>JAFMSR010000018.1:1208267-1808267 GCA_022818135.1 Saxidomus purpurata | reverse complement strand
ACATTAAAACTCTAAAATACAATGTAATACAAACATATCCCTTTGGTTATTACTTAACATAGGTTTGACTGTAATCCAGTGTCATATATTGTGATCTATTATAGCTTATATACATGTAAGATGCAGTATGTCAATTCTCAGCATTTGTGCCCTGCTGAGTTCTAGATTTTCTTCCTGTTTTCATTACCTCACTGAGATGATGTATTTATCAAAAACAAGATTTTACCGGTAGAAACTAGCACATGATTGGCTATGCTATATATAACGTTGCATTCAAAAAGTAATACTGGTATGCAACATGACAAAGCTGGCAATCCCAGTTTGGTTCCCAGCCACAGCCGACTAGTGCTCAGTTCTGAATGAAATTATTTTCTTTAGTGGATATTTTTGCCTAGCTGAATGCTGGAGAGGAATAAAACTTGAAAAAAAAATATCATATTGATTTCAGGTGAGAAATACCAAGCCTTGAACCTATGAACAAAGACTTGTTTTAACCACAGGTGCGAAATAAAGAAACCTTGAACGTTTTCATTCACACTCACTTGTCTAGCAGACTACAGACCACAGAATCCGATAAACAATCTTTGAAACTTGAAGCTACTATGAAAATTGTAAAACAATGTATTTATCTGTAGACTCACTGAAATTACATTAGGTTACAAATCTAACGTTTGTGACAGGGTCCTTGAAGAGTTATACTACATCTTCGTTAACATTCTCTGGCTCCAAAGCTTTACTGATACGACATCTAAGCACAGGTGTACATGGCTCATCTAGATGGGCAATTTCTTCTAGCTTGTTAAACATGGAGCTCTCACTGTATCGTAGAAGAATAAAGATAATCATATTTTGCTTTCTATATTTACATATCTACTCATATACATGTATGATGTAAATCACATTTCAGTTATCAAGTGTCAATAGTTACTGTTATCCACAATGTCTGATAGCAAGAACTGTTCAAATCAAAACTGTTTCCTATAAATACCTACAATATTCAGGCTAGTTGTTTATTTTTTTTTCAAATTATTCACAACTTTTTAAAATCCCAGTTGAGCCCTTTGAAGCTAAAGAGGTAAAATATCAAAATGAGAAAATTTTAGTGAAGTCAATGATATTATACAAGATAAAAGGTACAGAATAGCTTTAACTAAATTTAGAATCTCTGCACATGATCTTGCTACTGAAATAGGTCGGCATATAAATATACCAAGAATTGAAAGAAAATGCATGCAGCTAAAATATGATAGAAAATGAATTTCATCATCTTTTGATTTGTTCAAACTTCAGAATTCTTAGACAGAAATATTGAAAGAAATATTATTATACATGGCCTACTTTACAAAAACTTTCCAATTCTAAAACTGTATTAATCAATTTGTCCAAATTTCTTTACCATGCAAACAAAATAAGAAACTAAAACTTATTACATTTTATTCATCTTGAAAATGTTAATTACCAAGCCCTTCCTAAAAGCTTTGTACTTGGCTTATATTGTTGTTGCTATATGCATTGTGTAATGTTTAATGCAATAAACTATATTGTTGTTGTATTTGCAAGGTCACTCACTCGTGAAAATGAGTGTCTAAAAAACACCTTAGGAAAATAACAACTTTTACAGTACTTTAGTCCAGTACAGCGAGGTTCCATAACTAACTTGAATGTTTATGTAGGGGGAAACACAAATACAATAAACCTTAACTCATTGAACACTACATGGAGAACAAATTAATGGGCATAATATCTTTACAAATCTCGATAACTAGCCTGGTCAATGAAAGAAAACAAAAGTTAAAAGATACAAGTTACACACAGAGGGAGAGGACAACTTTTGTTTCCGTAGATCTATAAGATCAAGATATTTTTCACAGAGCGAGTGTTGTATTCAGCCCGGCAAAGTCAGCATATTTTTTTCATTTTTGAAATAAACATATTGTTGGTGATATTCATACTCATTATATTTATACTTGTTTCATATGGGTTACTATGATCTTATCAAGATATTATCAACCTTGATACCAAAGTGAACTTCTGAAAGATATAAAAAGTCCAGTTTATAAAAACAAGACTTAGCGGAACCAAGACTGTTTTACGACATATATACAACAAAAGTCCTGACTAGTCAAATGATATGTGTTCTATGACAAAGGGAGACTAACCTAAACATATCATTCTTTTGATCAATCTAATTATTATCTCCCTTTATAATGACCTTTAAAACCAAAAGAGGAAGTTTAAGATTGCGTCAAAGAAATACCAATAGATTAATCTACTTAATATACTTGACGTATGCACCACAATGGCGCGTTTTCTCTAAACGTCTCACAGATAGATGTGCCGAACGGCTTACAAACTACCCGGGACAGGAGAATATTAATTAAATATCATTTAGGATGTCATGAAAAATCGACCGCCACTGCCGGGACTCGAACCACGGGTCTCTGGATTACCGGTCCAGCGTGCTAACCCCTGCACCACGGCGGCACGTCAAATTTTTCATGACAAATTACGTTATATACTTGACGTATGCACCACAATGGCGCGTTTTCTCTAAACGTGGTTCGAGTCCCGGCAGTGGCGGTCGATTTTTCATGACATCCTAAATGATATTTAATTAATATTCTCCTGTCCCGGGTAGTTTGTAAGCCGTTCGGCACATCTATCTGTGAGACGTTTAGAGAAAACGCGCCATTGTGGTGCATACGTCAAGTATATAACGTAATTTGTCATGAAAAATTTGACGTGCCGCCGTGGTGCAGGGGTTAGCACGCTGGACCGGTAATCCAGAGACCCGTGGTTCGAGTCCCGGCAGTGGCGGTCGATTTTTCATGACATCCTAAATGATATTTAATCTACTTAAGATTGAAAAAGAGATATATAAGGCAAGTTATAATACATTCTCTTTATATAGTATCATTTTATCACAGAAAAACATGAACTTTTGCAGAGAAAATAGGTAATAAATTTTTCTAAATCAAATAAAAACACGTCAAAGTTTTCAATATTTTTCTAGTCTAAAAATAGCACCATGAAATAATAATTATATAACTTAGAAATTTTACCAAACTGTTTTTTCAATAAGTGCATGATAAATGATATAAAGTAACATTTTGTATAATATTTCAGAATGTTTCATGCTCCAGACAACTATCATAATGCCTCACTGCAACTGTCTGAGGTGTTGAATGATATTGGTGTTAGTGAGAGAATGTTGATAAAGAGGAGAAGAGGGTGTTTACTGGAGGAGACTACATACACAATCACACAGAGATTATTAGGTAGTCAAATATCTGTATATATGTTAGGAAGTAAGTCTGAAGGTACAACTACAACAGGACTGAACGCTGACTTGGATATACTAGGCTGTAAAAATGATCAAAGTGTGATAGAGGACTGGGCCGAGTGGTCTCCTGGTAATGTCAACCTGCTCATGATACAGGATGAAACAACTCCACCAGGATATTGTTACTTACAGCGTATTAGACATGATGTTCCACTTCCTGTAACTGAGGAATATGGGAAACACTATGTAAAGGACACACATGGAAGAGTGTTGATGAAAAACACAATAATTGATGAACTTCTACTTGAAGGTGACCAGCGACAAGGTCCATCACTGGCAGTACAAGGAATACCAGGTGTAGCTGATAGAGATAAAATTATTGCATACCATTTAAAATCCTTACCACAGTCAGTCAGACATTGGGTAGACCAGGAACATTCAAGGTGGCCTACTGCAGAAATGAAAAGATATGTAGAAACATCAGACTGTTTTGTTGTTCCCACAGGTAGTAGTGTTAGTGAAAATAAAGACTTCCAGTGGAGAATTTCTACCTGCTTAGCTGAGAGGTGCTTCATGTTTAATCTAAATATTACTCAGATAAGGTGCTACATCCTGTTAAAGATGATTCTTAAAACATTTATTAATCTTCATGAACAAAAACACATTACAAGTTATATGTGTAAAACAGTTTTATTTCACTGTATTAAGAGAAAACCTTTACATGTTTGGATGGAAAGTAATATTCTTCATTGTTTAACATACTGTTTGTCTACACTTAATGAATGTATATTGTGTGGTAACTGTCCTCATTTCATTATACCTGGTAACAATTTGATGGCTGGTAAAATAACTGCTGAAAACAAACACCAGTTACTTGAAAAAATGACAAACTTAATACAGAATACTATTGGTTCTTTTCTTGAGATTCAAGTTGATGACCTTGGACGAAAACTTCTGTTGAAGTTGAACATTATACCTGATGAAGATTACAATGCAACATTCTATATGGAAAATACTGCACACTTTCTTAACAATGCAGGCTTTCTTGCATTGAATACTGCTGCTGCTATTGACAGTAGCTATAAAAAATGTCTCCTCTTCCTGAATAATAAAGGTTTTGAGGGACAGATGCCTTTCCTATCGCAGACTGTTGTTAATTTAGTTGGGTATCACAATGAAGGAAATTTGTTTGAACAGACAGCATGCAGATATCTGACACCTTTCTTATGTACTACACTAGGATCTCTGATGGCATCCCACAACATTCAGCACAATAATCCTGTTTCTTCTCAAGCACTTAAATGGCTGTCCACAGGAATTAACTCAGATGTCTCTTCCAGCAGGCTGAAACTTGCTTCTGTGTTTTATTGTGTTGGTGACATGGAAAGAGCAGCATCAATTCTGAGACATGCTGAAGCACAGTACAACATACATGTTGTTCAGCAAGTATGTCATTGTTATCCATATCCAACAGTCATGGACAAAACAGATTTCTGCATAATATCATCCAATTACAATGAAGAAGCTTTAAAGTATATTACAGCCTTTTGTGTAAGCTTTCTGCACACAGAAATAAACTGTATTCCAAAGCAGCTTCAGTATGAAATGTTTAGATCTACTGAAGAGGAACGACAACATAGAGGGAGACAAGAGGCCTGGATGGATTGGGCTGTTGTAGATTCCATTGTATATCTTTACTTTCTTCAGTATAAGACCTATGGCTACCTACACAGGATACAAGACAAACAGCAAGCATTAAGTAAACTCCTCATGGTTACTCTAAGAGAAAAAAACCTTGGACACAGAGAAACAGCCTGGAATATGTTAGGACAGTGTATGGAGCAAGAAAACAGGCTGAATGATGCATTGCAGTGTTACAGAAATTCACTTCACATCAGGCAAACAAACAATGTTGCAAGATTCCATATCTGTAGGCTTCTGGCCAGGCTAGTTGCTCTTGCAAGAGACAATTAACTGGTGACATGAAACAGATAAATGTGACTACGGGAGAACGTGTATTTAGAAGGCAAAACAAAGATGTTTTAAGATGTGGCCACATAAAGGAGATGGCTGCTTAAAACAGGTCATCTTCTTGAACATCTTAATACTTTTACTGGTTAAACTAAGGTTTACTGTAACATGCCACCTACTGTATAGTGTGAACTTGCCATTAGTGGTGAGGCTCAGGTCTGATGGTTGAAAACCCCGATATTACAAACCTGTATGTGACATGACTCTGTCTAACTTGTTCACTTATTGACACTGACCATTTAAAATGATGCAAAATTGCCATTTTCCGGTAACAAATATCATACACTGAGAATAACACAAAAGTACTAAGTTCAACAAAATTACAGGGAATTCCAAATGTGCTATTATAAGCTATACTGGTTTTTGCAATGCTCATATGCATATGTATCCTGTTTGCAATGTATGTCACCTGAGCCATTACGCCATCCATCTTATTTGTTTACTGTATCAGTTGTTCTTGTTGGTGACCGACAGGATAAAACATGTACAAGGCTCCAGACTATAATCTAATCTGTATACAGTTTGAATAAAATGTAGTTTCGGTATTACAATGTACACAGTGTACAAACTCAGACTGTATCCAACCGGAAGTGCACCAAATACAGCTCCCTGGGGAGCTGCATTCGTTAATGTGTACCGTATACAGCTCACGGGGGAGCTGTATTCGACAGAAGCTGTATCCGGTGTTACAGTGCACTTTAAACTGCATTTTTAAATTCATACCATGTTGGGAAGAAGGGATGAGATAAAATTCATTTAAAGAAAGGTTATCATAATAAAGTTAAGAAGCAGAGTTTTCGATCTTTAGATGAAAGAATATAAATCATCTACAATGTATTTGATGATTGGCAATACTCGTTACCAACAGAGCCATTCAATAATGCAACATACGGCAAGTCAATTATGTTTCATGATAATCGCTATACACGCTAATACTTTTAAGTTGTCAAACAAACTTCATTCATAAACGGTTGCCATTTACTCCAGTACTCTTCAATCTATTGCGTATTTTACTCCCTTAAAACAATAGGAAGAGTCATAGGTAAGCTAAAATATACACAGGTCCATGCTTGAAACAATTTGATAACTTTGAAATCAAAATTAGTAGCGAAATCAAGAATTGCGCTTTTAAATCAGTATTACATTTGTTGCGTTCTGTGGTGTTATTGTACAGTGGTTTTACGATTATCATACAGCAAACAATTTGTGTTTGTGAATAGGCATGTAACAGTGCATATCTTTAATGCATGTAAATACCGACAGTATTTTGACACATTCCTTACTTACTTAACCAGTAAGTAAGGCTGTTCCCATTACATGAATGAATGATCGAACTGTAAACAACACTTCTGAGGCAAAGAACTCTCCATATCTTTCAATATTAAACCATTTTTATGATGAATGCTCTATGTTGCCACAATGTTTTGATTTCTTTTTCCAAATACATATAGATATTTTAAATATAACCACGTCTGACAATACCCACATCAAATATAACTACTCTACGATACAAAAAGTTAAATCACATTTACTATGCTGTCCCAATTCCTACTTAAAACTTGAAATAAAATTACACGTTAAACTTGAAAACAGTTACAGTATGCCTATTCGGTGGCGACTTCCGGTTGGATACAGTCTGAGTTCGTACACTGTGATGTATATACACTTGAAGTTGTAATACCCTTGATAGAATAGAAAGTGACTAATGTTTTATAACATGAGTCTGATTGCAATTTTCTTGTATTTATATTGTTATTGATATTTACCCTTAAAGTCCCAGGAGCACATTTACAAGTAGCTCTTATTTTACAAAGAAAGATGTCTTAATTGCGGGAATGATCTTTATGTGTACAAAAGACATTCCTTACTTGCCTTTTAAATAGATAAGTACATGTAAGAAATATAGCACAGTATTTTTTCAATGATATTGCAAATAATAAGAAAGACTTTCTTGCGACCCTTTTTCATGAAAAAATGCTTTGAATATGAAAGAGGCATATGTAAACATTAATTTAGAGTAAATAGAACATGGTTTTATCATTATCTTATCCATAAATTTATCTTTTTATATCTGTAAACTCAAAGTGATCTTGGGGCTTTAAAAACCAATATGTAAAATAATTTCATAAAATATTTGAAAAATATTTCAATGTTTTTACATATGAACATCAATAATCTTTTAACTTTAAAAAGCTGATGAACTTGTGTTCAGTAAGAATTAATAAAAGTCAGTCTTATTTTGATTTTAGTTCACTTTATATTATGTTGGAATATCTTTGATATGTCATCCCCATGTGCTAAACAATTGTGCCATGTAATTTTAAAATCTTTCCAGGCATGACAACGTTGCCATGTATACAGTAAACCATGACCGTTAAACTCTAAGTGTGACCTTGACCTTTGAGGTAGGGTTGTGGGTTTTGCATGGGACACATCGTCTTGATGTGCTGAACATTCGTGCCAAGTTATTTTAAATCCTTCAATGCATCGAAAAAAATTTAAGGACAAATGAACGGACTTACTAAAAATTGACAGTTGTGTAGCTATTCTTATGTTCTCTATTGTTCTTTTTAGCCACACAAGCCCAAAAATAGCTGCATAAGACATATGGAATGAATGATATGAAAGAGAATTTACTGTTACCCATACAGTATTCCATGTCCTTTAAACCTTTGCTTGACAAAAGTACAGAGCAAACACGAATGTATGCATATATACAGTAAACCACGACCGTTAAACTCTAAGTGTGACCTTGACCTTTGAGGTAAGGACATGGGTCTTGCACTCAACACGTTGTCTTGATGTGCTGAATATGGGAGACACTTAAATCCCCTTGGTCGAAATCCCCTTGGTCCAAAAATGGCATAGTAGTCATAATCCCCACAATGGATTTTACATTGTAATTTCAATTATTTTAATTTTTTTCAATCATTCGCTATAGTAAAGTATAATTAGAGACAAATGAAACATTTAGTAAAATTTTTTCATTCAATATATGCTTTTCCACTTGTAAAATCCATTGAGGGGTTTATGACTACTATGCCATTTTTGGACCAAGGGGATTTCGACCAAGGGGATTTTGAAGTACACTCGCTGAACATCTGTGCCAAATTATTTTATAATCCTTCAATGCATGACAAAGTTACAGTCCAGACACGAATGTGTGCATATTTAAAAGATTCCATTACCTTTAAACTCCGAAATTCGGCCCCAAATCGGGCTGAAAAAATCACTGGAGGTACAGCCAAAACACAAAAAAATGGAATGCCGGACACATGGACGGATGGACATTGCGATTATAATTTGCCCACTTCTGGGGGCATAAAAATAGGTTTTATTATGCAAATGTTCAATTCACGGGCCGACATGACGTCAAAAAATGACGATCATATTTTGCTGCATGGCATTAAACTAACAGATTTTAATGCGATGTCACATCCAGGATTTTCTGTTTTGAATTCATTGAGTTCAGCCATATGCTGAACGTGTATTCATACAATATACACATTTTTAATAGCTAAAATAGACTAAATTTTATTCAGTTTCATTTAAGTTTTGAAGGAAATGTGAATACATTAATTCCGATATAATATATTTTGTCAGTTGTTGCTAAAATCAAAAATTTAACTTTGATATACAAGATCCCTGCTTTGATTAAATCTGCAGCAATCGACACATGTGAAAATGACAGTGTTGTATCAAAATATTAAATTACACTCAGTAAAGACAGTTAAAAAACGTCTTATTAATTGTATATTATCTGAGCAATACCCATAAACCGTCTGCTCACACACCAGTTTGTGTCTGCTCACACACCAGTTTGCGTCTGCTCACACACCAGTTTGCATCTGCTCAAACACCAGTTTGTGTCTGCTCCACATCACTTTGCGTCTGCTCACTTTTTATCGTGATTAAAAATCTCAGTCATTTAAGAAATAGCTCTAGTCCATGGAACTGTCTTCAAAATTTATATACAGTCTTGACTGCCTTAGTGACTCCTTGAATTAAGCAACTCCCTATCATATGGGACCTTACTTTATGCACCCGATGCAATTTCCTATATAAGTAGACTGAAAAAAAAAAAAAAAAAAAAAAAAAAGAATAATATCAAGCAGGGAATGCCACGTACCAAAAACGCAGCCTCCCCAAAACGAACCCCACATCACCCAGAAGTGCACACCACCAACACACACACACACGCGCACACGCACACACACACGACACACACACACACATTTGATTTGATTTGATGAGAATTTTATCAAGGTCCGTCCAAAAGAGCACTTATGTTAGCTTGATATTTGGATGAGACCCCGGCATGTCTCCCGTCATGCCTAAAAAATAAAATTTTGAAGCCAGAAAATAGGAGAAATTTACCTGACTGCAATTTCCAGCCAGTATAGCCAAAGGTTGTATTTGATTGGTTACCAAATAGTAGGCCAATCACGGCGACCAATGAGATCTAAGTGTGATTGACCTAGTTTGTATGTCTGGATCGTGGTAGCCTAACAGTTTTTAGAAAATTTTGATACTAGATGTTATATGTGTTTGTTTTGTAAAGTAAAAATCCCCTTTAATAAAGTGTTGTCCTATTTTTATTTTGCTTAGCTTTTTGTGATGATAAAAAATTTAATTGTCCTGAATGATAGAATAAAATGTTGTCCGAAAAGATGGTTTTACTTATTTGAACAAGTTAAAAAGTATGCATGAAAGTTTGACTTATGTTTCTACTCTGAAATTTTGAAAATATAAAAACCCCTTAAAACCCAAATAAGCCAGCAACCGCACAGGCTACTTGTTAAATTTACTTCTTTAATATTAATGGTGTACAATAGAAAATTATAAAGAGACTTGTACTAGTTGGTTGTTTACTACCGGAGCTAGAAGCAAAAATCGGAGCCAGGAGAGACAAAAATGATTAACCAATCAGCAGGGTGCTAATGGCCGCCAGTTCGGTCTACTACTGTTGAAAAAGCACAGTCATTAATGTAATTATTTGAATCATTTGTATCATAAATTAGATAAAATGCCAAAATTTGTCTTTAAATATATGAATGTTGCTGTAGATCATGAGTTCGTAAAATAGAAATTTTATTCAAATTTTGTGGAATTTTGGTGAGAAATTCTTTTTAATTGTTTCAGAAGGAAATTTTAATTTAAATCTGTTAATCTGTTTTATTTTTTACTTATAAATAATAAAAGAAGTAAGTGTAGATCATGATTTGCATGATCGGCGATTCGGTCCTCGGACAGATGCTGGTGAACTACTATTCCTGATCCTGGTTGACTAACCAGTACTTTTCACATCTTCTTTGTTGTGAGTGATTGGGTTTTTCGTGCCTGAGTAAGATTGTTCTTAATGTAGTTTTGATCTTATATTACACATCTTTATTGGTTCGAAAATATAATTGCGAAAGTTAGATATGCTTTTCAAGATTAACATTGCTGTTCGTACTACTTGACCTGACCTACTTGTTGGTTTTGGGTGACCTACTGCGACTTTTAGTGCGCACGAACCGGATGGAGTTATAACAGGTGCGCGTTTGGCTTTTTTGGATCCGGCTATTTTTTGACAGTAGATTACTGCTTCCATTTAGGAAATAAGTAGTGTTTTATGCATTTTCTGCAATGTCTGGGGTATCTAGTTATAGGTTCAATCACTGTTTTTGGTTAGTTATGACTTTTTATATGGGCATTAAGTATGCATTTTCTTGTTTAAGCAGTCATTAATTGTGATTATTTCTATTTTCTACGTTTTTCCAGTCATTGTCCTGGTGATTATTTTGGACATTTATTAGTTGTATGTTTGTTTTTGTAATCACCAGGGGTTTGTATATGCGTGGGTTATAATGGTATGTCGCCACAGACACTATTTTTTCCTATGTAGGTATCAAATTTCTTACTCAGACACTAGAACCGCTGAAAAGTAAAAATTTGTTAATTTCACATATTTCTATAAAATGACTAATAACTATCTAATCTACTGAGCTTCCGTCACATGTCAAGATGTCGGCTTTATACCGGGTTTGTCACGTGGTAGGTATTTGTAGTAATTATTCTATACATGTGTTTTTTATATATTTAGATAGAGAAAAAAGGATTTTTTGTCGATTTTGTTTAAATAAAGCTTTTTTCTTACGGTTTTTTGTGTTATATCTTTGGTCCTTGTTATTCTAAATATAATTTGGTCGAAATATAAACTGTCAATGTTTTGTATCATTTATAAATTGTCTTTTATGCTACAAAATTTTGGAAAATCGCGGAATAAATTATCTGTAATAAAATTGTCTAATGTTTTCAATCTTTTCTATTTTCATTTCAAATCTTTACTAAATCGTGCTTTATAGTTATGGCTAGGGTGTTGGGTAGCCCTTATCTAGTTCTAAAGTTTTTTGTTATAAAATTTTCATGTTTTCCGGAGGTATATGAATTCAGTGTTTTAGATATGTGTTTTGTCTCAAAGATTCACCTGAGGTGGGGGTTTGATGTCCTTGACCTTTCTGTACCGGAAGCTCATTCTTGTTAACATATATACATGTATAATAAAGTATACTAAACTACTTAAAGATAAATTACAGGACACCCCTGGTTTACAGAGAGTGTGTTAGGGGTTTCTTAGTGTGGAAATATTTGTTTTATGTCACTAAAATGCGATACTGGCTTGCCTATTCTAATCTAATCTACGAAATAACATATCTACAATCTATAATAGACTTGCCATATCTACCCCTATGTACTTTTATCAAATATAGAGTTGTGTGAGTTGTGTGCTGTGTTCTGAATATAGGGTCCTAGAGCTCAGGGTTAGCACCATGCATTCCGCGCACCATGCTCCTGCAGAGTCCAAGTACCGTTTTTCCCCCATTGCGAGTTACGCATTATTTCGTTAAGGTGGGAGTCCCAAATAAAGGGTAAGATACGGTTTTTAGTCGATCTACACTTGCGCAGTCCGTGTACTACATCATACTTCCCCTTGGTCTTTTGGTACGACCGTGTGGGTGTGTGGGTTCGAGTGATTGCCGGGCGGCATTAACACTCCGTAAAAGTCACCTATGACGTTTGTGTTTTCAGTAGTGTGTATGTTTGTTCTGGTGTTTTGCCGAACAGTCCATTATGTAATCGGTCCTAATCTATATTTTTTCATTGTATCCTATATTTTTGATAAATTCGAATACGGCCAGGCGAATATCTTGTGCTATTTCTTTTGGTGGATCTAACAGAGTTTTTTCCGTAATAGTTATTAGTTCTAATTTCAAAAGTTTTGTTTCAAATATTTTCCTTTCTTCCGAATATAATGGGCAGTGAAACATTAGATGGCCAAAATTTTCTATTTCGTTACAGTGTTGGCAGTTTTTGTCTTCTATGTATCGGTCCCCTTTAAGATAGCTACTTTTTAGTTTAAGTCTAGTATACATTGTGTCTATTTTTCTATCATGATGGTACGTTTGTAATTTGCTAGGCGGTTTAATATTAATTTCTATGTTATGTGTTGAGCAGTAAGTTTCCCATTGCTGTAGATATTTTTGTTTTACTTTGTCTTTTATGATGCTGTAGACTTCCGGTACGCTGAGCTTAATATGAATTTCTGTACCGGAAGTGCTGCCGTATTTTGCTTTGTCGTCTGCTAATTCATTTCCGTTTATGCCCACATGACTTGGTACCCACATTAACTGAATTTCGTCCCCTCTATGTTTTATATCTGTGATTGTTTTTAGTATATTAAAGATCATTTCTTGTCTGTGAGATTGTCCTGATTTTATTGCCATTAAGGAACTAAGACTATCACTAATAATGACTGATTTTGTAATATGATTTTCTTTACAGTAAGTTATCGCATAATCTATTGCTGCTAATTCGCATGTAAATATTGAAACTTGATGTTGAAGCTTTAAACTCTTGTTGTGTAAGATTGTTCCGTCTTCTCCTATAACTACTATGCCCGCCCCTGCTATTTGTTTTGACGGGTCCTTACTTCCATCTGTATAAATTTGGGTAAAGTCTCTAAAGTGCCGAATAATGTTTAGATTTGCAATAATTTTGTTTCTTTCAGCGTTTTCAGATTTGTTAATTTTTCCTACTAGATCTAAATTGATCTCAGGCATTTCAATATTGATTAGTTGTTCATAGCACGGTTCTTGAATTTGGGTATCGCCTAGGCCGTATTCTGTAATTAGAGTTCTGATGTGTTGTGTGTAAGGTTTCTTTAAATTTTTGTTACTTTTGATTTTGTAAAAATATGCCGGGTGATCGCATATATCGTCATTGATAGGTAAGTTTGGGCCCAGTCTGGAGCTTCTGGCCCAATATTTTAGTGCTTGAAGTTCTCTCTGTAAAGGTAGTGGGATCATTGCTGTTTCGGTATGTAATGGGAGAGTAGAGGTATGCCTCGGACATCCTATTATGGTTTTTAGTGCCCTATTTTGTATTCTTTGAACCTTTTTTAGTTGTGATTCTTTTGCGGAGGCGTATACTATGCTGCCATAATTGATTTTGCTAAGGATGAGGGCCTTGTAAATGTTTAGAAGGCATTTTTTGTCTGTACCCCAAGATTTTCCCTTTACTGCTCTTATGATATTTAGATCTTTAAGACATCTTTTTGTCATATGTTCTATATGCATTTTCCATGATAGAGTTTTGTCAAAATACATTCCCAAAAATTTTGCGTGTTCATTATATGTGAGGTTCGTACCACATAACGTTAATTTCGGAAAGTTGTTGGCTCTTTCCGGAGGTTTTACTGACGGTCTATGTATTAATAACACTTGAGTTTTTGCTGGGTTAATTATGAAGCCCCAGGATTTGCTCCATTTTTCTATTGTATTCAAAACAGTTTGTGCTTTTTTTTACTGCCTGTACCGGACTTAATGATGTTAGCCATGTGGCGGAGTCGTCTACAAATTGAGATATTTTAGCATTTATAGTAGGTTTTTCTCTGTTTAATTCGTTGATTTGTGTTTCAAAGGTATTCATCATGAGGCTAAAAATTATGGGGGACAGAACCGCTCCCTGGGGGCACCCATTTACTGTTTCCACTACCTCTGAGAGAGCTCCATTGTATTTTACCTTAATCTGTCTGTTTTGTAGAAAGCACCTTAACCATTTTATCATTCGTC
This sequence comes from Saxidomus purpurata, assembly GCA_022818135.1. Classification (NCBI taxonomy): domain Eukaryota; kingdom Metazoa; phylum Mollusca; class Bivalvia; order Venerida; family Veneridae; genus Saxidomus; species Saxidomus purpurata. The sequence goes on along the minus strand of JAFMSR010000018.1, from coordinate 1,793,840 downwards.
CTTGTATTCCGGAGTTTTGGAGTTGCAATAGTGCTCCTCCGTTCCACATTTTATCGAAAGCATTACTAAGATCTAAAAATATAGCTATAAGATATTTATGTTCTGCCTGTGCGATTTTGCCATCTGATTCTAATCGTGTAATATTGTCATCACATGAATGATGTGATCTGCATCCTGATTGGTATTTAGACATTATATTGTTTTTTTCCAAATATGCGCACAGTCTGGGTTTTATCATTTTTTGCATTAATTTTGTAAATGTTGATGTTAGAGAAATTGGTCTATAAGAGGCGGGTTCATTTTTGTCTTTATTAGGTTTTAGTAATGGAATGATAACTGCATGGTTCCAGCTTTCTGGCGTGGTGCCCTCTACCCATGATTGATTAAAAATTTGTAAGAGTGTATTTCTGCTTTCCTGTGGTAATTTTTTAAGTATTTTGTAATGTATCAGGTCTTCTCCCGGCGCACCGTCCTTGCAGTTCGACAAAGCTTTATTAAATTCAAATATAGTAAATTTTTGATTGTATTCTTGGGAGTTGTCATTATTTCTATTATTAATATTTTCATTAACTGCTCTGTTAATAATTATTTTGTTTACCAGAAAGTCTCTAGTGTATCCTTTATTACTACTGGCTTCAGCATATTGTTGGACTAATGCGTTAGCTTTTTCTTTTGGCTCAGTAATAATATCTTGTCCTATTTTAAATACTGGATTGCTTTTTGGTACTCTGCCTTTTACTTTGTTTACAAAATTCCAAACTTCTTTAGATGAGGTATTGCTTGTTATAGTTGAGCAGAAATTGCGCCAACTGTCTTGCTTTGCTTTTTTAATTATTCTTACTGCTCTTGCCCGGGCCATTTTAAATAGAATGAGAGTTATGGGAGTTTTTTCCCTTTTGTGAATTTTACGTCTAATTTCTCTACTTCGTATGGCTTCGTGGCATGCCTGTGTCCACCATACCTTTTTGATTCTAGTTTTTACAATTTTTGGTTTTGATTTTGGAATTGTTTTTTCTAAAATACTATTGAGTTTATCTAAGAATTCTTTGAAATTTTGTTCAACTGTTTGTTCTTTTATCTTATAATTCAATTCTGTCATGCATAAATGGTGAAATTCCATCCACTGAGCAGTGGATGCCATGTCTATGAGCCATTTTTCACTTATAATAGCATTTTCAAACCTTATTGGTGTTTCTATTATTGTTATTACAGGTAGATGGTCACTATTGAAGCTATTGTCGACTACAAGGAACGTTGCCCTGGGGTGCAGACCTGAGGAGACTATAGATAGATCCAGGGCTGAGTCTATCTGGTTTGCCTGCTCGGCGAGACGGGTGCATTGGCCATCATTGATGCAATTGAGATCTGTTTCATTCATGAAGTCTATCAGATCCTCTGCCCCAGCATCGCGCCTAAAATCATTTTCTGGGTTCCAAAGTGGATGTTTTAAGTTAAAGTCTCCTACTATTACATTAGACTGTCCTAAGTTTTTGAAGCTATTTCTAAAAACATTTATGTTGTTGTTATCTTTACTGTTTGTGTAGTAATTATAAATCGAAATGTTACTATCTTTGCCAATGATCTCTATTGCAATGTTTTGATTAATAGTATTATAATCTGTTTGTTTCGTTAAGTATGAAAGTCCGTTGCGGACATATATACATAATCCCCCTGAGGCGGGGGTTTCTTTGTTGTAAAACATAACAGGTTTTTGATAATCCTTGAATTTGAAAGGATTATGTTTTTCTGCTAAATGAGTTTCTTGTAAACAAATTACATCTATAGGTTCTTTTTGGTCAATTAAAAAATTTTGCAATTCATTACATTTACTGTATGATTCGGATCTCATACCCCGAATATTCCATGATATGATGCTGAGGCAGGGTCTGATGCATTCAGTATTTACCTCAGCTGTATTGTAATCCATTAAAGAATTATTCGGAGTTGTTTTTGGTTATTAATGATTAATGACTAATCTATGTTCTGCATATATTGAGTGGACAGTGAATTGTCATTTGTCCATTCGGTCCTGTGTACATGATATGGGGGTGGGGGTGATTTGAATTTGTGATACCCCTTAAATTTGGTATTGTATGTGGCCCCCTTCGGAATCTATAATACATTGGGCCAGTTTGTTGGTTTGTACGGATCCCATAATTCCCTCCCCAATTTGGTTCCCTTTTAATTTGTCTGTGAGGTGGGGGTAGGGGATAAGCACACCTTTCTTGTTTTATTTTAATTATTTCTTGTGTATTTAGTGTTTTTTTGGGTGTTGGGGGTTTTGGGTTATTTAATTTTGGTATTTCTTGGGGATTCTTGATAGTTGGGGTGGGGGTGACAACTGGGGTAGAGGTTTTATCTTGAGGGGTGTGCTGTTGTTCGGCACATCTTGTCTCATACTCTTTTTTGATTTCATAATTTGCTGTATTTATTTTTTGAACATATTTTTTGTGATACAGGGCAGGATTTGCTGGAACCCCAGTGATTTCCTAAACAATTGTTGCATTTTAATTCCGTAGCATTGCACAGTCCTATTTCATGGTTGCCAGTACATTTCGGGCATTTAATCTTGTTTCTGCATTGGTTTGTTTTGTGTCCGGGAGCCTGACACTTTCTACATCTAATGTACCCTAGCGTTGTTGGTTTTACTATTAAATTGGTCCCTTTCAGACTTAATGGTAATTCTTCGCATGTAAAAGTAATTATCATTTCATTGGTGATTTCCTTTTTCCCTTTGTGAATAAATTCTTTTTGCCTTATTGTTGCTATGTTTTTGTTGTTTTTAAATAATGTTTGCCTTAATTGTTCAGTGCTCTGATTTTTTGGCACTTCTAATACTCCCATGCTGATTTTTGTTACTTTTGATGTAGGTTTTTTTTTTATTTTCTATTTTGATTTCGTGTCTCCCAAACTTGAAATCTTTGATTTTCGTTTCGAAATCTTGTCTGACTTGGAAAAATAAAGCCCCCTTGTTGTTATTCAATTTTCTTATTACATTCCCGCCGAATTGTTGTTTTAAATTTTTTTCCATAATTGCTAATTTCTGTGTGCTTAATCCCCCTTGAACCCCCTTAATGACCATATCGATCCATGATTCTTTAATGATTCTTTCTCTCTGTTCATTGGTCTGTTTTTTTGTGGATGGGGGTGATGGGGTGGGGTTTGTTTTAAGATTTTTCGTTTTGGTAGTAATTTTTTCCCCTCCCTCTTCTAAAATCTGAAATTTGTTATTTAATTGGATTGGGGAAGAAATTTTGTTATTTTTCATTTCATTTTTAGGGGTGTCTAATATTTTTATTGGGGTGGATGTATTTCCCCCATTTTTGTTATTGTTTTGATTTGGACTATTTATGATTATTGGGGATGTTATTGCCCCCCCTTTGCTGAGACTGTTGTTTTTTTAATTTTTTGGTGAATCTATCACTATTGGGGATGGTTGTGACCCCCCTTCTATCCTAGTAATTTGTTTTTTAGGGGTGTCCTGATTTTTTGTTGTTTTTTTAACTAATACATATTCATTTTCTAGTCTACTAACTATTCTAAAATATACATCTTCATCTACTTTTGTGAAGTTGCAGAGATAATTTTTTGATGAATTTATTTCTCTGTCTTGAGTTTGCTCTACTTGAGAATCAATATTTTCAATCAGTGTTATTATTGGCACCCTATTGATTGTCTCATTTTTGACACTTGTTTGAGTCTCTGCTGTGCGCTTATTGTCATTGGCACTTTTAACATTACATTGATTTTCAGTTTGTGTTTCTGCTGACACTCTATCCTTTGTTTCTGTGACACCTACACTACTTGAATTATTCACAGTTTGATTTTCTTTGTTTGTAGTGCTCTTATTGTCACTGACACTTGGTGACACCCTATCTTTTGTTTCTGTGACACCTACACTACTTGGATTATTTACAGTTTGAGTTTCTTTGTTTATAGTGCTCTTATTGTCACTGGCACTTGGTGTCATCTTCTTTGTTCTAACTATTTCTTCTACTCTGTCTTTCATTGTTTTCGTTACTGCAGTCCCTACTCTACTCATTAGTATTTCTTGGAGTGTCAGGTTTAGTTCACGCCATGAAAATCTCTCTGAGATCATGTGTGACCTGTCACCTGCTATTTTGTTGACTAACTTAACTGTTGTACTCTGTTGTGCCCTACGGGCTACTGTACTTTTCCTTTTATTTGCTCTTACTGCTTTAACTGCAGATACCTTTGCCTTTGACGCCAATTGTTTTATGCCACTCATTATTCTTTTTGATTTATTCTTTAAAAAATGTCGAAAAAGAAAAAAGAACTTGTTTATTTTTGTTTTAACTTATAACCAAACACTTAAATATTATGTTTATGAATTTTGAAAGAGTTCATTTACTTAATAAACAAATAATGTTTGCCGAAAGATGACGTTACGTTATGATCGACCTGTCCTGAATTTTGAGCACTTTTGTTTTTGATGCCTATTTCCTTAAATATCTTTTTTTAATCAGATACTTATATTGCTGAAATTTTGACTGAAGGTACTTATGTTATAGTTCTACTGGATTTATTAATCCTAAATGTTTTAGTTATGAAAATTAAGTTGTTATCAGCTTTCAGGCTAGCCCTACCCCAATTCTGATTTCCTGTACCCAGCCTAAATTTTACTTTTCTCACCTCAGTTTCTTGTCGTATTACCCTTTTCCCTTATATATAGTAAATATCACGTAGTTTCACGTATTTCTGGCGCTTTATTGGCCGTGCAGCCCTTAAATCACCAGATTCACGCTGGTTTTAATGCTATAATGCAATACTTGTTACTGTTATCTATGATATCAGCAAAAAGTATGAAGTTTACCAAAAAAACCCTTATTTGTTAGTTCTAACCTATTTAATCTTACCCCCTCTGTGATCTTTTACCCTTACTTGTCCCGATTAAATCCTATCCTATCCTATCCTATCTTATCTGTCCTGTAGCTGATAACATTTAACACTTATAAAATACACTTCTAATTCCTTAAAGGCACTTTGTCAAACCCGAAGGCTTTTAATATTTGAGCATTTCCTGGCGCAAAGACAATATTTGAGGCTCTTTCAAGAGAAGCGTGCGACCAGTTCGTTCTTGGCTATTGACTGAACACACACACACAATCATGTACACACACATATATACACTACCAACACACACTAGCATACAAAGCAAACACACGAGGACAAAACGAACAATTAAATTGAAGACTTCCTGTCGTACGTGACAACAGACCATGAATTCCGGCTATAAAATCGATAATTAGACTGTTTGTAGCGACTCGCACTTGTTTGCTCGATACAATTACGGTTCCTTATGTCGCGTGAAGTTGTTTGAGGCGAGAATGTCTTTTGTTTACAAAAATGGAAGCTCAAGAAAGCAAAAAAAAAGAACTGTTTGACATTAGAACAGCGTATTAAAGCATTAGAGTTGCTTGATAGGGGTAAACCAGCTAATAAAATTGCTGAAGAATTCGGGTACAGCTAGTGACAGATTGAAAATCTTCGAAAAAGATAGCTAGCAGTAGTATCTTACTTTGAAAAAAATGTCCCCGGTGAAGAAAAAAGGTCGGCGATATTTAGCAGGAAATGAAGAAATAAACACATTGGACTTATGAATGGCTCAAATATGTAGTCAGTAAGCGAGTGAATATCACGGGGATTTAATACAGGAACAGGCCTTCCATTTTGCATTCAAACAAAGCAATTCAAGACTTATGAATTTAAGAAAAAGCATTTCAAACAGTTTGAACTCTGTACTTTCAAAAGATGATTATATACATGTAGTTCACAGAAGAAAATCAAGCAGATGAATGTAAAACCCGAACGAAGGTAGCTATTTGAGCAGGTGATTAACAATGAGACTGTTTTAAGAGACTCCCCGTCATAATTATGTGACCTTTTTTGCTGTTTCCCAAGGAAGGTCTCTTAAAACAGTCTCAACTGTATATAACAAACTCCTTACTTTAAATTTGTTCTTTATCTCGGGGTGTGTTATATCCATATAGTTACAACTTTCATATTAAAGGAATAAATTAAAGTGACATTATGCTCATTTTTTTCAAGTAAAAATCCAGCTGAATATGGTGTGTGTACAAAAGCGTAGAGGAAATAATAGCTTTTAACCCAATACACCAAACTCTTCACGCTACCAGTATGAAATAATAACTTTCCAAATACTGATTTTCTTATTTGACTGGGAGAGTCAATTTAAGAAAAGAACAACTGCATGCAGGAGTTGCTTCCCTTCCACTGCCGAAATCTCTACCAACACCAACAACGACACAATCAACTATTATTTTATCAGTCCGATTTTTTTATATCTAAAGCACCAACTTCAAATACTAATGCGGCATAATCATTAAATTAACACATTTAAATGAACAGCAGCCAAAAATGCATTTGTAAAACTGTCACCAAAATACACTATGTGCAGTAGAATGCGCATAATGTCACTTTAAATAGGGCCCAGAAAATGTGTTCCTTATATCTGAAATTTTGCTATCTATTGAGTCATTATATATGGAGTTTGATGTATGTAGTTTTATCAAATTGTTAGTGATAAAAAAGTATTAAAACAGGAATGCTCGAACATTGTTAGGTAGGTATCAGCTGACACAGTTGTTGATAAATAATACAGATCTATGGTACAATGTATATTAAGGGAATATTTACCTTCCGCCGACCCATTTCCATGTTTGTCAACTGAAATTGAAAAACAGTGCATGTAGTTTGTGATATCGATTAATCACTGAAATCAGCAAAATGTATCATCACAAATATTTCTTCTTTTTTTTACAGTAGATAGCTGTTTCAAACAGGAACAAACTGTTAAATCCTAAAAATTTATACACAACACAAAACTGAAGTATATACAGTTGACTCTCAGTATCTCAAACTCGCTTACCTTGAATTTCCGTTTAAGTCGAAGAAATTATAAAGTCCCATCAAATTTCCTTCTTTATGTATGTACTTTAACTCCTTTAAGACAAAATTTGACATACCGACACTCCGGATGTGTCGAAGGGATATTTTGGTCCCGTCAATCAAATTCAAGTGTATTGTCAACTCGTTAAGTCGAAGTGCGAAAGTCGCCGACGGGTCAAAGCAAAGCTGAGACGTTGTCATGTCAATTCACATGTGTCGTAATGATTGTTGTTTGTTTTTATAGATTTACTTTAATTGCCGGTAACTACGTGCAATTAATGATGAAAAATACGGTAATTACTTTAAAGACTTAATTTATTTGAGAGTTTAAATGATAAAAGTGATTGGGCTTTATCAAAAAAAGATGATTTATGAACCGAATGTATCAGTCTGTAAAAATTAGGTTTTGTAAAACTGCTGTTCTCATGTTTAGAATATACGAATGTTCTGACTTCCGGTTCAAGAAACGCTCCGATGCGTACTTTAGTTTTCGCTCGGGCCGATACAAGTATATGTAGATGTGCTTGAAATTTATGATTGAATGTTAATTGGGTATATCCAAAAATAAAATGCGATGAAAATTGAACTTGTGTTCTCATGTTTTAGGTAAAATTTGCATCAATAAAATAAATACACATACATGTAATTGCCTGTCTTGAAAACAAGGAAATTTGAGCACTTTTCGTCCATATACGTCAAAAATCAACAACAACTAAAAGCCCCTCCTCTTACCTCGAACTTCGTTTATCTCAAAGTAAAAGCCACAACAATAATCAGAAGGTCTCTTCTTGAGCTTATGTATCTTTATATTAAACCCGACTTTGTAAATAAATATAACTTGGATTGACTTCATATTACTTGAGCATGATTTCGTGCTGAGCATGAGATTGTGCTCAAGAAACGTTTATGAGCACGGGGCGTCCCTTGAAATTCGAGATAACGAGAGTCAACTGTATAATAAAGCATGAAAAATATTACAGTTGTTGATATGTTAGTTATTATAGCATTATTGAATACTCATGGCCTAGTGTATTAACGTGCATATAAGTATACTTCTTTCAAAAACAGTCATGGCCAGTTCCATTTGTATAATTTAAACAAATGTTCTGAACTATCATTCTCACAAAAAATTCTTTAAGAAATTACCGATAATCAATGCAGTAAGGTTTCAAATATATCTAACTTCTATATTTGGTGGACTTACTGGAAATAATGCTACCATGGGATTTATTTTTTAACAATCAACCTTGATACAGAGCATTCCAATGTTTATCATTGTTTTTAAAGATATGAAAACATAACTTCTTATATTAAAATAAGGCCACTACTTTTATATTTCTTGGTTTACAAAACCGGCGAACGTATTTTTCCTAAAATGGAAAAAAAAAAAAATTACGATTTCGACTTTTTATTTTTCCCGATGGATTTTTACAGGGATACAAAAAAAATCGCATGTTTTGTCTTGTTTAGAAAAGCGAAAACAAACTAGTTTTGGTATAATTACATCACAAAAACATCGTCGCCGATGTAATATTCTCCGCTATCGCGTAACTATAGATCCGTGCCGCTACGAGTATCAAAGCGTAATGAGTGTTGTTTAATATAATTGTTTCAAAAAGTATAAGTTATTTTTAGCACAACCTTTAATATTAATCAGGATTCATGTATATTTATTCCCATTAAAAATTTGAATTAATTGGTCAATTTTTATTCTCCACTTGGCATTTGTCACTCGCGGTAGGTGTGAAAAATACGAACTGTCAAGGATGACAAAACGAACCCAGTCAATTCTAAAATTGTTTGCAATGTGGCATCACTGACTGAGTATTGTTTGTTAATTTATGAAATGATAAAATTATTTAACTACTCTAAAATACGCGGAGAAACGCTGAGCAGAGCAATTATCGTTGTTTTTGTAACTCGCTCTACTCTCCACGTTTTTTTGCATATTTCTCTTAATGAATTACGTGATTTACGGTGAAATAAGGTAACAAAAAACGGTAAAATATTTTTAAAAATCGGTGTAAAACCGGGATCGCGAAAATACGTCATACATAGAAGGAAAATCAGTAAAATTAAGCTAATTTTTTCTTTGAAATTTGTGGTACTTTTGGCCCAAAAAATGGACATACAAGACCCCTGATACAGACTTAAATCCATTTTTATTCTCCTAGAGTGCTAAAACACATAGTTTTCCGGGGGCTCCGCCCCCTGGTCCCCCACAGGAGCATTGCCCCTTGACCCCAATGGGGGCCTATAGCGGCCCCCATGCCCCCTGTCTTCACAAATAATTTTACTCCGTTTGGTTGTCATTTATTGTTAAAGCCGATTTTTTTCCCAGTAAATATTTTCCTCCAACTGTTGCCGAATAAATAATGTTTTCTGCAACCTCGTTTAATCTTAACGGTTACAAAAGATAAGGCCGCAGGTGTCACGAGATCAAAGAAGGCGCGCCGACATTTGATCTTAGTAAAAGCACGTGGCATTAAAAAGACCGATATATTTTTGACAGTGTGAGATCGGGTCGTACCGACGATACCTCGAACGAGGATGGTGGACCCAATAAGCACAATTACAAACAAACGACAGTTTGAGACATGTACAAGTAGCTCAAGACGATAGTCTGATCATTTTGGATTATAAAAATACTATTTGGGAATAAATAATGTTATGAGTAAGTTTTTTTCGGGTGATACAATATATTTAACACGCTATATAAATGTACGTCGGTCAGCAAATGTTTTTGAATTTGATTTGTTTACAACACACAGACAATTCATGTGTATACAAATTTCTACCGAATATAATCAATTTAATTTAATAATAATTAATTTAAATTTAATAATAATTAATTTAAATTTAATTTTCTGTAAACCCACTTGAAGTGCCGCGAATTTACTCCCGACTCCCGCGAAGTTACGCGGTATTTCTCCGTTCTCGAACTTTGGACCAAAAACATCGTATCCGGACCCACTATCAAGCATATACAACCTCTCAGTTGAGAACAAAGGTTTTGGGAATAATTGTGCAAATCGCATGCCATAGCGGCACACATCAAAGCTGTCAATTTAGTTTCAGATGACATTAAATTTAGCTGTTTGCTTTTTTGGGTGATTGAAAAAGGTCTTGTAGTCTTTTTTTTTTTTTTTTTTTTTCGACCGGCCGATGGGCACTTTTCAAAAAAATTCTTGTAAACCAAGAAATAAAAAAGTAGTGGCCTAATTTTCATTCTCCAATTTTGTGAAAAGATTTCAAACTCCTGATTATACTTTGCCAAAAGGGAAGTAACTAGCACTACCATATCTACTTCAAGTAACAGTGTCTACATTGATAACAGTGATAATCTCCCTTTACCTTCTCCTTCCTTTTGTAGTATAGAACATGAGATTTGCTTTTTGTTTGGCTTCATCCACCGTCATTCTATGTTTGAACTGCTGAAGTCATTTCTCTGCAAACTTCTGCCCCGCACCATAAATACGCCCATAGTTGAACACCTGTTAAGATGCAGAAGTCAAAATATGAAAAGGATAAATTTTATAAACAGATCATTTCAGCAATCTATACACTGTTTCAATTTAAATGTTTGGATGATGTGTTCTTTAATACAACACTTTCTGACAAAAGCAATCAGTTCACTAACATTTTTCTGTGAACGATCAGATTTATGGAACATTTTCTGTTTGAACTTTCCTAACAATGTTGACAAATTACATAGATTTTAATACAGTAGCATAATTGGCTGTACCAGTCCTTGATGAATGATGTGATGACAGTTTTATGGGAAAATGTCACAGCGACATTCTTTTAGAGAAGTAAAGCCTATGTCTATGAATGGAGCCACTGTGACATAGTGGTAGGGTATTCTCCTCCGGATCGGAGAATCTAGCTGGGTTCGATCAGTGCAATGACTATATATAATGTAAACATACGTGTTTTTCTATGAATTGACCTGGTGACCTAGTTATTTACCCCAATTGCACCACTTTCATACTTTACCTAGAATTCATCCAAAGAAACATTCTGACCAACTTTAAGGAGCTGCAAAATGAAGGTGTTTCTATTATTTGACCTGACAACCTAGTTTTTGACCCAATGTGACCAAGTTTCAAACTTGCCCAAGAGTTTATCAAAACATACTTTCCGACTAATTTTCAATACAATTTGGTAGTGCTTTGATAATTTGGTCACCTAATTGGTCGGACTGAATCTTTGACTTTACTGATGTTTCAAATCATGATACCCCACCCACTTTGACGTTACTGATGTTGCAAATCATGTTACCCCACCCACTTAGGCAATGCAGAAGTTAATCACTTGTTTTATTATCTGGTTTTACAGTGATGTCGGGCGCAAAAGCCAAAATTTTATATAGTTTCACAATTTTTTTCATGAATTGACGCGGTGACCTAGGTTTTGAGCCTACGTGATCCAGTTTCAAACTTGGCCTAGAGGTTAGAGGTCATCAAGAAAAGTATTCTGACAAACTTTCATGTTTGGGGTGTAATAGTGGCCTTTCAGTGTTCACAAGGTTTGTCTATGATTTGACCTGGTGACCTAGTTTTTCACCCCACATGACAAGTTTCAATGTTATTCAAGAGTTCATCAAAACATACATTCTGATTATTTTTCAATACAACTTGGTATAACATGAGTCTAGAGTCTTCACAAGATTTTTCTGATTTGATGGGATGGTCTTGTTTTTGACCTTATGTGACCCCGTTTCAAACTTGGCCTAGAAATTAACAAGAAAATTATTCTGACATACTCTCATGATTGGAGGTCAATAGTCTGCTAGGGGGTCAAATGTGGCCTCTCCAGTGTTCACAAAGTTTTTCTATTATTTGACATGGTGACAATAGTTTCTGGCCCCACAAAAACCCAGTTGTGAACTTGGCCTAGAGGTCATTGAGAGAAACATATGACCAAGGACTTTAAACTGTAGACTCTATAGTGTTTACAAGGTAAATGTGGACAAACCACTGTCAATGAGTGATCACAATAGATCACCTTTAAGCATGACATGCTCAGGTGAGCTTACAACATTTCAAAATCCACATTACACTAAAAACTTGAAAATGGTCAGAATGACAAACAACACTAATTCATTTTGTGCCACAAGGGATTAAAGCAAATTTACCCCCGCCCCATCTCCACTAGACGTTTTGTAGAGCATGGTCTTTGGAGATAGTGCAAATAAGAAAATACAAACAACAACTTTGATATACTTAATTGTTTACAAGGCTTCTGGCCTATACGCATAATAAAGAGCATTACCAATCAACAAAATGTATGTAATAATGCATGCGACAAGTAACAAGTTCATCTATATACATGTAGTTCTAATGCAAACAAAATACAGTCATTCCAACCGCCTACCTTTGCAGCATGTGCCTCTTCAGTATAAAATAAAACATGACAAAAGGCCGTAAACTCTAGCAAATGAACACATAAGGTATAAAAATATTTGTAATCTCTAGATAATGTCCAGCTAATAAAGAAAGTTCTGGGATTTGTTTTGTTCATCTAACAGGCAATAGAGAGGCAATACAAAGCAGACAATGGCTGTGCCAATACCAAACTTATCAATATTTGCTGTTTTTTTTATACATTTATATAATATCAAAAATTCAAGGCTATCATTATCAGTTATCATCTGATCAACCACAAAACTACTTGTCTTTATATAATTGATTAAAAAAAAAAAAACGAATAATTTTAGAATTTGGTATATAACATGGTTTCTGAGATGTCTGCCCTTTGCAAACTTTCAAATTTATTTTTCATTAAGAAATTGAACATTCTGTTGCCTAGGTAACAAACTACATTAACACTTTGGTTATAAAATAACTTGTAGCTCTTATTTTACCAAGAATGATATCTTACCATTGATCTTGACTGTTTCTTGCTTGAAAAACATTTCCTAACATTAATTTTTAAATCAAATGTCTACATGCTAGAAATATAGCACAGTATTTTTGTAATGATCTTGCAAGAAATAAGAAACACTTTTTGACATCACTTTTTCATGAAGAACAATAAAGTCATGAAAGATATGCGTATGTCAACATTGTTTTAGATTTATTAGAACACATTTCTATCATTATTCTCTCTGTTAAATAATTATTTTATTTACAGGTATTAAAAGTGCTAATGGGACTTTAAAAAAAATTCTATATTTTACTGTCCTCTAAATCTGAACTAAAACCCTTTTCCCCATCGGCTGCATTTCCTAAAGTCCTATCATCAATTTAGAGAATTTTATTGTATCTATTTATTGTTTACCAATACTGCAAAAATCTGTATATCTATCACCCAAGTCAATGGTTTTATATATGTTCTTGTTCAACTTAATATCTGACTAGACAAAGGCACTCTTACACCACTTTCAACTTAATACTGCTATTGTACCAAGCTCAAACTCAATTACATGAAAAGTATTTGAGATAAAGCAATATTTGACCAAACAAAGCCATTGCAATACCACTTAGGGTAAACTTCATATCTGACCAAACAAAGCCATTGCAATACCACTTAGGGTAAACTTCATATTTGACCAAACAAAGGCTCTATAATCAAATCAGTATGAGGACAACTTGATTATTTGAGGACATGCGACTGTTTTACATGTAATTAAGTACCAGACTTTTTCCACATATTGTCAACTGGTTTCTATTGCTACCCCTTGAAAATATCAGACAAATCCCTTCTTACACCAATACAGTGCTAGGACTTTCTCTGAGGAATCAAGGTTTCTCCAAAGAATTATTAATCTGGCATGGTATGAAAGTCTTAGCACTGTAGACTGAATAAGTTTGTTTCTTTATGAAGAAATAAGAGGCTCTAGCCCATTCCAGACATTTCTACATATCATAAATTGGTACTACATTGTGATTACTTCCCTTTTACAGTGATCACTTCCTTTTTACAGTGATTACTTCCCCTTTACAGTGATTACTTCCCTTTTACAGCGGTTACTTCCCCTTTACAGTGATCACTTCCTTTTTACAGTGATCACTTCCTTTTTACAGTGATTACTTTCCCTTTACAGTGATTACTTCCCTTTTACAGTCATGACATCCCTTTAACAGCTGCTCATACCATAATCTTCTTACTGACAAGCCCTAGTGTCTCAAATCTGGTAGATTTAACAAAGGCCAGTTATACAAACTAATCAGTGTACATGTATACAAACTGAAGTTACTAATCAGGTTCAAGTGTCCTTATGTGGCCAAATAAGTAATAATCATACTAAGTAATAAGGAAATACCCCTATCCCCCCTCCCAATTACAGGTTGTACCAACTATAGCCTCTTTAGAGGATGGTGGACCTAATAAGCACAATCACAAACAAAAACCTCTCCCAATCACCCAATAAAGTAGCAAAGTGAATAATTTTCATACAAATAGCATCACCATGTAAGATGATTATTTCTTGCATACCGGATCAGAGTATCCACAGTTTTTACCAGTGCTGTAAAATCTCATATTACATCCCCCCATGTTATGTGACTTTCCTGATTTATTTGTGACGTAATGATGTGACATCACTTTCCAAAACACAGCATCTGAATAATGTTTGTTTTTATATTAAAATGCATCATTTCGATAAGTTTGCATTTAAATATCTATTATAAAGTGCAAGACGGTATGCAACAAAATGTTTCAACCACAAGATATTTGGTTCAGATGGAAATATCCGTCACCTCGGGAAACTGTTTTGCAAAAACTTGGTAGAGCCGCCACAACAGTTACCGTCGGAGATGGATATTTCGATCTGAGCCGCATGCTCATGAAAGAAACTAATAATCTTCAAAACACTTAAATCCTCAAGGCTGGGTTTATTCATAATCATAGCCTATCTGGTATACCATACAACACACAGTAATTACCTAAACTGTATATAGGTTCTTACAAGAAAAACTAAACATTTCAAAAATTATTGCACAATGCACATTTTTGAACTTCACAAACTATGCAACCAAAACAACTCAAAAGAACTAAGTTCGAAATATCATTATACACAATATATAGTCAAATGAACACCACTAACATATAACTGTGGCAATACAAGAAAACATAGTCAAATGAACACCGTGGCAATACAAGAAAACATAGCCAAATGAACACCACTAACATTATAACTGTGGCAATACAAGAAAACATAGTCAAATGAACACCGTGGCAATACAAGCAAATATAGTCAAATGAACACCACTAACATTATAACTGTGGCAATACAAGAAAACATAGTCAAATGAACACCGTGGCAATACAAGAAAACATAGTCAAATGAACACCGTGGCAATACAAGCAAATATAGTCAAATGAACACCACTAACATTATAACTGTGGCAATACAAGAAAACATAGTCAAATGAACACCGTGGCAATACAAGCAAATATAGTCAAATGAACACCACTAACAAATAACTGTGGTAAAACAAACATAACATTGTATAGTCTTTGTGGAATAGAACAGAAATATTTAAAATGAACCATTGAAGTACACTGTGAACATATATAATATAAGGGATAAAAAAGAACACCATTAAAATAGAACAGTGACAGCATAAACCTTTATGAAAATTTGTATACTGTTAACTTATGAGTCTAGCCAACTTTCACTACAATAATGTAAAAATTGTTGCCTTTAAAGTGGTTATAAGCCAATGGACAGACACCAGACAATGATTGATCATAACAGCACAACGTCATTCTCAGGTGAACTAATAAATGGTACAATCAAATGCACAATGGTACATTCCACATGGAAACTAGCTATGCAAGGGTTGATTAACACACACAAAAATACATTTTCATCTCAGTTCGAAAAAAAATTAAAACTTTATGAACACAATTTGAAATTCATGCCTCATAAATTCTTACAGATCACAAAGGTAAATACAGTAAGAAAAATGCCACTTATCAAATATTACCTGCTACAAAATAATGCACACTGAACATGACTGTGTAAGCCAAAATAACAGTAAACAGGAAAATTGTGTTCAATCTTTTTTCTTTCTGGCCATTGAATGAAGTATAACATGAACCACAATTCTTGCACAAACAAATTTGTTATCTGTACTGAGGGTCACACCATTTCTAAACAGTATAACAAATATGTTTCTACATATCATTTAACAATCTGAAGTTCACTTTATTGTTAGCAAACATTTCTACCAGCAGAACCCTTGTGTCCAACACGTTAGGAAGAATAAAGTTTAATGCAGGGCTCTTAACTCCTGCCTTACTTTAAAAGTCTTTATATTCGACAGCTGTTTATTTTGTGATTTCTACTTTCTATTAATTCACAAGTTTATGTATTCTTGAGCTTGCACTATTTCATGTATATTCTTTAAAATTTGTGAAAATAAAAAACTTGCAAATAACCAAACTTTTACAGTACTAGTAGTTACGTCTACTGGAAATGTTTATCACATAATTATGAACACAATCCAGTATCTCTTCAACCCAAAGCTACATCAGTATGCAGTGGTGCGCTGCATAAACTATTTGATAGCCCTAAACATTTAGCTATGGAAATCACTTTATGTCACAAAGATTTCAAGTTCCTTTATATCAAAGTATAAAACTTTTTGACACAAACACAAGGCTTTCAAAATCAGTCAATGTCACAAAGCATTCAGTATCATTTTGTAACATATATGCACATCATTAAAGATCACTTTGTGTCACTGACACACAGCATTAAAGATCACTTTGTGTCACAGACATACAACATTCAAAATCAATTTAAGACACAGACGCAACGCGTTCGTCTATATATTTAGTATCACATTCTACTTCTATGTTGATGGTCTTTTTCTCGAGACATCCACCAGTCTTTTCCAGTATCTGATGTATATCAAAGGCTTCCCCTGGAAATGACATCGAAAAACAATATTTAGCGTATATAAAATGCATAAACACAACAAGAGGCCATGAGGGCCTCGATTGCTTGTCTGAGTAATAAACATTCCAGACTAAACAATTAATCAAAGTACTGAAAGCACTGCAACTACCAGAAAAATGAATTTGCTTACTTTATATGCAAATTAATATTGTCATACAAATCAGTTTTGAATTCTGGTAATGAGGCACCTTTTGTCTATAGTAAACAGTTTGAAAATAAGAAGCATATGTGATTTGGTTTCTTTCCTTGTAAAATTGTGATAACCTCTCTTCAGCACTCACAACTGTGACAAGCTATGGTTACCTCCACAATATATTTCTGAGTAAATGTCTACAATTTACCATGTGGGATTTGATAGCCTTCCTCTAGCCCATGTGGATTTGATGGTGTGACACAGTCTAGATTTACCTCCTTACGTAAACACTGGTCAATGTCAACAGCACTGAAGAATGCCACGGACTGAAAATTGAATGTCATACTTAAAATATTGTACTTTATATACAATACCTGAGGTAAATCACCAAGACACAATTTTTGTGTTTCAGTATTTAAATGGACCTATTGTCTTCTTTTTATCCTTTTTAACACCTTTTAGGAACTTCATATCTTGGGTTATATAATGAATTAGACCTTTCTTGAATTTCAGTCCAGAATCAAGTTAAAAACATACCTGTACTTTGTTTTTACACGAGTTACAAAGTTTATGAAGTAACATTCTGGTTCCCTGAGTTTCTAGCCTTAAACTTAAATAAAGCTTTATCAAATAATTTTGCAAAAACTATATTATAAAATCAGAGGAACAAAAGTTGTTACCAATGGAAGATCCTTGATACCCAGTTTGTGTGCAAACATTGCTCGGGTAAGCAGGTTGGTGATTTGTAGAGCCAGTGCTGCCCTGTAACGGTCTTCCTCTGCCACCAGGTATCTAAAAATAGAAACATAAATGACTGAGTATCTAAAAATTGAAACATACCAGGTCATATCATATCTACCCTTGAATTGATCAATATTTTATCATTTTTGAAGTTGATTAACATATTTCGAAAGGAAAACAAGCAACTAATGTCTGCCGAGTTTAGTCAAATTTATCGAGAAAATGTTTACAGTTGCACCGTGCGACCGGAGGAAATAAAAGCCGGTTTCCGGCTCTGGTCTTCGAAGGTTTCACAAGACAAGTATTTTATTAAATTGACAGTATTTGGAAGATTGAAACAACATACCTAACTTCATCATGTATACTGATGGAGAACCGTCCGCTGATGTCATACTCTTCAAACAACCAGCGCATACTGACCAACATCAAGTGGAGATAATCCACCGCTGAACTCTGTACAACCCAGTTTATACGGCTCGTCATGAACTGCAAAGACAAAAACAAAGAACTGTTACAATAAAATGATATAATTTACTCAATCCTACTACAGTCAAACCTGCACTAAAGACCACCTTACAAATAAAGACCATTCTACAAATAAAGACCAGTTGGGACAAAACATAGCACTATTCAGCCATTGTGTACACACCTTGAATAAAGACTACTTGTCAAAAATGACCGTTATAGCTTCATCCAGTCAGTGGTCTTAGTTCACAGGTTTTACTGTATAATCTTATCACACACTGTCACAAATGAAAATGTCATTCTGGTGAGGATCACAATGACTGGTATACAGTTAAACCTGTGTCAGCGGTCACCTAAATGAACCAGCCACCTGCTGTAAGCGATCAACACTGATGTATTCTAATTGCCCATTTTAGTACAGTTTGACCCCGATTATTCAACAACCTATTATTCTTATACCTGGTGTAATCCGAAGATAATATTCGGTCCCGAAATGTTTTATATATAAATGCATATAAAAATAAACGGGTTATTCGAAATGGATTTTACGAATACCTGGTGTTATTCGAAGTGTTTTTTTCAGTCCGATTGACAATGTTTGTAAGGAATTTCACACCCATTATTCGAAATGCATTCCAATCAAACCAATAATTGCTGACACGCTCGACTTGTGAAAAACGACTCGCGGTCGGCGTGTTATATGTGCTAAGGTGTGATAATTACATACTCGCTTTAACCTTGTTTGTTCAATACCAAAGGAACAACTTTTGTTTTTGTTTGAAAGTCGGTTAAAAATGTTCACCTTTAATTTCGAATAACAAACTCATGACTACCAAACTACCATGCCTTTTTAAAGCATGACTTTTAATTTAACTGTCAGAAGAAAAATGACTTCTATTTGTGCAGAAGTAATTTGGGTTGAGCAGTCAAGGACCCGGTAATGGGGGAATACCCAGATCAGCTGATATCTTCCTTTCCATTCGTACTGTGCAATATGAATCTGGCAAAGGACCCGGCCCCGGGGGATACCTAGATCAGTACGAGTTGAAAGGGTTTAAAAAGGAAAAAGTAAATTAAAAGTTTGATATGATTTATTTTTGTTTTCCTTTTCCTTTCATCTAAATGATATACGCTATGTATATTACGTTAAGCGTCCGTGATAGCTATATACATGTATATATTGACGATTTACATGAGAATCAGCAGGCCATCTTTGGGACTTGGATTATTCGAACCCATGGATTATTCGAAGTAAAATCTTGGTCCCCGGCACTTCGAATAATCGAGACTCGACTGTATTCAAATACCTGAACAAAGCAACTACCTAACTTAAACAGGCACTTTTGATGCATCCCTTTGGTGTTTAGGGAGGGGATCAGTGGTTAGCGTGCTGGGCTGGTAATACAGGGATCACAGGTTCAATACCCCACTCCTCCACTGACATAACTAATGGTCTTTCAGATAAGACCTTAAACCGAGCTCCTATATACCAGTGCTGTACAAATCTGGCATGTTAAAGAACCAGGAGGTATCTCTGGAATGGGACGAGAATTGTACCTCGCACTATCCCCCTAAAATAACTAACATTTTCTGGGGGTTGTTGGTAATATATGGATTATCCAGTACAAACAATAAAACTCTAAAATACAATGTACATTCAAACATATCCCTTTGGTTGTTACTTAAAACAGGTTTGAATGTTATCCAGTGTCATATATTGTGATCTATTATAGCTTCTATACATGTAACATGCAGTTAGGTGAGAAATACCAAGCCTTGAACCTATGAACAAAGACTTGTTTTAAACACAGGTGCAAAATAAAAAAAAGCCTTGAACGTTTTCATTCACACTCACTTGTCTAGCAGGCTACAGATGACAGAATCAGTTAAACAATATTTGAAACTTGAAGCTACTATGAAAATTGTAGTACAATGTATTTATCTGTAGACTCACTGAGATTACATAAGGTTACAAACTTAACTTTTGTGACAGGGACCTTGAAGAGTTATACTTACATCTTCGTTTACATTCTCTGGCTCCAAAGCTTTACTGATACGGCATCCGAGCACAGGTGTACATGGCTCATTCAGACGGGCAATTTCCTCTAGCTTGTTAAACATGGAGCTCTCACTGTATCGTAGAAGAATAAAGATAATCATATTTTGCTTTCTATATTTACATATCTACTCATATACATGTATAATGTAAATTAGTTATTAAGTGTCAATAGTTGCTGTTATCCAAAATGTCTGAAAGCAGTTCAGATCAAAACTGTTTCCTATAAATGCCTACAATATTCAGGCTAGTTGTTTATTTTTTTTTTCAAATTATTCACAACTTTTTAATTGTTGGTGATATTCATTATCTTAGTCAGATCATTTTCTATCCATCTTAAGTTATTAAAGCAAATTTTGAGAAAAAGCTGATTTTCATTGTTCTTCAATATTCACATTTTGTACCCAATACATGTTTGATATGGGTTTCTATGATCTTATCTTGATATCATCAACCTTGATACCAAAGTGAACAACTGAAAGATGTAAAAAATGTCAAGTTGATAAAACAAGTGGCATATTATGTGTTTAACAGCACACATACCAATATCAGTTAAAGGACAAAAGTTTCTATAATTATGTATTCTATGACAAAGGGAGACTAACATATACATATTCTTTTGATCAATTTAATTATTATCTCCCTTCATAATGACCTTAAAAACCAAAAGAGGAAGTTTAAGATTACGTCAGAAAAATACCAATAGATTAACTGACTTAAAATAGAAATAGAGATAGATAAGGCAAGTTACAATACATTCTCTATATAAATTATCATTTTATCACCAAAAAAAAAAAAACATAAAATTTTGCAGTACAAATAAGGTTATAGATTTTTCTAAATAAAATAATAAACACTTTAAAGTTTTCAATATTTTTCTTGCCTAAAAATAGCACGAAGAAATAGAACAGAATTTAGAAATTTTACCAAACTTATTTCTCAATAAGTGCATGATAAATGATATAAAATAACATTTTTGTAATATTTCAGGATGTTTCATGCTCCAGACAACTATCATAATGCCTCACTGCAACTGTCTGAGGTGTTGAATGATATTGTTGTTAGTGAGAGAATGTTGATAAAGAGGAGGAGAGCGTGTTTACTGGAGGAGACTACATACACAATCACAGCTAGATTATTAGGTCATCAATCATCTGTGTATCAGTTGGGAAGTCAGTCAGAAGGTACAACTACAAGAGGCCTTCAATCTGACCTGGATATACTAGCCTGTATAAATGACAACATTGTGATACAGGACTGGGCTGAGTGGTCTCCGGATATACACAACTTGCTCATGATACAAGATGAAACAACTCCACCAGGATATTGTTACTTACAGTGTACTAGACCTGATGTTCCACTTCCTTACACTGAGGAAGATGGGAATCACTCAGCAAAGGACACACATGAGAGAGTGTTGATAAAAAACACAGTGATTGATGAATCTCTACTTGAAGGTGACCAGCGACAAGGTCCATCACTGGCAAGACAAGGAAGACCAGGTCAACTTGATAAAGATCAAATTATTGCATACCATTTTAAAACCATACCACAGTCAGTCAAACATTGGTTAGACCAGGAACATTCAAGGTGGTTTAGTGCAGAAATGAATAGATATGTAGAAACATCTGACTGCTTTGTTGTTCCCACAGGTAGCTGTGTAAGTGAAAACAAAGACTTCCAGTGGAGAATTTCAACCTCCTTAGCTGAAAGGTGCTTCATGTTTAATCTAAATATTACTCAGATAAGGTGCTACATCCTGTTAAAGATGATTCTAAAAACATTTATTAATCTACATGACCAAAAACACATTACAAGTTATATCTGTAAAACAGTTTTATTTCACTGTATTAAGAGTAAACCTTTACATGTCTGGAATGAAAGTAATATTCTTCATTGTTTAACATACTGTTTATCTACACTTAAAGAATGTATATTGTGTGGTAACTGTGCTCATTTCATTATACCTGGTAATAATTTGATGGCTGGTAAAATAACTGCTGAAAACAAACACCAGTTACTTGAAAAGATGTCAAACTTAATACAGAATACTATTGGTTCTCTCCTTGAGATTCAGATTGATGACCTTGGACAAAGACTACTGTTGAAGTTGAACATCATACCTGATGTAGATTACAATGCAACATTCTATATTGAAAATGCTGAAAGATTTGTTGGAGATGCAGGAATTCTTGCATTCAATATTGCTGCTGCTATTGACACTAGCTATAAAAGATGTCTCCGCTTCCTGAATAATAAAGTTTTTGAGGAACAGATGCCTTTCCTATCGCAGACTGTTGTTAATTTAGTTGGGTATCACAATGAAGGAAATTTGTTCGAACAGACAGCATGCAGATATCTGACACCTTTCTTATGTACTACACTAGGATCTCTGAAGGCATCCTACAGCATTCAGCACAACAGTCCTGTTTCTCCTGAAGCACTTAGATGGCTGTCTTCAGGAATAAACCTAAAGATGTCTCATCCAGCAGGCTGAAAATTGCTTCTGTGTTTTATTGTATTGATGACATGGAAAGAGCAGCATTAATACTGAGACATACTGAAGCACAGTACAACATACATGTTGTTCAGCCAGTATGTCATTGTTATTTATATCAAAAAGCCATGGACAAAATAGATTTCTGCATAATATCATCCAATTACAATGAAGAATCTTTGAAGTATATTACAGCCTTTTGTGTAACATTTCTGCACACAGAAATAAACTGTATTCCAAAGGAGCTTCAGTATGAAATGTTTAGATCTACTGAAGAGGAACAACAACATAGACGGGTAGGTGATGACTGGATGGATTGGGCCGTCGTAGATTCCATTGTATATCTTTACTTTCTTCAGTATAAGACCTATGGTTACCTACAGAGAGTACAAGACCAACTGCAAGCATTAAGTAAACTCCTCAGGGTTACTATAAGAGAAGAAAACCTTGGACACAGAGAAACAGCCTGGAATCTGTTAGGACAGTGCATGGAGCAAGAAAATAGACCTCATGATGCATTGCAGTGTTACAGAAATTCACTTCATGTCAGGCAAACAAATAATGTTGCAAGATTTCATATCTGTAAACTTCTGGCCAGGCTAGTAACTCTTGCAAGAGACAATTAATTGGTGACTTGAAAACAGATAAATGAGACTACAGGAGAACCTGTATTTAGAAGGCAACACAGAGATGTTTTAAGAAGTGGCCATGTAAAGCAGATGGCTGCTTAAAACAGGTTAACTTCTTGAGAACCTTTATACTTTTACTGGTAACTGGTTTTTAAGGTTTACCGTAACATGCCGCTTAGAGTGTGAACTTTCCATTAGTGGTGAGGCTCAGGTCTGCTGGTTGAAAACCCCGATATTACAAACCTGTATGTGACATGACTCTGTCTGATGTGATCACTGACCATTTAAAATGATGTAAAATTGCCATTTAGCAGTAACAAATATCATAGACTGAGAATAACATAAAAGTTTTAAGTTCAACAAAATAACAGGAAATCCCAAATGTGTTATAACTAGAATTGTGTCCAAAGGACACGGATGCCCCCACTGTGCAGATGTGCTCATAAACAAGAGCAAGCATATCTGTATGTAAGATTTTTATGTGGAACTTTTTCATTCCACTGTTTCATTTCTGTACATATACCTAAAATGATCTACAGGTAACCTTATGTACATGTTAAATTAAATTACAAATGTAAAATTTATATGTTCAATTATTTATATGGTATATAGTGAAAAAATCAACAAAGGGCCATAATTCTGTTAAATTTGGTCGCAACAAATTTATATGGTATATAGTGAAAAAATCAACAAAGGGCCATAATTCTGTTAAATTTGGTCGCAACAAAAATTTCTTCCTTTACTACCATCTACACATTAAAGCTGTTCATCCCTGGAAGTTTAAGCAAAATCTGCCATCCGGTTTAAGAGGAGTTGCGTTCACAATATTTCTATATGGTATATAGTGAAAAACTTAACAAAGGGCCATAATTCTGTTAAATTTGGTCGCAACAAAAATTCCTTCCTTTACTACCATCTACACATTAAGGTTGTTCATCCCTGGAAGTTTAAGCAAAATCTGCCAACCAGTTTAAGAGGAGTTGCATTCACAAAATTTCTATATGGTATATAGTGAAAAAATCAACAAAGGGCCATAATTCTGTTAAATTTGGCCGCAGCAAAAATTCCTTCCTTTACTGCCATCTACACATTAAGGTTGTTCATCCCTGGAAGTTTAAGCAAAATCTGCCATCCGGTTTAAGAGGAGTTGCGTTCACAAAATTTCTACATAGTATATAGTGAAAAAATCAACAAAGGGCCATAATTCTGTTAAATTTGGTCGCAGCAAAAATTCCTTTCTTTACTACCATCTACACATTAAGGTTGTTCATCCCTGGAAGTTTAAGCAAAATCTGCCATCCGGTTTAAGAGGAGTTGCGTTCACAAGATTTCATAGTGAAAAAATCAACAAAGGGCCATAATTCTGTTAAATTTGGTCGCCGCGAAAATTCCTTCCTTTACTACCATCTACACATTAAGGTTGTTCATCCCTGGAAGTTTAAGCAAAATCTGCCATCCGGTTTAAGAGGAGTTGCGTTCACAAGATTTCGGGACGTACGGACGGACTGACGGACGGACGGACGGACGGACGGACAAGTGCAACGCTATATGCACCCCACTTTGTGGGGGCATAATAAACTATACTGGTTTTTGCCATGTTCATCTGCATATGTATCCTGTTTGCAATGTATGTCACCTGAGCAGTTTTGCCATCCACCTTATTTGTTTACTGTAGCAGCTGTTCTTGTTGGTGACCAACAGGATAAAATATGTACAAGGCTCCAGACTATACATCTAATCTGTATACAGCTTGAATAAATTGTAGTATAACAAGAGCTGTCACATGACAGCACGCTCGACTATTCGAAAGCTTGTTGGTAAAATGGGGTTTTTGTCTAAGAACAGGAGTATTG
The DNA here is from genome assembly GCA_022818135.1 of Saxidomus purpurata. Taxonomy (NCBI): domain Eukaryota; kingdom Metazoa; phylum Mollusca; class Bivalvia; order Venerida; family Veneridae; genus Saxidomus; species Saxidomus purpurata. The sequence continues at coordinate 1,768,623 of JAFMSR010000018.1, read as the reverse complement.
TGTAATCTATAAGAATTAAGGTCAAAGATATGAAACTTGTTCAAAGACCTTTGTAAATGTACATTGCATTCAAAGCCTTACTCTGGATTCTGCAAGCCAACTGGAGGGAGGATGGGGGGGATAATTTCAAAGAAATACATGACCTTGTATATTTGATCATGAATAATATTGTAACTTTTCAAAATTGATATGTATAGAATTAAAAAAGCATGACCGCTTCATACTGCATAATTATTCTATGACATTTCAAAAGAAAGCCATTTTGAGTATTTCCATTTTAGTCTGGAAAAACTGTGACAAAATTCTAAGTTAAAAAGGGCATAAATATGTCAAAAATCAAAAACATTGGTGAAGATAGTGACAGTAAACATACATTTTAAGTTTCAAGTCAATTCGTTCGATAGTATTCTATCTTTAACAAAAAATTCAAAGTTACAAAGGGACACAAATCTATCAAAAATCATAACAGAGTTATAGAGATTGTTTCCTCAGGTGTAGATGTTGATGGTTGACACATACTTTGAGTTTCAAGTCAATACTTTTGATAGTATTCAAGATATTTGACTTTATAAAATCTTTTACCAAAACTTCGTAGTTAAAAAGGGATATAAATCTGTCAAAAATCAAAACATAGTTATGGGGATTGTTTCCTCAGGTGTAGATGTTGATGGTAAACATATATTTTGAGTTTCAAGTCAATACCTTATATAGTATTCAAGATATTTGAATTTACAAAAAAAAATTACCAAAAATTCTAAGTTAAAAAGGGGCAAAAATCTGTCAAAAATCAAAACAGAGTTATGGGAATTGTTTCCTCAGGTGTATATGTTGATGGTAGACACATACTTTGAGTTTCAAGTCAATACCTTTGATAAGATATTTGAATTTATAAAAAACTTTAACCAAAAATTCTAAGTTAAAAAGGGGCATAAATCTGTCAAAAATCAAAACAGAGTTATGGGGATTGTTTCCCCAGGTGTAGATGTTGATGGTAAACATATAGTTTGAGTTTCAAGTCAATACCTTTGATAGTATTCAAGATATTTGAATTTATAAAAAACTTTAACCAACACAGACGCCGACGCCGGGGCGAGTGCAATAGCCTCCTTATTCTTCGAATAGTCGAGCTAAAAATGTATATACACTTATATGTATGTAAAGAAGTTGTAATACCCTTGATAGAACAGGAAATAACCAATGTTTTATAACATGAGTTTGACTGATTGAAATTTTCTTGTAATTATATTGTTATTGAAAGTCCCAGGAGCACATTTACAAGTAACTTGCCTTTTAAATTGATAAGTACATGTAAGAAATATAGCTCAGTATTTTTGTCAATGATATTGGAAAAAGTAAGAAAGGCTTTCTTGCAACCCTTATTCATGAAGAAACACCTTGCAAACAAAAAAAGCATATGTAAATAGAACATGGTTCTATCATCTTATCCATAAATTTATCTTTTTATATCAGTAAATCCTAAGTGATCATGGGGCTTTAAAAACCAAGTAAAATAACTTCAAAACTTTTAAGATATTCATCAAGTGTTTCTGGTGTTTCAATGTTTTTAAATATGAACATAGCTTTAAAAAGGTGATGAATTTGTGTTCAGTAAGAAATAATAAAAGTCAGCCTTATTTTGATTTTAGTTCACTTTATATCATGTATGAAAATGACCTCCTTGCCAATTTTCCGCTCAATATTTCACATGAAGGGTTTTTACCAATGGAAACTTACAATTTTATAACAATTTTTGCCAGCACTTGATTAAATAAATCAAAGATTTTTGTCAACATTTTAAGGGGAATCTTTTGTCAAAAATGGTGAAAAATGTATATCGTTTTTAGAGGGGAATGGCACCAAAATAAACTAAATTTTATTGAGGTTTATTTAATTTTGAAGGAAAAGTGAATACATTATTTTCTTATTCCGATATAATATATTTTGTCAGTTGTTGCCAAAAAAAATAATCTTAACTTATATATATATATATATAGAGGATAATTGTTGGTTTCGGTGTAAGATCACGATATAATTTCACTGAGTGGGCACCAAAAGTGATATTTTCACGAGTGGCACAGCAACGAGTGAAAATAACTTCTTTTGGTGTTCACTAGCGAAATTATCGTGATATGACATCGATACCAACAATTTTTCTGTTTATTTTATGTCTCAAACTATACTTTTGTTGAGTTTATTTCAATAAAATTTCGAAAAATGCGGGAAATGTCACCAGAAAGCATCGCTAGCATGACGTCATTTTAACAACGTCATCATCATATGGCTTCTGGCATTCATTACGCTCAGTATACTTTTTGACGTTAATCCGGGTAACAGATTTTGATAATTTTCACTGTGTGGACAGTGAGTTTATTGGAATATAATCCACCGTTATATTTCGATAAACCACCGAAAAACATAAAATAAATACAAGATACCTGCTTTGATATAATCTGCTTCCACTAGATCTACAGTGATAGACAGGTGTGAAAATGACAGTGTTGTATTAAACTATTGAATTACACTCAATATTTAGAAGACGGTAAAATATGTCTAATTAATTGCATATTATTCTACATGAGCAATACCCACACACACCAGTTTGCGTTGAATCTAGGTCCTAATATATATAAGGACCCAACTCCAATGTAGGACATAATGTTTCTTTAGGTTATATTTATGAAGATGTCAACAAATATGGAGATAATCATTATTCAGGTGCATTTAGAAATATAATTCAATGAAGGATCTAATGTATGCCTTTGCAAAGTCAAGATGGGGTCAAGTCCTCCTGTGCAAAATTGAGCTAGAGGGATAATGTCCTTTAATTACCGTTTGCGTCTGGTTACCTTTTGCCTGTGATTACTAATCTCCAGTCATTTAAGAAATAGCTCTAGTAAATGGAACTATCATCAAAATTTCCTTAATTTAAATTTGTCCCTTATATCCAGAGTGTGTTATATCCATGTACAACTTTCATATTAAAGGAAATAAAGTAAATCTGGGCCCTGAAAATTTGTTCCTAATACTAAAAATTTTGCTATCTCTGGAGTCATTATATATGAAGTTTACTTGTAGTAGTTTTATAAAATTGTTAGTAATAAACTGATGCCCATGTGCAACATGTCAAGCCAGCCAGCTGTCAAAAGGGCTAACTTACCAAGTAAAGATAGGTTATAATACACCTAAGTATTGGATGTAACATGCATGTTGTACCACAGAAAAGTGGTCTCGATTTTTCATTATGGCCAGTAATAAAAAAGTTACAATATAAACTATTTATAGTAACAACAAAGGGAAGTAATTTTAAAAACAAGGGTAGCTCATGGTGGGTAGCTCAAAAGGGACCTGGTTCTTGCGCATAACACTCCATCTCATGATGGTGAACATTTGTACCAAGTTATTTAAGAATCCCTTGATCCATGGATAACTTACAGCCCAAACAAACTAAACTCGGACTAACACATGCATGATGCACATACACCGAACCGCCATTTGCACAACTATATCGAGCTTTCGCAAGCGGCTTTAAGTATTTAAACAGGAAGGCTCTAGTTCTGTTAGGTAGTATTTACTATAAAGGTATGACGATAAATACTACAGATCTACCCTATGATATAATATATATTAAGGAAATATCTACCTTCCGCCAACCCATTTCCCTGTCTGTCGACTGAAATTGAAAAACAGTGCATGTAGTGCATGCATATCAATTAATCACTGAAATCAGCAAAATTTATCATCACAAATATTTTTTTTTTTAATGATGTTATGGAAATAAATTAGTTAATTAGTCACAAAATTAATTTTAAACAAGAAGACAAGGCAGTGCCGTCAAAGCAGGTTAAACGGTGCCTGTAGAAATTGTAGAATTTACAGTGACATTGACCCTAGTGACCCCAAATGCAATCCCAAGCTGGGTCTCCATGCCTGCTACCTACACACCAAGTTTCATTGCAATTCGTCACTCCTAACTAAAGTTAATGAACGGAAACCAATGTTTGACGCCCGCCCGCCTGCCAGACATATGACATGGCCATTCTAATAAGCAGTTTTTTTTTTTAAAAACCTGCTTAAAAAGAGGAAATCCTACATAAAGCTTTGCTATCTAATGCAAATTACATTCATTTTCAGAAAACGATACAGCTAAAGTGAAAGCACATTAGTGTCATTTTCAACAGTTTTGTAATTGATTAATCAAAGTTCAGGTAAGCCAACAACCAAAGATGTGCAAAAAAATTAAATTCATAGGATTTACAAGTTATTGTTAAACAAACAAAGATCAGCATGTAAATAACAGAGCCGTGAAAACCTTAATGACACTGGTAATCCGTAATTGTTTAAACACTTCTATGTTACTAGACGCTTTCAAGCGTCTACCTGACAATGATCAATTTACAACCTGTCATGTTTATTTACGTTTTCAAACATTAGTTTTGTATGTGGACTATGCTTTTCGGACATGACACCAAAGATTTTGGGAGCCAAGGACCTACTGCATTATACCGCGATTCATTTTTTATCGGCTCGCGTTATAAAGCAGTTGCAGTGTATAAGTAAACTTCTTTCAAAATAAGTCACTGACAGTTCCATGTGTACCATTTAAACAAATATTCTGAACTATCATTCTCACAAGAAGTTCTTTAAGAAAGTCCCTTTCCACAATTTAATCACTGGTAAGCATTGCAGTCGGCTTTTAAACTTATCTAACTTCTATGTTTGGACGACTTACTGGAAGTAATGCTGCCATGGGATTTATTTTTCAACAATCAACCTTGATACAGAGCACTCCAATGTTTTTCATTGTTGTTTTAAATATGAAAACATAACAACAACTTCTTTTATTAAAATAACTTTCATTCTCCAATTCTGTATTATAAACTCCTGATTATACTTTGCCAAAAGGGAAGTAACTAGCACTACCATATCTACTTCAAGTAACAGTATCTAGAACGATAACAATGATTATCTCCCTTTACCTTCTTCTTCCTTTTGTAGTATAGAACATGAGACTTGCTTTTTGTTTGGCTTCATCCACTGTCAGTCTATGGTTGAATTGCTGAAGTAATTTCTCCGCAAACTTCTGTCCCGCACCATAAATACGTCCATAGTTGAACACCTGTTATGATGCAGAAGTCAAAATATGATAGAGGATAAAATTTGATAAACAGTTCATTTCAGCAATCTAAACACTGTTTTTCTGTGAACAATTAGAGTTGTGGAGCATTTTGTGTTTGAACTTTCCTAACAATGTTGACAAATTACATAGATTTTAATACAGTAGCATAATTGGCTGTACAGTCCTTGATGAATGATAAGATGACAGTTTAATGGGAAAATGTTACAGCAACATTCTTTTAGAGAAACTAAGTCTCTGTATATGAATCAGTGAGGAGCCACTGTTGTTGCGCAGTGGTAGGGTGTTGTAGTATCAGAGAATCCTCTGTTCACTCAGTGCCATGGTGTTAGTGTCCTTAGGCAACACACAGATCTTTCTACATTGCCTCTCTCTCTTGTGAGTAAGTCTTGAGAGCAATTAATCTAGGTTGCAAGTCCACAATTGAGAATAGAAGAATTAGTATAGATTTTAATCATTGTACATATAGAGCAACAGACTGCAGTGACCTGTTGTTAAGTAAAAAGAGAAGGACAGATACTGGAATCTTTAGTTGTCAATGTTTCTACGTAATTGAGAGATTCATTCAAATGTGTAAACATTTATCACTCCTGTTTTTCATCCTCATGACATATCCTTATGCAACTACTCAAGTCAACAGAATTATTTCATGATTACTTAACTTTCCTTTCAATCTAAACATTTTAATTTTAAGAGTTTATTTGTCAATACACATACAAGAATCTCTTTTTAAACTTTGACAATTCATACATATGCATTAAAATGATAAGTTTTAAATTTCCTGTTTTTCCTCTCACCTTTGCATGATCTCTTGATATCTTAACTGTATTAGCAACCATGCTGTGGAGATCTGTACCTTCTTTTTTACTTCCTTGAAGAGTCATCCAACCAAGGGCAGTACATCCTGTCAAAGATTTCTAAACTTAAGAATGTTCATGTTTGACAGCTACATGTTTCAGACTTTTCATGTTATGTGAAGTATGGTCATTTAGTGTATTTGCAGCTTTTACTGTTACCGGTACAGTTGAACGTGTGTTAGTGGTCGCCTTAATCAATCAGCCACCTGCCTTACTTAAGAAGCTCATACTGATGCTTTCCAACTGGTCATTTTTATACTGTAACACCTGTATTAAACAGTCTATGCCTCTGAAATGCCACTTTCTGTGAATCCCTTGGCTGGCCATTGGTACTAATAAATGAGTCGTGACTGTTTGATTAAGAAATAAATCACGGTTTGTTGCATATCTTCAAATATGAAACACATTTCGGTTAATTTCTGAAACAGCATGATGTCCGATTGTGTAACAGTCATGTGACATTAGATGTAACCGAGTCTCACTTTCATAAAACATCTTGAATAATACACATGGAAAGAGTGACAGTTTGGATGATGACAGAATGATTTTGCAGGTTCTGTTGTTCACACAAATTTGTAAATTAACTGCTTATATAGGTCTCATGGTATAAAACTCATTAGAAATATAATTTAAAATATCTAGTGTCCATGCTGCATACTAATCGAGAAACTGTTGTACCTGCATACAAAACGATCATGTACAACAGTTTCATGAGAAATTCTCTGTGGACAGTGCTGCACCATTAGGCCTAATAGGCTAATGCCAAAACAAACTCAAGGCTCGCTTATTCTTTCCTTCAATTATTTCTTTAATGTCTGCGAATACTTTGACAGTCTATGAAACTAATTTGTCAGCCATGACTGTCTATGAATCTAGTTAAACATCATTAGCTGTATGTCTCATATACTTGAGCAATCACTAATAATTATAACAATTCTGCAAGTCATTCATTACCATGGGTCCCTGCAAACTTCGCATCCCCTAGTAGAGCCCCTATCCAAAGTTCCTGAGAGTCTACATCGGCTCCCACAAAACAGTAACCAGGCGGGGCTTGAACCATGGACTTCAATTCACTTCCAATCCTGTCAACCTTAAAACAGATAGCATTCAAAAACATTCTGTATTCATTTTTTGTGAGTGTTTTATCTTAAAATAAAGTCCTAAATGTAACAAGAGCCATATTGACATTGCCACCACCTCCCCCTCTCTGATCAAGGTTTCTGTGTGAAGACTGGCTTCTTGAAAGGGCCTTACCTTAATCCAATAAAAAACCATTAAACCAGAACATGCTGGTAATATGCCCATCTCCTGTTGCAGTGAAGCTTCCAATGAGGATTTGTTGAGTTCCAGCCTAAAGGTTTGCTGAGAAATAGTGGGGACATGAAGAAATATGAAGAAGTAATCAAAGGGCAATAACTCTGTGAAAAATTATTGACTGTAACATGCTGGTAATAATTATGCCCATCCTCTCTTGATACTGAAACAGTCTATGAAGTTTCATTGAATTAAAGTTAATGGTTCCTCAGAAAAAGCCTGGACAAGAATGTGCGACAAACAGACAGAGATCATTATTACAGTAAAACTTTGAATACTAGAAGTCGCACAGGCCCCAATGCTAGAGTTATCGCTGATCGTGTTATCCAAATTTTGGGCATTTCTCCAAAGATGGGTCCTATTAATAAAGAGCATTTAGTTCTCCATCATTTAAACTTGTTGCATATCTTAAAAGATTGATTTGAAAGGTGAACACAAGTCAGAATAAAACGATAGATGAAATGTAAGAGCTTGTTAACTCAAACACTCTGTTGGAAGAATTTTTGAAAAGGACCTAACATTTGAAAAGTTACAAGAAATCTAAGATTAACTTAATATGCAAATATATGCAAATTAGTCTCACACCTTTTTCAAAACTTAATTTTGAACCCCATTTACACATTTTATCATGATTGTTTTTCATCTAAATTGATAACATTGATTACATGTCATGTAGGTTACCATGTTTTAATATGTTTTTGAAGCTGCTGTTTCTAACTTAGCAGTATTACCTGAGTGAATATCTAATTAAAGCACTATAACATTACAAATTCAAAATGGCCACCTCCCTGATCCTCCATTTTGGTAATTTTCAATCTTCAATATCTTCATATTTAACAGTCCGATTTTAGAAATTCTTTCAACAGTGTGTTCCTCTTATCTAGTTCTTTAATTTAAAGTTAACTTATTTTCTGACTTGCCTTTTCCTTTACAGAAGAAAAACTGTCCATGTTTACTTCAACGGTAACAGTGACTCATTATAATATAACACTTATGATATTTTCAAAGAAAAAGTTAGGTTTTAAAAACATAACCACTTCATTATGTTATTCCATTCATGAGAAAAGAAAAAGAAAATTAAATTCTGTTTCAGATTGTTTACAAGTACTGAAATATTAATAGAGTCTATTCCCCAAAAACATGAAACTTGCAGACTGCTTTTATTTAAATTTTCATCTCATTTAATACATATAATAAGTGACTTTACTTGGAGACAATTGGAACATGCAAATAATATTCTATACAGTTGAGCCACTAAACAGACAATTGATCGGCATTAAACAAACACTCGATGATTATTAACAATCACAGTTATTCTCGCGATGTGTCAAAAATATAGATGCGATGGCGGAAATGTGAATAGATCTAGTTTTTCTCATGTGTCAAAAAAATAGATGCGATGGCGGAAATGTGAATAGATCTAGTTTTTCTCATGTGTCAAAAAAATAGATGCGATGGCGGAAATGTGAATAGATCTAGTTTTTCTCATGTGTCAAAAATATAGATGCGATGGCGGAAATGTGAATAGATCTAGTTTTTCTCATGTGTCAAAAAAATAGATGCGATGGCGGAAATGTGAATAGATCTAGTTTTTCTCATGTGTCAAAAATATAGATGCGATGGCGGAAATGTGAATAGATCTAGTTTTTCTCATGTGTCAAAAATATAGATGCGATGGCGGAAATGTGAATAGATCTAGTTTTTCTCATGTGTCAAAAAAATAGATGCGATGGCGGAAATGTGAATAGATCTAGTTTTTCTCATGTGTCAAAAATATAGATGCGATGGCGGAAATGTGAATAGATCTAGTTTTTCTCATGATGTGTCAAAAAATATAGATGCGATGGCGAAGGTGTGATCATATCTATTTAATCAGCAATTTCCTATTGCCGCAAGTAAATTAATCAGAAAACAACCCAGTGACACGGCAGGTGTTCCTCCAGGTTTCAAGTTACTGATGCTCAAATTATCCATAGTGATTGTGGATGTGGCGTTAAACGTATATGAAATATGACCAGGACCGACAAGAGATCTCTGATGCTTGAGTTAACAAAGACTTACAGTAACTGTATATTTCAGTTACACATGTCAGCTGCTGTTTGTCCTGTGCAACGTACTTTTTACAAGCCTCCTTAGCGCTATATTCTTGTCCCCAATATTTATCACATTTCAATTTTATCATTACCTTTGGTCACATCCTCCCACGTTACTCTGTGTCTCGAGGATAGACAAACTACAGTGCTGCTACACTCTTGACTGGCAAAATTATTTCCTTGTCAATTAACTTGGGGAATGGTAAAATAAATTTCCTCTCCATTTACTTTAACGTGGTGAGTTAAATGATTATTTCTGTATAATTTAGGTGCAATGATTTACTACAAAGTCTGTCCACTCAAGTAGTGACTTGGTTAATGAAATATACATTGTGAAATACCTACATAGGCGTTACTTGCAGTCAGCCAGGTTGGTTCCACTCCTCTGCGTGTAATGGTACCAGCAGGGACGATACGCGGGACTATGGCCCCTAGGTGACTCCCTTCCACATAGTTTGGTGCCCTGGAAATTATGTAAGCATTCACTATATCTGATCACTCCAACACTGTTTCTATGGTAACTATGCATGTACCTGAGTGTAACTATTGTTACTGTTAATTTAGAAATTCTGCTTACAATGAAAACTGTCATCTTGAAATTGTACTACTTAAAAATGAAATATTCCAACTTAAAATTCTAATAACTTTGTTCTTACTCAATGAACGAATGACGCACAACAATGATGTAAACCAAAATCAAAACCTTAGATTCAAAAATTCAAATTGTGTATAACAAATTTAAAAGCTCCTTTACAATTTTCTATGATGCCAAAAAAATCAAATCTCAAGGTATTTAACTCCCTATGGTGTATAAAGTATATTTCCTTTCTATGATAAAATCCAATACTTAGGAAATACAGTCAACACATTTCTTAGACAGATGCATAGGCTGGTTGATCGTTAATACTATACACCCGCCCCCTCCCAACTCCCCACTCCCTATCTTTATTGAGGCCATAAACAGTACTTACTGTCTGATTCTGTCTGGAAGATCTTCTTCAGTAAAGTATACAGACATCTGAGATCTGCAATGGTAAATTAATATGAAATAAGAAGTAAATTCACAAACACCAAAACAAGTCCTGCCAGACAGAAACTTGTTCCCTGCCCTTTGACTTTTGGCACCCATTCTAAAGCCATTTTATCATGACTTTCTTATTTTAAAGACAATATATTGTATGTGTTTTATCAGATTAATTTCAAGAAAACATACCTCCATATGAATGTGTAACAAGGCAATCTACAACGTCAAATATATTATAGTTAAAAGTACTGTTTTGACGTTACAAACTTCATTGTGAAAATAACAATGTGTGTTATCTGACAACATGCATAACTTTAAAAGTAGTTGGTAGATTTACTTGAAATTTTCAATTCATAGTCAACAGACTTCACACTTATAGAAAACATGTAAAACAAAATGTGTGATTTTTACACATCTGGACCCATTTTCACAGTCAGTCACAAATAAAGAATGGGAAAGAAATCAGGCCCAGATTTTTTTCATTGTATCCGGATTTTCACTACATCAGGAGTCATTATGTACAGAGTTTACAGTATGATGTAGGAACTTCGTAACACAGCCTGTCACTTTATGATATAATAACGACATACTCTATTCGCCCATGATTCATCTTCCAGTAGTTAGACGATTTGTTCAACTTTAACACGAGATCAGCTCCAAGACCAGAGTACGCCGACAATGTACCGTCTTCTATGCGGTTCAGGTAGTCCTTGGCGAGAGGGTTTCCAACTCTCTTTCCTTTACCATCCTAAAGTGAATGTAAAAATACAAAATACAGTTAAACCTGTATTAAAGGGCAACTCCTGAAATATAAACAAACATGGGGAAGACAAACATTGCATGACTCATCCTTCTTGAAAGAACCTGATAAATGAAAAATTTGTCTTCAGGTTTGACAGTAGATACACCGTAAATTGTCTATAAAACTATTGCACAACCTGTGCACAAAAACCACCAAGTGAAAAATTAAAAGCTAGCGGTTTCGGAATAGTGGTCTGAGGCGTTCTGTTTTTGAACTGCCAGGTGATGTCATCATATGATTCCAGTTCAAATCCTGGATTCAGAAGCAGCTTTTATACTATATATGAGACTCGTACCTCTTTCTCTGTCATTACTGGCTCTGTTCCCATGCTACTATATATGAGACTCGTACCTCTTTCTCTGTCATTACTGACTCTGTTCCCATGCTACTATATATGAGACTCGTACCTCTTTCTCTGTCATTACTGACTCTGTTCCCATGCTACTATATATATAACACGTACCTCTTTCTCTGTCATTACTGACTCTGTTCCCATGCTACTATATATGAGACTCGTACCTCTTTCTCTGTCATTACTGGCTCTATTCCCATGCTACTATATATGAGACTCGTACCTCTTTCTCTGTCATTACTGGCTCTGTTCCCATGCTACTATATATGAGACTCGTACCTCTTTCTCTGTCATTACTGACTCTGTTCCCATGCTACTATATATGAGACTCGTACCTCTTTCTCTCGCATTACTGACTCTGTTCCCATGCTACTATATATATAACACGTACCTCTTTCTCTGTCATTACTGGCTCTGTTCCCATGCTACTATATATGAGACTCGTACCTCTTTCTCTGTCATTACTGGCTCTGTTCCCATGCTACTATATATGGGACTCGTACCTCTTTCTCTGTCATTACTGACTCTGTTCCCATGCTACTATATATGAGACTCGTACCCATACATGCCGTTTAGGGTTGGATCATTAACGGGAGATTTGTGAAAAATCGCCGGGTTTTTGGACATCACAACGGGGTAAAAACGAAAACCAAAAAACATGCGTTTCTGACGTCATACATGATACTTTATTCAACATAATGTAAACACATGCAGTCGCCATTTTAAGCACATTTAAACCTTGATTCTCATTTGCAAAATTATTACTCAAACAAAATTCTCTGAATTTTAATGAAACAAGAATAATGTCGTACTTACGTTTGATCTGGATACAAAGAAAAACAAACAAAAACAACAATTTTATTTCTTTCAACTGGCGGTACATAATCTTTAATCAGCTAGTACATTAAAAGTATCATATAATCATATTTAATAATCCTGACCAAGGTCTTTCAAATAGTATGCTCTGGAAACGAGCGTAATACGATAAATATATTTGCCTCGGGTCACGTGACAAACATCCGGGTACCCGCAATTTTGGAAAAAGAAAGAAAATATTGAAACTTTATATCTACGTATATCTCGATATTTTACCAATCAATTTGACCAACAAATAGATCCTTAATACAATATAAACTACTTGAAAGACCTTGTCCTGACGTGTCATCTTGTTGCAAACATCAATTACGTCAATCAGGCGCTAAGTATTACCCCGGGCAATGACCAGATGTTACTGACAATTAACACTAACACTAACGAGCGTAATAAAGGGCCGACTTTCGTCACCTAATCAACCAATTATCGAGCTCGCGTGTCAAGGTTTTGACTCTGTATATTCAAACTTGGGACTTAAGTGGGTATTTAACGCATTTCATGGATTTTCTTTTCTTTCAAGACAAAATTTTGATTTATCGGGAGATTTGGTTGTTTTTTCGAGCTTCACCGGGGCGCCGGGGTAAGGGTCTAAATATCGGGAGAACCCGGCGAGTAACAGGAGAACGGCATGTATGCTCGTACCTCTTTCTCTGTCATTACTGACTCTGTTCCCATGCTACTATATATGGGACTCGTACCTCTTTCTCTGTCATTACTAACTCTGTTCCCATGCTACTATATATGAGACTCGTACCTCTTTCTCTGTCATTACTGGCTCTGTTCCCATGCTACTATATATGAGACTCGTACCTGTTTCTCTGTCATTACTGACTCTGTTCCCATGCTACTATATATGAGACTCGTACCTCTTTCTCTATCATTACTGGCTCTGTTCCCATGCTACTATATATATAACACGTACCTCTTTCTCTGTCATTACTGGCTCTGTTCCCATGCTACTATATATGAGACTCGTACCTCTTTCTCTGTCATTACTGACTGTTCCCATGCTACTATATATGAGACTCGTACCTCTTTCTCTGTCATTACTGACTCTGTTCCCATGCTACTATATATGGGACTCGTACCTCTTTCTCTGTCATTACTGGCTCTGTTCCCATGCTACTATATATGAGACTCGTACCTCTTTCTCTGTCATTACTGGCTCTGTTCCCATGCTACTATATATGAGACTCATACCTCTTTCTCTGTCATTACTGACTCTGTTCCCATGCTACTATATATGAGACTCATACCTCTTTCTCTGTCATTACTGACTCTGTTCCCATGCTACTATATATGAGACTCGTACCTCTTTCTCTGTCATTACTGGCTCTGTTCCCATGCTACTATATATATAACTCGTACCTCTTTCTCTGTCATTACTGCCTCTGTTCCCATACTACTATATATGAGACTCGTACCTGTTTCTCTGTCATTACTGGCTCTATTCCCATGCTACTATATATGAGACTCGTACCTGTTTCTCTGTCATTACTGGCTCTGTTCCCATGCTACTATATATGAGACTCGTACCTCTTTCTCTGTCATTACTGGCTCTGTTCCCATGCTACTATATATGAGACTCGTACCTCTTTCTCTGTCATTACTGACTCTGTTCCCATGCTACTATATATGAGACTCGTACCTGTTTCTCTGTCATTACTGGCTCTGTTCCCATGCTACTATATATATAACACGTACCTCTTTCTCTGTCATTACTGGCTCTGTTCCCATGCTACTATATATATAACACGTACCTCTTTCTCTGTCATTACTGGCTCTGTTCCCATGCTACTATATATGAGACTCGTACCTGTTTCTCTGTCATTACTGACTCTGTTCCCATGCTACTATATATGAGACTCGTACCTGTTTCTCTGTCATTACTGGCTCTGTTCCCATGCTACTATATATGAGACTCGTACCTGTTTCTCTGTCATTACTGACTCTGTTCCCATGCTACTATATATGAGACTCGTACCTCTTTCTCTGTCATTACTGGCTCTATTCCCATGCTACTATATAAGACTCGTACCTCTTTCTCTGTCATTACTGACTCTGTTCCCATGCTACTATATATATAACACGTACCTCTTTCTCTGTCATTACTGGCTCTGTTCCCATGCTACTATATATGAGACTCATACCTCTTTCTCTGTCATTACTGACTCTGTTCCCATGCTACTATATATGAGACTCGTATGTCTTTCTCTGTCATTACTGGCTCTGTTCCCATGCTACTATATATGGGACTCGTACCTGTTTCTCTGTCATTACTGGCTCTGTTCCCATGCTACTATATATGAGACTCGTACCTCTTTCTCTGTCATTACTGGCTCTGTTCCCATGCTACTATATATGAGACTCGTACCTCTTTCTCTGTCATTACTGACTCTGTTCCCATGCTACTATATATGAGACTCGTATGTCTTTCTCTGTCATTACTGGCTCTGTTCCCATGCTACTATATATGGGACTCGTACGTCTTTCTCTGTCATTACTGGCTCTGTTCCCATGCTACTATATATGGGACTCGTACCTCTTTCTCTGTCATTACTGGCTCTGTTCCCATGCTACTATATATGAGACTCGTACCTCTTTCTCTGTCATTACTGGCTCTGTTCCCATGCTACTATATATGAGACTCGTACCTCTTTCTCTGTCATTACTAACTCTGTTCCCATGCTACTATATATATAACACGTACCTCTTTCTCTGTCATTACTGGCTCTGTTCCCATGCTACTATATATATAACACGTACCTCTTTCTCTGTCATTACTGGCTCTGTTCCCATGCTACTATATATGAGACTCGTACCTCTTTCTCTGTCATTACTGGCTCTGTTCCCATGCTACTATATATGAGACTCGTACCTGTTTGTCATTACTGACTCTGTTCCCATGCTACTATATATGGGACTGGTACCTGTTTCTCTGTCATTACTGGCTCTGTTCCCATGCTACTATATATGAGACTCGTACCTCTTTCTCTGTCATTACTGACTCTGTTCCTATTCAAATGTGCAGCTTTTTAAGACGAAGACAGATATAAAACAGGTGCCCATACACACCAATTTAAGCAAGTCCAATAAAGTAATTTATGACATCTTACCTTGTGTGGTATTTTGAAGAACCAACATCCAGGTATGTTAACACTATCATACGGTCCATCCCCAGTATGCATAGGATCCTTTTTCCTCCTACGTTTCTGAATATATACAAGCAAATGTCAAATAAAGCAAATCACTGTCAAAGACCAACTGGAAAGTGTATTGGTTTGTCTGTTTCAGGAAAAAAAGCATTTTTATAAATTTCACCACCCCACTGGGGCCTCATCTCTGAGGGGATAATTTTTTTCCTCAAGTAAATCAACACTATTAGTTTCAGAAAACCAATATTCTAAAGTTTCTATAAAGAATATTTAAGAAAAGCACTACACCCCCTAAAATGCCTAATTTCTAAAAAAATCTATTTTCTAAATGTTCAAAGTTGACTACTCTTGCCAAAAATCAATATAATTCTGACAAGCCTTTTCAGGCCCCATCTCAAAAGGGGTGGGGGGGGACCAAACCTGCCTGTTGATCACAGGGGTGTGTTGATAGGTGATGAAAGTGTATTGAGACCGAACTACATGCCCGTTGATCACAGCGATGTGTGGATAGGTATGAGTTGATGGAGACCAAACTACATCTGCTTGTTGATCACAGGGGTGTGTGGATAGGTTGTGAAAGTGTATTGAGACTGAACTACATGCCCTTGATCACAGGGATGTGTGGATCGGTATGAGTTGATGGAGACCAAACTACATCTGCTTGTTGATCACACGGATGTGTGGATAGGTGGTGAAAGTGTATTGAGACCGAACTACATGCCCGTTGATCACAGGGGTGTGTGGATAGGTGGTGAAAGTGGATAGCGACCAAACTACATCTGCTTGTTGATCACACGGATGTGTGGATAGGTGGTGAAAGTGTATTGAGACTGAACTACATGCCCGTTGATCACAGGGGTGTGTGGATAGGTGGTGAAAGTGGATGGCAACCAAACTGCATCTGCTTGTTGATCACAGGGGTGTGTGGATAGGTGGTGAAAGTGGATGGCGACCAAACTGCATCTGCTTGTTGATCACAGGGGTGTGTGGATAGGTGGTGAAAGTGGATGGCGACCAACTGCATCTGCTTGTTGATCACAGGGATGTGTGGAGAGGTGGTGAAAGTGGATGACAACCAAACTACATCTGCTTGCTATAATGAAATTACCGTTCAGTCTTACCATCATAATTCCATATATAAGACTCTAATTACTGATATTTTCTCATGAAAGAATGAACATTGTGTAGTTACAATCAAAATAAATTGAGTGTAGAGAAAATCTGTAAAAACTGAAAATTCACCCTTTATGTTCAGTTTATTTTCTTTCAAATCTTTCAATAAGTGAAATACCTCAGTGTAACTAAATATTACATGTTTTCAAAGCATCTTCTGTGTTCTGAACATGTTTGTTTGACAATTATTTGATAAGGCCATTTTGAAGGGTAATATAATTTTGAAGATTAATTTACATAAGAATGATCAAGTATACATTATTAAAACGAACCAAATCAGATGAGAAAAAAGTACATAACATATTTGATAAGCCTCTCCCTTCCTGTCACATGTTGTTCAATAATATAACAAGAGTTAAGAACTTATACCATTAGACTATCTTACCAATTAAAGGTGATAATAACTGAGAAATTCAAAGCAATACTGGCCTGTCATCAAGCATGTATAATGTACACATCTTCTTCCAGACAGAGACATTTTAAGTTTACCAGCTGTGTAAATCTGATATGTTCTGTCATACCGCACTCTTGGCGGTAAAACTATCACCATATTATATGGAGGGTTGAAAGGTTCATGTGTTTTGTCACCTCTACCTGATTGTAAGGTGATGATCTGTGATATTACAGAGTATAACTTGAGTGTTCTGAGAAATAAATGCGTCATCTGCCGGAAGACTTGTTAGAAAACCATATCTATGCACCTAGGTGGTCAATATGTAAACCACACAAGAACTTATTACAGGAGTGGATTTTATAAGTAATTTAGGTAGAGTGATGATTTTTACAGAAACACTACCTGTGAATATCCCCAATGTTTCAACAAATTTCAACAATACTTCAGACATGTACAAGCAGGTAATTTTACCTCATCATTCCAGGGAAGATCTAGCACATTTGTAGTAGACTTCCAATCTCAGTAACTGCCAACTCTCTCACAACTCTCTCACTTACAGTGTAAGGTTGGTGGTTGGGTTTGAACCCATGACCGTTAATCAGTGAGAATTTCAATGACTACAAGTCAGCAACTTTAAACCTCTCAACCGCAGAGGCAAGTCCCGAGAGCCATTAACGGCAAGTACTGTTCAAGATATTTGCCAGGAAAACAGATTTCACAAATGGGGATAACTCTTCAATTATAATTGGTAAAGTTACGGTTCTTGTATATTTCACTTTCATGTGAACATTTGCTTTCTCAATGAATGGTAATTGGTTCAAAACCTGGTTAGGGGAAATCATGAGTAATTTTGCAGAGCAAAGTTTTATTTACTGAAGCTTTAACTACAGTAGACTCCCAAAATTCCGGACCCCTAAAAATCCGGTGACCTAACAAATCCGGCTGTTTGTTCCCCACCCTTTTTCTATCCATTAACATTAATGTTGAAATATCCCCAAAAATCTGGTCCCTCAATATTCAGAATTCCGGCCGATATTTTTGGCCGAAATATGACATTTTGCATTGATATAACTCTCAATAACCCAGTCGCTGTCTATTGGCACATCCCGCCTGATGTGCCAAAGGGGTGAAAATATTTGTCGGCGATTTTCTAATTTTCACAGTCTGCCACAAAGGATTAGTGATAATTAGCGAAACAAT
The DNA here is from genome assembly GCA_022818135.1 of Saxidomus purpurata. NCBI lineage: Eukaryota > Metazoa > Mollusca > Bivalvia > Venerida > Veneridae > Saxidomus > Saxidomus purpurata. The sequence goes on along the minus strand of JAFMSR010000018.1, from coordinate 1,750,252 downwards.
TGTAACAATGAACTGTATAACAAATGTGTTGGGAATTTGCTTTCATCTCTTTATTGTAAGATTGTTTTAAATCGATGGATATAAAAAAGATAATTCGGAACTTAGGGAAAATGAAACAGAAAGCACTGGACATTTATAAAATGAAATATCAGTTTTAATATACACATGTATAGTGCTGAACGGAAGGACATCAACTTTACTTTACACAAATATTTACTTGGGTTTTAGACTTCATGGCATTTTATTATTACACACCGAATCATGCCGACATTTTTGCAGATTTTAATGATGTGAATATTCTTTTATGTTTTGCGGATTTTGACGTGAATTTCATTGTTTAATATGAATTTTAATAAAGACGATCATGTTTGCAAAGGAACCCCCGTGATTCATATAAACGTATATCCCGTATACAGGAAAGACCAGAGTAATGAAAATTACAAAGTCTGGTCCCCCAAAAATCAGTCACCTAAAAAATTCGGTCGATTTTCTCCCACCGAAGGCCGACCGGAATTTCCAGGTTCTACTGTATTACATTGCAAAATACCAGTGTGTTCAAAACAATTGAAGGCTTTTTATACCAGCTCTTCCCCTACCACAGTTATTTTCATATTTGAAAGACATCCGTTATTTATCATTCACTTCCTTATTTCCTTATTCAGAAAGAAGTGAAGACTTTTTTGTTTATATTTAGACTCATATGCAAATATGAATCAATTTGAAACAGAACTAATGTTTTATCCAATGCATATAAAACCAAATTTTAGATTAGGAATTACTGGAAGGCAATTGTCTCCTTATGCTTCAATATTCCTTCTTAAATTCTGTACTTTCTAAAATCAAAAATGCTTGTAGAAAGCAGAGGAGTCACTTTTCCTGATTATAACAGTTTTACCAATACTATGATATTACAAAGCCTAGAATACTAGAGAAATATAGACAGGAAAGCATGTTATGATGCAGAGAGGGGAACATGTGATTGCACTAAAATAACTCCAGCAAAAGTGGAAATGCCCACAACGACTTTAATATCAAAATATTTTCATCAACAAACCTTGGGGGATATGTTAACTGAGTCATCCATTTCCTTGCGATGTTTGTATGTCTTGCGGCCAGCTTTATGTCCTTCAACACCGTTCAACATTTTGTTCATTCTAGCTTCAAATTCTTCATCTGTCATGTATGTGTCATCTATGTCATCAACAGCTTCTTCACCATCATCAATATCATCAGATTCACCTGACTGTGGTTTGTCCAACTTCATTATTTCACATAGCTCCCTATTTATTTAATCAACAACAAACATTTAAGCATGAAAGCAAGAAAATGATGGATGGACGCCACACAACAATGAAATCACCAACATACCTTCATGTAGGACATTAGCCCCTTCATCACTTTGCAAAAGAGGACATGTAATTTTAAGATTTGAAGAGCGAAGGGGCTAAATATTCACCTTTGCAAAAGAATGAAGGTGCTAATGTTTGCCTGTGTAAAATGGAGCTTTGGGGCTTATGTCGTAAGGGCTGAAGTCCTACATTTGTCTTATCAGATATTTCTGAACTGTTGAAGGGACAAACATCTTCCAACTATTCTAACACTTACCATGCTGAATTTCTAAAATGGACTGGCCTTTCTTTGAATTTGGACAGTACCATTAGCTGTTGAAAGGTATCAAATATCTAAGCTCTAAGCCTTGTGGTTTCACAGAATAAGATTTTTAAAGTTTTTCCTATTTGTTGCCATAGCAACCAGAGTTCTGCATGGAATAGAATTCTTTGAACAACTTTGGTAGAGCTTCAGCGCAGGATCAATTTTGATCCGGGGGTCATAATTTGAGCAATCTTGGTAGAAGTCCACTAGCCAATGCTACATGCCAAATATCTCAGCTCTAGGCCTTGCGGTTTCAGATAACAACATTTTTAAAGTTTTTCCTATTTAAGCTTCCGGGTCAACTCGTACCTTAGTCAACTCGTACCTTAGTCATCTCGTACCTGAATTGGTCAACTCGTACGGTTAAAATAGTCAGCTCATACCCTTTGTAGTCAACTCGTACCTTTTGTTTCAAAACTGATATTTCAGGTGAAAGTCAGTTATTGTCAATTGTTAGTAAGCTGCTTTTATCATAAAACATGTATATGTTAAGTTGAAAAAAATAAAATTTATGATTGGAATGTTATATAAGTTATGTTAATTTTTTTAAAACTTTCTCTGTTGCATGCAAGAAAATAAATTACTTGGTAGGGTATTTTCATTCGAGAAGTAACTAGTCTTCTCAAAATTCAGTTAACTGTTACTGTCACTTGATCTGAAATTCCATCGCCTTGATAAATAAATTCACACAGAAAATCAAAGTTTGTACATAAATCGGTACAAAAATAAAACACGAAGCAAATTAACAAAATTTATGAGCGTGTCTACAAACCTAGACTTTTTTCCAAACATTCTCTTCATTTCTTCCATTTTCTGATACAATTTTGCAAAATAAGAGCAAACTAAAGTATTTCAATGCAAATATTTAATGACGATTGATAAAAAAATACTATTATCTGAAAGATATTGCATAAAAAAGTTTAAGGTACGAGTTGACTTTTTCGAAAAACAAATCAGGTACGAGTTGACTTAGGTACGAGTTGACTGGTTACCCTATTTAAGCCTATGCAAAAACTAAGTGACCACCTGTGTGGGGTCAATTTTGACCCTGGGGTCATAATTTGAACAATCTTGGTAGAAGTCCACAAGACAATGCTACATGCCAAATGTCTAAGCTCTAAGCGTTGTGGTTTCAGAGAAGAAGATTTTTAAAGTTTTTCCTATTTGTTGCCATAGCAACCAGAGTTCTGCATGGAATGGAATTCTTTGAACAACTTTGGTAGAGCTTCATGCAAGGAACATTTCTGCATAGTTTTATCAACATTGGCCTAGTGGTTTCAGAGAAGATGTTGTTTGAATCAAAATGTTGTTAGACAACGGACGACAGACAATCATCCATCAGAAAAGCTAAAAAATTGCTGTTTTAGAACACACTTCCCAACAACCTTCTACAAAGGTCAGGAATATGAAAATTCCTCATTAGCATCAAACTGTTATTTAGCTATATTAGGGACTTACAACAAATAATAAGTAGTTACTCTTGACAATAGTGGCATTAGCTTTTTCCAAAGCTAATCCTACTATCATACAATATAATTCCATTTTGTATGAGACTTCATCAATATTGTCATAAATGTTCCCATTAACGTTAGTCTATAATCATCTAAAATATAATTACTAACATCTATTTAACCTACAATACCTAGTAATGCACATACTTTTCTAAGAATAATTGGAATTTTTATCAGGCTCACGTGAGAGAAGCAATGACCTTTTCATCACTGCTACCAATTTACAGCTTTGTGGACTAATGGACATGTGGCACCTGTTTCTTTGCCTAAGGACACACAATGCTCAAGTTGTGATTCGAACCCAGGACATTAGGAGGTGAATGCCCTATAAAGTTAACTTTCAAGTCCCTTAGAATCTATCACCTAAGCCGTATGACCTTGGTAATAAGCCCTTGGTCATAAACAGACAAGGTTGGAATGCGAGTTCAGAACATTATTTCTCAGTCCAAGGATCAAACTGAAACATAAATCCTAGGTAGCATGTTACAAATCTTTAAACACATGTATGATAATTGAGCCTTGCTGTTCAAAAGCCAAAATGAGGTTTAAGCAGTAAGTACGGATTTAGATCAGCCAGAACAGCCATGTTGTCTGATCTGGATTCCTACTGTCAGCTCTTCCATCGCTGACAACCTAAGTAACAATATAGCATTTGTATTCATAGTTGTTTTAAACAATGATAAACACTTCAGTTTTTAATAACAACTATAGTCCACATCTGTATAAAGACCACCTTAAGAATAAAGACCAACGGAGACCAAACATAGTGCTATTCAGGTATTGCATAGACACCTTCAAATAAGGACCACCTGTCAACAAAGACCATCATAGCTTCTTCTAGTCAGTGGTCTTTGTTCACAGGTTTGACTGTACATATGTAAACCCTTTGGTTTTAGCACTGCAGACCTCAACTAAATGTTTCATACTTGTAAGGAAACAGTCTTTCTGTAGGTAACTCCTCTTCTGGCCCTAGTACTGGATCCTCCAAGTTGTCTGTACGGCCGGGTACCAGGTACCCCCAGCCATGCGTCTCATCATAATGAATTGGGAAACCGTCCCAGGTAAGTCTAAGAAGCTTTGGTGTAACTCTTGTCTGATGACTGATTTTATGGGGACCAGGCCTCCAGTCTTCACTCGTAAAACGTGTGCATAGAGATCTATACCATCTGTGAAATAAAAGATGTTGGTACAGCAATTGCTTGACAGACTAACAGATTAAATAAATTGTAATTAGTTCATCTGTAAATCAAATGATTAGATGGATGAAGTAATGATTGAATGATCAATCAATCAATGATTAACAGATTGATGTTGTTGTTGTAGGAATTTTTCGCCCGTTCCAACTGTACTTTGGTCAATTTAACAGGCGGGCTGTTTACCTATTCATCGTTCCTGGAAAGAATCAGTACTAGACTCCTATCCTCCATAAGAAACTGCCAACTCTCTTACATAAAGAGACATGGTCAGTAGCAGGGCTTGTACCCATGACCCTCTATCTATGAAAGGTTACAGTAATTTCATGTCAGCGACTCACAAAGGCGGACATTTAACTGATTGATTTAGCTAGTGACTGTTAGTGTGCATGTGTGTAACTTACAGAGTTTGTTATTCATTCAGTGAATTTATATTCAGCAAAATAAACAACCCAATTACACTTTATAACCATTATATAGTTTTGATTTCTTCTCTTATCTTATTGGTCTGATAAAAAAATAGCACACGCAGGTGTAAAACAACATCAATAATCTAAATAAAGTGTTTTAAATGGATAGGAAATTACCTAGAAAGGAAGCGAACACTGACACTAATTGGTTTATAATGAATATATCTACTGACATTTCTGTTCAATGAACTCCCTGTCTTTGTGATAAATGAAAAGTCACTTCTATCTTTCTACCTACATGTTCAAACCATTTCTTCTGTGTGATAAAACAGTAACTGCAAAACTGAAAAAAATCTCTGCAAGGGTCTTATAGAAGAGTGCTATTTTCCCACTATTTTAATGTCTATTTTAAACAGAGATGATGAATAAATGATGAACTTGACCACTTGCATTGCTATCCAATCAGTGATGATGTTAAATTCAGAACAATATTATAAAACAGTTATTCACTTTAAATTTAAAATAAAACAGTTATTCATTTTTATCATCGTCGGAACCCACGGTTAATTCCTGCCGCTTCTCTCCGTCATATACCGTGGGAAAATAGACTGGCAAAACTTCGTAATGCATGAATATTCATGACTATTTTTCATCCAATGAATTTTTAGGTCACTTTAAATTTTGGGCCTCGTCTGTTTGGGGGGGGGGGAGGGGGGGGAAAAAATCGTAATGCATGAATTGTCGATGCTTACAAAAATAAGAGCACCTCCACAATGAAGAGTATCCTCAAATAATGACCGCCATGCAGAATGTTGAAAAAAATGATTGATTTGTTTTGTCCCGATTAAGGGACGATCATATAGAAATCTGCAATACGAGACGAGTGATGCACAAAATCTGTTTAAAACTACATCGCTGACAAGCATCCCAGCAAACATGCATATATGGGTCCCATATGGGCTGCTTCTGGGTATGCCCATATTGGACCCATATGGGACCTTTGTGGGCAAGCCCATGTGTGTTTGCCCATAAGGGTCCCAGATGGGTCCCATATTACACCACTTTTAGAAAAAACGAATATTCATTTATTAATGTATTTCAAACTCATTTACTTTGAACCATATGTGACTACCTTGATCTAATCTTCTATTATTTAATCTAAAATTAGTAATTCAACACATACGCGTATATTTTACATCCCATGTGGGACCCATATGGGTCCCATTTGGGCCTCCCGATAACGTCAAAACCCTTGGTTAGGTGCGCGAAATCAATATTATTATAAGTTTTAATTTTTATACATAAAATATAATATATTATTTAGAAATAATTATTAAACTTATTTTCAAGGATGTATCGCATGATAATATAATTTATATGAATAAAATAAAATTTCGAGCATGCGCAGACGCAACTTCCGCTTTTGCCAAATTTAAACCGCAGACTTGAAACAAGGGCATTTGAAAAGGTAAATATTGTAAATTTGTACATGTAGATAATATTTCTTTTGAATTCAGAACCACGATCTCACATTATCGACCTGTCACTTTAAATTCATGCACATATTGTGTGTATATGAAAGTTGTAAACGCATTTTAAGTTTTTGTTTTGCCTTTGCAATGTATTTTCGCGAAAGTCAGTGGTCAATATTCATGTTTATGACATTATCTATATAAACTGTCCAAGTCAAGGGGCATTTTTGCCTGTTTCAAGTGCACTGGTATATTTGTCAGAGGTCATTATTACTGAATTGTGTGGTAAATGCTGCTTACATTCAAGCACCAACCAATTTATTTTCTTATTATTGTAAATAGGCCAGCAAAAAGGCTATATGATTCGTCTGAGGATGATGGAACAGACGGTGACGTGGATGATGAGAATGAGGGGGACACTGAGAGTAGGCCACCATAATCTGAAATGCCTGCCCCAGACACAACACTGAAACAGACACCTGCTGGAGGTGAATTTTCACCTTTGCCTCTTTTAATGTCACAGGCACTGTGAGAGTCCAGCAAATTATGAGTGGGGAGGCAGGTTCAGCGGTTACTCCACTACGAGGTCCATCTATAGCGCCGTCCGGTGGGCAGAATATTTGGCCTTGTAAGTAATTTTAGTGCTGTAATTATTTATGTTTTATACCTCTAATGTTCTGTCTACAATACAAGCCAACCACAACTGTATTTGGTTGAAAATGTGTATTCTTTTCATAATGATAAAAGGTATACAGTACACGCAAAGTGTTTTTCCATCGTGTCCACGCCAATTTGGTTACCCAAATGCCCCCCAGAGTCAGCCCAATTCGAGTGTCAGTTCGCGGTGACCATTTGTCACTGCGAATCGCAGTAACTGGGCACGGTGTTTCGTGGTGTCCACATTCGGGTCGCAACCTTTTGATTTTTACGGCACATTGTTTACGTAAATAATTACTTTAAATCTACATAAACATAGTATTTACAGAAATGTATATATTCTACATTTTGTACTTCAACAAATATAATAAAATAGTTGTCAAATACTTTATTTTAGTCGGGTTGGTCACCGTGATTCACCGTGACAGGCCACAGTGAATCACCGCAGCCACATATTTCAGCGCATCGTAAGTTCACGGTGGCTATTTAGGTGACCAAAACCTTTTTAGAGTGACCACGACACCGTGTCTGGTAACCGAGAATACATTTTTGTCGCGGTGACCAGGTGACATTTGGAAAAAAACACCTTGCGTGTACTGTACATTATTTTAAAATAATTGCAGTACTGTAATAACTACACTGCTTATTAAAATGCCTATTACATCAAAATAAAACAAAGTAAGCTTCCGAGTCCAGAAATATGACATTTACAGGAATTTATGAATCCATCACTATTGTAGTGATAGTTCCTATTAAGCACATTTTTGACATCGTTTTTCAGCTGTCGTAACAAAGATTCTCATGGTCTTGGAGACGATGAGAATTAAAAGATGAAGAGAATGCTACAGCGGTTGTTGGCCAGGTCAGCAACAGATGACCAGCCACTGCAGTTCCCTGAGGACCTCATTTTTCCGAGATGGAAGCATTTGACGAACTTCTAGGAGATCAAAAAAAGCTGAAATGTGAGGTAAGCAAAGTGCTAGTCATGTATGTGAATCTTTTAAAGTTATTTAATCAGTACCGTAACTGAACAAACTACAATGCTGACCTCATATCCACTAACCTAAATGCGCAGAAACATAATGGTCTGTTGTGAGCACACGCATCTTTTTCCTTTATCATTCTGCTATAATATATTTATGGAAAATATTGCATGGTGAACAAAACTTCGCTGCATTAATTGTGAAACTGAAAAATGTCATGTTTTAATTAATTTGTTCATTCAGTTTCCCCAGTCCTTTCTTTTAAATATGCCATAAAAGCCATGTGCACAACATAATTTTGAAAATTCATAGTGTTAACATCTCTATTTAAAAACAAGTTTATGCATTCATTTAAGGTGAGGTATTTTTCAATGTTTGGTGGAGCGGATGTGCGTGAAACGGTTGACTGCTTGATGAAGGAGGCCGTGCCAAACCAGCTTGCCAGGGAATACAATATGAAGGGGCTTAAGAGAAAGAAGAAATTTACATACTATAAACAGTATTGCATTCAATGTTGCTACTTTAGTGTAACAAAGAAATACTTGATGTAAAAAACTTCAGTATTTCAAAAATTTAAAATTGTGTATGCCAAAATGAAATTCCGTGGACTTACAAAAACACAGTTTCCTGGGATGTTTATTTAGTGTACTTCTTAGTTTATATACACAAGCTTTAAAACATTGTCAAATGTTTCTTTGTTGATTCACGTACAAGACGTCCACAGAATGTAAGCTACAGTAGTGGGTAATATTGGTTATTGCAGTTATGTCTCTTGATTTTAGAAATTAAGATTTGTATTATGATACACTATTATAAATACATGACATGTAGTTAACATAGACTTTTCTCTTCAAATATGTTGTTTTAAAGGTTGAATTTTGACTTATTTCTTATTCTGATTATATGCATGCCTGTATATGAACCATGCATGAGATTAGTTAATAAAGTTTTAGTGTTAAAGTATATAGTGTTTTGTTTTCTTGCAGGATGATATTATAATATAGTCCTTTGCCCGATATATCTCTGTGCCAGGAAAAAGAAAGAGTTAAAGCATAAACATATAAAAATGGAAGTACAAGAATCATGCACCTGATGTTACAGTCCAGCTTAAAGAATTTCGCATGTGTGTGTCCAATGTTTCTGACAAATTGTTGTGTATTGAAAGTTCAGCAAACTTAAAATTGAAGTAAATGCAAATGGTTCTAGCCAACAAATGCAAGATTTGTCCAAAATGGAAGTATTTGGGCTGCCCACGTGGGACCCACATGGGTCCCATATTGCATGTTTATGGGGCAGCCCATATGGGACCCATGTGGAACCCGGTTGCACATCCCATCTGGGTCCCATATGGGCAGCCCATATGGGACCCATATAGGTGCCCATAAGGGACCCATATGGGTCCCATATAGATTGCTAGCTGGGATGGAGGCTGCCATTTTAAATGTTTCCCCTAGCGCGGTTTGAGAGCCGCGATTTCATTGGATAGTTTATCTTGAGAAAAATATCAAGAAACCAATCGAAAGGCTTGAATTTACCTCATTAATTATTCATGAGTACGAGATTTCTTCAGTCAATTTGCCCAGGGTATTCAATTGGATACTGAATAGCCTGGGTTACCGAGGATGATTTTTATATGATAAAACAGTTATTCACTTTTATAATAAATAAGTTATTCACTTTTATAATAAAACAGTTATTCACTTTAAATTTATAATAAAACAGTTATTCACTTTAAAATTTATAATAAATCAGTTATTCACCTTTATAATAAAACAGTTATTCACTTTAAAATTTATAATAAATAAGTTATTCACTTTTATAATAAAACAGTTATTCACTTTAAATTTATAATAAAACAGTTATTCACTTTAAAATTTATAATAAAACAGTTATTCATTTTTATAATAAAACAGTCATTCACTTTAAATTTATAATAAAACAGTTATTCATTTTTATAATAAAACAGTCATTCACTTTAAATTTATAATGAAACAGTTATTCATTTTTATAATAAAACAGTTATTCACTTTTATAATAAAACAGTTATTCACTTTTATAATAAAACAGTTATTCACTTTTATAATAAAACAGTAATTCACTTTTATAATAAAACAGTTATTATATTTTACGCTTTCCAGTGAAATGCTGAAATATATCAGTGAAATAAAATTGATATTTCACTGTTTCAAAGCAGTGAAAATATCAAAATCTTCATCCCTGATTGACGTCAAAAAATATAAAAAGCATAACGAATGCCGGACACTAACCACGATGACATTGTTAAAATGACATCATGCATGCTATGTTTTCTGATGACATTTCCGGCCGTTTTCGACATTTTATTGTAACAAACTCAACAAAAACAGAGTTTTAAACATAAATAAACAGAAAAATTGTTCATATTGGTGTAATAACACGTTTAATAGTTCCGCATGTAAATACCAAAAATAGTTATTCAGTGAAATTATAAAGTGATATTAAACCGAAACCAACAATTATCCTCTTTCTATTCACCCTGAAATTGTAAAAATGGACTTGTCCATCTTTCATTTGGGGGAGTACCATTGACTGTTCATAGGGGTGATCATTGAAATTTTACTGTCTGAATAGCAAACATTGCAGATCATGATCAGTTTACACAGATTTCCTGGCTGATCATAGTCTGCACTTATCACAATGTCAGAATCAATAGTTGCAAACACGATAAAAGTTAAATAATAATTTATCTATATTTAGTTTTAGTAAACATGAAGCAGTCAGATCAGAATTGATTACATTCACTGAAACCCTCATGAAGTGGAATTTTCTGGGCATTCCAAGCACTTCATGTAATTTTTTTTAAAAGGTTCATAGGTTTTTAACATACAGGGGCATATCTTTAGTAATTATTTCTGTGATTTTAAGTATACAAGTACTTATCTAAGTATTGTGCATATAATTAACAGTACCTATTGAATAAAAGTAATAATATCTGTGATAATATCAAAAGATGATGAATTTCATTTTTAATGTAAATTTTAATGTTTTATTAATTAACACTTATTTTTCTTGTATGATTGTAAAGTGTGTGATATGTTAATTGTGTGACATATTAATTGTGTGACATGTTAATTGTGTGACATAATTATGTGCTGAATAAATTCATTATTATTGTTATAAACAACCTCAGTACAGTGAATGAAGGATAATGTGACAGTGACATAACCGATATACATGTACACAAAACTTTACAACCATTCCAAAAACAGATAAAGGACATGTACAAAAGAAGCTTTGAACAATCCTTTATAGTAGCCAAAAGATACACACAGTTATACTGGACTCTACTGCTGCATCACTGTCACAATATCCTAAATGAACTATAACACAGTACATATAACACAGTTAGACCATTACTTTCTCTTTTAACACTGACTGTAAAACTTGAAAATTGTTGGTTTTAACAGTGAGATTTATATTAAATTTTATAATATACTCACTCTGGATACCCGCACATGTACGTGTTACTTTTGTAGTGTCTTTCCTGTAGCTTGAGTACATTATCTACACAACTTTCCTCGTCTAGTTCTCCTTCTTCTTTCCGTCTTTTCTCTTCCAACTGTTGCTTCTATAACAAATACAAACATTCACTCTTGAGGTGGAACCATAACTGAATAATTTTTTTCAAGTGTCTTTTCTGCATTTTTAATGTCATCAATTTTAACTTACTTAAGCAGATTTTGTCTATATTCAATAGTGAAGAACTAGAGCTATCACTAAATGTGATTAATACCCCCAAAAGGATTGCTTTATAAACTGAAGAAGTTCGTAGTAACGTAATACCTTGCAAACAAACTAATAAGAGATATTGTTCTTAGCAGTTCCTCTCATTGTGCTTGACCATTGTATGAAGTTGTATTGAATTCCAACTTGTAGTTTTCGAAAAATGCTCCAGACAGGGAAAAAGTAACAAAGGGCAAAACACTGTAATTAGTCAAGATGGAGTTATGGTTCCTGTGCACTGCACTCCCTCTCACTGTGCTTGACCATTGTATGAAGTTGTATTGAATTCCAACCAGAAGTGTTCAAGTTATGCTCCGGACAAGGAAAAGTAACAAAGGGTAATAACTCTGTAATGAGTCAAGATGGAGTTATAGTTCCTGTGCACTGCACTTCCTCTAAATGTACTTGACCATTGTATGAGGTTGTACTGAATTCCAACTAGTAGTTTTCAAGTTATGCTTCGGACAAGGAAAAGTAACAAAGGGCAATAACTCAGTAAATACTCAAGATAGAATTATAGTTATTGTACACTGCACTTCCTCTGAGTGTGCTTGATCATTGTATGAAGTTGTATTGAATTCCAACTAGTAGTTTTCAAGTTATGCTCTGGACAAGGAAAAGTAACAAAGGGCAATAACTCTGTAATTAGTCAAGATAGAGTTATAGTTCTTGTGCACTGCACTTCCTCTCAATGTGCTTGACCATTGTATGAAGTTGTATTGAATTCCAACCAGTAGTTTTCAAGTTATGCTCCGGACAAGTAAAAAGTAACAAAGGGCAATAACTCAGTAAATACTCAAGATAGAGTTATAGTTCTTGTACACTGCACTTCCTCTGAGTGTGCTTGATCATTGTATGAAGTGTATTGAATTCCACCTAGTAGTTTTCAAGTTATGCTCCGGACAAGGAAAAGTAACAAAGGGCAAAACTCTGTAATTAGTCAAGATGGAGTTATGGTTCTTGTGCACTGCACTTCCTCTCAAGTGCTTGACCATTGTATGAAGTTGTATGAATTCCAACTAGTAGTTTTCAAGTTATGCTCCGGACAAGGAAAAGCAACAGACCGCCCGACCGACCGACCGACCGACCGACCGACCAACCGACCGACCGACCGACCAACCACCGGGTGACTCCTATATACCCCCCTAAACTTCGTTTTGGGGGTATAAAAAGAAGTTTTACAGATTCAATAGTCTGGTTAAAGATCTGACAATGTTCATTTTCCTTATAGTATAAATCAGTGATTAATGTCTTTTTGAAATTACAATGATGACTTTGAACTGTAATACCACCATTAAATACAAAGAATAGTTTGCACCACTTTCTGCAACCGACTCACAAGAGTTTAACCCTTACCCTTCTGGCGGCAGACCATGTTGCCTTTGAAGTCAGTGCAGATCATGATCAGCCTACATATCCCTGCAGTCTGATCATGATCTGCACTGTTCACTATATCAATACTTTTCTCTAGACACCTCTATAAACAATTAATGGTACTGCCCAAACTGAAAGATGGAGAAGTCCATTTTAGGAATTTAGTACGGTAAAGGTTAATAAAATGGACAACGTTGATTTAAGACACCTGTTTACCTGAGTCAGTTTCTTCTCTTTCTTCAATTTAAACTTCTTGGGTGTCCAATCGAGGTCCCAGAGCCAGGGGTCTTTCTTATATCTGAAACATCAAACACAACACTTTCCCTTTAGTACACATTCCAAGTCTTGCTAAGTTAAAACTTGTCTAACTACATTCTCAAAGAAAAAAATTGAAAATGTCTCAGACTTCAGTATACTTTCAAAATGAGGTTTATTATGATCCAGTTTAGACTCAAAGACCTGACTGTATTTAGTTTCTTTTTGTTTATCTACCCACATGTTAACATGCTGTTAATACATAATGTCTAGCTTCTTCTCTTTGTTTTCTTCTGTAGATGAACTAAAATGGGAACATTTCCTACCATATTATGCAAGTACTGTGAAAAACTGACTGAGCATCTTTTCTATTTCACATCATTCTCAAACAAACATAATTGTTCGTGATTTTGATATTTTTTTATAAATACTTATATACCTATCAATCTTTACCTTGCTAATGACAAATGATTCTGCCTTTGGGAACATTACAGATCATTGTTAGTCTGTATATTCTTTGCAGTCTGATCATGATCTGCACTGTTCCCTATTCAGTGAGTAAATTTTAAATTTCACTTTACATCCCTTTGAGGAATTTAATGGTACCACCCAAATTGAAAGATGGACAAGTTCATTTAAGAAATTTAACAAAGAATGCATTTAAACAATCACAATAATACATGTATTACCATTACTAAGCACAAACTTGGACTTTAACTATATTTAGTACAAAGGAAGAATGGAAAATGTACTGCAAGCATGTATTAACAAATAATAAAGCATATCTGATCAGCAATTTGGAGTACAAAATGGAAGATAACATCAGCATTATCAACTACCTGAAAAGTGCAAACTGAAAGCTCTGCAAACATTTGATCTATTATATGACAGTTAATGATTTTTTCACAGTAAGCCATTATTCACCTTTCAGCATGATCCATATATTTCTGTTGTTAAGGTAACAGTTTACTTATGCAAAAAAATTAAGGCAAATGACTATGACCACTATTTTCTGCAAATAATCTACGAGAACCTCATTTATCTTTAAAGTGATATCAAATTTTACGCTTCAATGTGACCATCATAATTTTAGGAAAGACATTAATCACCGATTTCTATTACTTGAAGAATGGACATTGCCAAAGTTATATAACCAGACATATGGATCTGTACCAGTTTAATTCCTACTTAATATAGAGTAAATCAGTCATTCAACCCTTTAAACCACTAGAAATAACTTGGGATAACTCATTATTTACATGTTTTTGATATACTTAGTTTTCAGCCTCCATTTTGACCATAAGGGTAATATAACTTCAGCCAATTTATACCTAGTTTTTTTACAATGAGATGTTCTGACTTCCAATTTGGGCAAGTCTATTTCTTGAAATAGGGTTGTTTTTGCGGAATTGTGGTCCGTAAGACTAACAACTTAAATCCTTTGAAGCATAGCTATTTGAAAAAATATTATATTTTGACAGACACTAGCCACAAATGGGTTAAGACAGTCAATGATTGGAAGAAAACAGAAATGAGCAGTGTGTTAGCAGTGTGTTAGCAGTGTGTTAGCAGTGTGTTAGCAGTGTGTAAGCAGTGAGTTAGCAGTGTGTTAGCAGTGAGTTAGCAGTGTGTTAGCAGTGAATTAGCAGTTTGTTAGCAGTGTGTAAGCAGTGAGTTAGCAGTGTGTTAGCAGTGTGTTAGCAGTGAGTTAGCAGTGTGTTAGCAGTGTGTAAGTAGTGAGTTAGCAGTGAGTTAGCAGTGTGTTAGCAGCGTGTTAGCAGTGTGTTAGCAGTGAGTTAGCAGTGTGTTAGCAGTGTGTTAGCAGTGTGTTAGCAGTGTGTTTAGGTATACATGTACACATACCTTTCATTATGACTGGTCTCGCATGCTTCGTTAGCTAGCCTCATTAACAGCTGCTTTGATTCACGTTCCATGTCCTGAAATGCTGCATTAGACTGGTGTATGTATCGTTCCCAGTTCTGGTTGATCGGCAGGTAACCAGTTGCCATCTCTAACATTCCAGATAACGTCACCGGGTGAGGAAATCTGAAGGTATCATTTCTCTGTTTTCTTTTTATTTCATTAAGATATTCTGAGTTTGTTATACAGGGCTGGTACAAGTAAGGAAAATACTGGCACATTAGGTTAGACCTTTTCTCTGGGGCCTTAGCCTTCAACCAAACTAGTCTTTAATGTCAGTAAAGTCTTTAGACACATTGGCCTAATGCTGCTGTGGTTTATAGCTTGGCATCAGAACCCCAAACAGTTGTTTAACAGCCAGTAACCAATGCTTTAAATAATGATCATGAGCTTCATCCAAGCTGACTGAAACATGCACTCTGCATTTTATCTGTATATTGAAACATTTTCTGCAAAATTATTTCAAAATACTAAAAGCAGTCCAAGAGAAGTAGAGCTGACATAAAATATAGTGACCTTTGATTCCCCGCCTTGTGACCATGACCTTGAACAAGGCTGAAGGACCTAACCAAAATAGTACTGCCTGGCTAAATTCCAAATTTCCCTATATAGACATACAAGTAAAGTAGTTTGCTCATATAGCAGCTATAACTTTTGACAACACATTACTGTCTGAACAAATCTGATACATGTAAAAGGTTGCCATATCATTTTTTGTGAAAAACAGTAATCTGATATCAGACAAGTGGTTTCAGACAAGAAGACTTTCAAAGTCTGGTATGTGGACAAATAATGGAATTCCCACCGCTTAGTTTCCAAGTTCTTTCTTGTTTTAACCCTTTCACTTACAAATTTGTAAAATGGGTTTGTCAGAATTTCAATGTGGGATGTACTATTAGTTACTTATGGGGTACTCACAGAAAATTACTGGACTAAATAGCTTACAGTGCAGATCATAATCAAGATACGTTGGCTGCAATGGCAGGATCACTTGCTGCTACCAGCTTAAGAGTTCAACTCCCATGAGCACTTTAGAGGTAAAATTACATCTACCGGTAGCTCTTATATGTACCAAGAAAATAAAACTATAAAAGAAATGTATATATAAACATTGATTTACACTACATAGAACACAATTCTATCTGCAGATTTGTTATCTATTTATGTCAGAGTATCTAAGGTGCTAATGGGACTTTAAAGCTTCAAAATTGACTTTGACCTTTGACCTTCAATATAACATTATTAATAACCTTTATTTGTAACTCTTGCTCACCTTTCATTGTACTCTGGCCAGAGAACTTTGAACACTTCACAAGTTGCCTTGACATCATTAGCACAATATGTCATCAATTCCTGAAATATGTGATTACCCTCCATATTACAGAAATCATGTACTTTGTAGCATACCGATACCTTTTTTGTTCACAAATAAGGCAATATCAATGTCTAAATGTAGTGACTCCCACCACTGTTGTAAAGATCAGTGTTTATCATATGCCTATAAATGTTTATCTTCATTTTCTGCAGTATACGCATGGTAGAAAGGTTTTTGTATTAGACAAAATTAGCAGTATCATCCCTGTCTTTTGTGTAGATTGCACATAAATACACCTTGCTAAGCATTCATACACCAAATGCTGCAAAGAGATCCAAATAACTTCGGGAATTTTAAAGACGAATTGTGTTGATATTAAACAACTTAGAGAAATCATATGCAGTTACGTTGACAGTTTACTGATGCAGTTTCTCTATATCCTGAAGACCTTAAATGCCGTCACTGATGTCATATATTACATCATATGTAATAGCATGTCTTGCCAACTTTACATCTATAATACAACTCAACACAACATACCAAAAATGTACAGAATAAAGAGAGTTACAGAGTAAACAGTTAAATATAGACTCATGACCTTTGACCTCTATGTGAGACCTTGACCTTGAGATGGCATGGTTGGAATCCAGTTCATATTTCAATATGATTAGCATTTAACTCAGGTTTCAAGGAAATCTTTTGAAGAGTTTAGAACTTAAGTCTCATTACCATTAACCCCCCCCCCCCGTGCGACCTTGACCTTGAGCAGTCTTTGGACATGAACATTTGACTTAAGTTTCATAAAAATCCTGAAATGGATCAAGGAGATTACAGTCTCATGACCTTTAATCCGTGTGTGACCTTCAGACAGTCTGACTTCCACATGGGTTCTGCACATCATGTTGATAAACATTTGACCCAAGTTTTATGAAAATTCTTTAAAAAGTTTATGAAATAAATTATAGTCTCTGGAATTTTTTTAGTACTACCTTTGTTTGGCCTTGACCTTGAGCCTGAGCCTGAGCCGGAAAAGGAGTTGAACATTTGACTCAAATGAGTGACTATCCCTCAAGAGGTATAGAAGATATGGAGGGGACACAAATACCCAAAGACCCCTATGTGTGACTTTGCCTTTTTCCTCAGTGATCCGTAGTGTGTATCTGGCAAATGTAGTTACATAGCTTGCTCCTCTCTAAAGCTATTAATACATGTATGGTGAACTCTGTATACAATGTCTCCGGATATAGTGAATCTCTTGATATAAAGAATGAATTTTCTGGGCAAGATTTTCGTTATATACACAGTTTACTGTAGTAAGAAGATGTAAGGAGACTCCATGGGATGGTAATTGAGGCAACAAAGTGACTCCTATATAACCCCAACAAACATTGTAAGGCCAGGTATAATCGTGTTGCCTGATCAGCAGTAAATCTTTCATTTTCACTTGTATGTAGACTATGAAAGCAACTTCAATAGAATATTCACAGTTTATTGCCAGTGCTGCTACAGAGTTACAGTGGAATTATTTTAACAAATTTGATAGAGCTTCATGCAAGGACCATCCCTGCCAAGTCTCATCAACATTGGCCCAGTGGTTTCTTGGTACCTTGTCTGCTGCCTTTTTATAATGCAGTGTGTACTTTGTCTGCTGCCTTTTTTAAAAAGCAGTGTGTACCTGTCTGTTGCCTTTTTTGAAATGCAGTGTATTCCTGTCTGCTACCTTTTTTAAAATGCAGCATGTTCCTGTCTGTTACCTTTTTTAAATGCAGTGTGTACCTGTCTGCAGCTTTTTTTAAAATGCAGTGTGTACCTTGTCTGCTGCCTTTTTGAAATGCAGTGTGTACCTTTTCTGCTGCCTTTTTGAAATGCAGTGTGTACCTTGTCTGCTGCCTTTTTAAAATGCAGTGTGTACCTGTCTGCTGCCTTTTTAAAAAGCAGTGTGTACCTTGTCTGCTGCCTTTTTGAAATGCAGTGTGTACCTTTTCTGCTGCCTTTTTGAAATGCAGTGTGTACCTTGTCTGCTGCCTTTTTGAAATGCAGTGTGTACCTTTTCTGCTGCCTTTTTAAAATGCAGTGTGTACCTTGTCTGCTGCCTTTTTAAAATGCAGTGTGTACCTTGTCTGTTGCCTTTTTATAATGCAGTGTGAACCTTGTTTGCGGCCTTTTTAAAAAGCAGGGTGTACCTTGTCTGCCTTCTTTTTTAAAATGCAGCGTGTAACTTGTCTGCTGCCTTTTTAAAAAGCAGTGTGTACCTTGTCTGCTGCTTTTGCTCATACATGAAGTATTCATTCTTACTTGTACAAGTCTGGCAGTTGGTAGGTGCTGTGTTTGATTGTATTACGATGTGTTTTTTTATGAGTTGTTAAGATGGGTTAGGCAAGGTGTTCACAGCTTAAAAGACTAGGCATATTTTGGTTTCAGTTTTAGCGTATATTACATAAAATATTCAGAGGAATTTTTAAACTTTTATTATTCACTCTAGCTTCTTCAGAAAATGTCTCCCTCTAGTTCCAGGGTCACAGGTCTGAACCTTACAGTTACAATCTTCCTGCACTACAGGGGCAAGGTTTGACCCACTTACAACACAAAGCACTACATGTGCCTGTATAGCCAATAAGGCCTGTTTTTTTGCAAGGAACAGATACAAAACAGACTAATGTTTATGCCATATTTTTACAAACTTGCCAAAACCAATACAGTAAAAACGAACAAACCAATTTATTTAACTATAATAACAATACAAATATCACACACTGAATAAACTGTACATAAAGAGTGTTTTCAAGGAAGAATTTTTATTATGCCTCAAATATAACTGAAAGCTGCTTAATGCTAACGGCAAATGCACATTTTATTGTTTTTATTGTTGTTGTTGTTTGTTTTTATTGTTGTTGTTGTTTTCAATTAAATCAATTTAGTCCAATACTCACTCTTATGACAAAAAATCAGGACTGTGACATCAGTTTTCAGTTCAAACACACGAAGAAAAAGAAACAGGTGTCAAGTTTCAAAAAAGAATATAAAATTTCCTTCAACAGTTCATTTTAAATCCATTATGTTTGCTTAAACTTCCGTAAGACCTGAATTCTGACACTTTCAACTGTACTACCAGTAAAACATAACACCCATGTTTTCATTTAAGTATTTTACTCCATCCAATGTTCAGTCATATGTCATTATAATTTAATAAAGGCTTATTTAAAAGGCAAAAAGTCAAACCTGTATCAACCAATAAAAAAGATATATATACAATAGTAGTTTCCACTAATATCAGGTGGTCACTTAACATAAATCTATTTTACTATAATTCGAAGTGATCCTTGGACTTTAAGACTTCCAATAGCAAGTGTCTGTTTAATCAAGGTGATCACATTCAACAGGTTCAGTTATAGTACATTTTCAGTCAACAGTTACTGGAGGCACACAAATTGCTTTCACATGTTTCAGAAACTCTGTTAAAAGAAAACTCTCCATTACCCGACGTTGCTAATGGTGAGATGCTCATATCTGACTCGCTGTCACTGCATGCTACCTCCCAACATATCTGCCCCTCATGGACATCATATGGTACCAACTCCATCCCCCGGGGTTCCAGAAATACTGACAATTTTCGTATTTTCTTCACGATTATTTCTGTCTTAAATAAATCTCGAATTTTCGTCCTGAAGTAGGAGCTTACTGCACAGCAATAAACAAGTTTCATCGAAAAGTTTATATACACCAGCATGGAAAGAAGCGTGTTAACCAACTCCAACTGTGCCGAATCTAAATCTGTCACCTGTGTTTTGAAGAATGTCAGCGGAACTATGGAGATTATTAACGTAATGCCCATTACGTAAACCAGTCGGACAGTCTCTCTCTCTCGCCGACTCATTGTAATATGTATCACAGCTGCATCTGAACTGCCATTTTCCATAAATGTTTTGAGTCCTTGTGTAACGGCAATCAAACATGCCATAGTGAAAGTCACTGGAAAGAGACAGCTCATTAGCTTTCCCAGCCATTTCCAACTGAATCCATAAGGCACGCCATTTAACTTTGAATCTTTGTGATCAACCTTTGGCAACTGGCTTTGATGAGAGCTGCACAGCATGGGTGACATGGCCACTTCTTCAATGTAATTTTGTTCATCAAAGAAAAAATACAAATTTGTGCAGCCCGAAACTATCAAAGTTGCTATTAAAAGAAACACGCCGTTCTTGCATGTGATTAGTCCCTTTCTTTGAAAACACAGCACCGACGCCTGTTCAAAACAGATGTAGACAATTATCCAACCCGTGCAAATGATGACAAAATTGTACACGTACAGAACAAGGTGGCATGTTATATCAGATTGTACAGCATTGCTTCCAATCCAATGGTGTAGCATTAACCAGAATGGTTGGCTAAACAGTCCAACAGTGTCCAAAATATTTACACTGAATACAAACATCATTATACTGGAGTGGTTGATTTTTTTGGATGTGATTATCATAGAAACTATGTTAGATATGGTTCCAAATACAATAAGAAATGGCAGAACCAGCTTCAAGATCATGTCATTTGTTTGAAGAGACTTAACGTCGTTTTCATCCATCATTTAAATGAATGCAAATATGGCACAAATCAAAATTATTCATGCAATCTGATGGCAGCACAGTTTCTCCATATCAATTCCAATATTTCTATTTAAACATCCAATCAACGATTCACATCACTAGTATGTTCATTAGATGGATTAATTAGCTGGTGCCCTTCCCAACACAAAGTGTAAATATCAGTAGCAGCAATATTCAAATACCACAATCCAATGTCCAATTATAAGAATAAATATAGATTGTAACTCTAAATTAACTGAATCCTTTCGTTAGATTACATCTTTTGGTTCTATCTTTTTAACAAAAAGGTGAATCGCACATATCTGTTCAAATGAGCTGTCTGTTAGTTATATGATTTTTAAATGTCTATAGCATAATATTGTTAAAAGAACAAGAGCATTTTAACGATGCCGGTCTCAGTGCCTCTGAATCGCGAATGAAAATTCTCTAGAATACAGCTTGTATATTAGCAGACGACACCTTGAAAGGCTGAATTCAGTATCTGAAACCAATGATGTCCATTCACACCTGTGATCACATGTTAGATATATATATTCATTTACCATATAGCATCACTGTCATTGTAGTTGCAGACAGCTATTTGATAGTAATATAGCTAACAAAAGATACTGTGAAGAGTTCATTTAATATAGATACCGGTATATCATACAAGTTGAAAAAAAGGGAACTGGTAGTTTCATATTACAACATCTGGTAAAGTCAGTAGAAACGAAGCTTAAAAATTTATTTTTTTTAAATATGTGTATCTACGAAAGGCTACATACATAATTAATAAGGATGGGAAAGAATATTCGAATATTCGTATTCAGTCCAAATATTCGAATGCAATTTTTATGTTTGAATATTCGCATATTTGATTATCTTTCAAACATCAGTTTCATTCAAGATTTATTTATTAATTAATCAATCAAAATTAACCCCTCAGGTCATTTATACATGTTTTATATGGACCCGTTTTCAATTAAATTAATAGTGTATTAGCTTACTTTTGGTTGATCGGTGTTTTGAGAACAAGTGTCAGATGTGCAAATTACGACATTGCTACAAGTTGTTGTTAAATAATTGACATGTGTAATCATTGTCTCGCACCTATTCAAATGAGCTATTCATCTTTAGTACATGCAAAGACAGTCAACTGCAAGTTATTTAACATTTGTTTATTACGCAACCACCGAGCATACTTTTGTAAAAAAAAATTGAGAGAAAGTTACATTTTGTATATCATTTTCAAATCGTGATCACATAAAATTAACACTTACTACAACTGGTAAAAGATCAACCGCGAACAGATGCTTTAAGAGACTTTAAATATTTTTTCACAGCTTACATTCTAGATCTACGGAGAATTTAAAGTAAAAAGGTCAACAGTTCAATTTCGTTCCGATAATTGTCCGCATTTCATTTATTGCCAAAAAGTCGTCCAAACGTGTTTATTATCCTTTACGAGCCTGTCGGGGAAACACGACAGATATCCATCCGGGGTGCTTAATGACAATATTCCAGTGTAAAAATAAATCTTAACAATCAATTTTTCACATGGTTATAATGGAAACTTTTTGTTTCTATTATTTTAGAATTTCAGCCTAAACAGAAAACAAAACTCGACCATTAATTAATGCAAACTGGAACTGTCACAAGAGTGACGAATTATACCCCCACAATACAGCTTTGTCACAGAAGTATGGCAACCATAAGAAAGGAATGGCCACAAGGACATAGAGTTGAGTTATTATACAATAACTTGTGTAAATGTATTGTTTTAATAGCATACAAAATGTGTAAGGTTGACCTTGACCCTTGTGACCTTGACCCCCAATTTTTTTTTTGCTACAATAAATTAACAATTTGTTTTTTGTTTATTTTTAGTAACAGTGAGCTTGACCTTGACCCTAGTGACCTTGACCCCAAAAAATTTTTTTGCTTAAAACAATCTAAAAACCAAAAATAAATAAAAATCTATTATAAGTAACAGTGACCTTGACCTTGACCCTAGTGACCTTGACCCCGAAAATTTTTTTTTTGCTTAAAACAATCAAAAAACTAAAAATAGATAAAAATCTATTTTTAGTAACACTGACCTTGACCTTGACCCTAGTGACCTTGACCCCGAAATTTTTTTTTTGCTTAAAACAATCTAAAAACTAAAAATAAATAAAAATCTATTTTTAGTAACAGTGACCTTGACCTTGACCCTAGTGACCCAAAGCTTCCTCTCCACCCAAGCTACCTACACACCAAGTTTCATTACAATTGGTCACTCCTAACTAAAGTTATTGAGCAAAAACCATTTTTCTATTTTTAGTAACAGTGCCCTTGACCTTGAACCTAGTGACCCCAAATGCAATCCCAAGCTTCCTCTCTACACAAGCTACCTACACACACAGAGTTTGATTGCAATTAGTCACTCCTAACTTGAATTATTGAGCGGAAACCATTTTTCTATTTTTAGTAACAGTGACCTTGACCTTGACCCTAGTGACCCCAAATGCAATCCCAAGCTTCCTCTCCACACAAGCTACCTACACACCAAGTTTCATTGTAATTGGTCACTCCTAACTTGAGTTATTGAGCGGAAACCATTTTTCTATTTTTAGTAACAGTGACCTTGACCTTGACCCTAGTGACCCCAAAGTTGAACTTGACCTGTATTTCATGAAGTTGCACGTGTGTACCAAAAATTATTCAAAAGGGTAAAGTCGTTCATGAGTTATCATCCGGAAACCATGAAAACCAACAGACCGACCGACCGACAAACCGACAAGCTCACTCCTATATACCCCCCCCAAACTTCGTTTTGTGGGGGTATAATAATGTATAGCACTGAAACACATCTGTAGTTTGATACTTTATTTCGGACATGTAAAATTTGGATACCAAACATATCAAACTTGTATTCGAATATTCAAATATATTCGAATATGCTATACAAATATTTGAATATCGATCACGGTATTCGTTCCCATCCTCAATAATTATATGATGTATTAATGGAAACATTTAACTTGCTTTGAATATCATTTGAGGGCATTTGTCAGTCAATCAGTACAAATATATACTATACAGGGCATACCGGCAAAGTCTAGAGTGATGTCACACCGCCTCCATGGTCGAGTGGATAGAGTTCATGAATTCAAATCACAATAACCTCTAACTAATTGACGGTCATGGATTCAAACCCTGCTGCCGACCATGAATCTTTATGTGAGAAAGTTGGCAGTTTCTTACGTAGGACAGGGCTTTAGTACAACTCCTTCCCAGGAACTATAGTTAGGTAAACTGTCCACCTGTAAAAATGTCTGTACAGTTGACAGGCCTTAGAACTCATACACCTACAACCTCTGGAATGATGTTGCTGGATGAAGACAGTCCACACCTATAATATAGCTCTCAGGAACAAAACACTTGTCAAAAACTTCACCCAGACAATGCAAGTGCTATACACGCATATTGTTTTACCTACATGTTTCTGTGAAACCTGATTTACACTTTATGTCATACTTAAACTGGGAAGTGGGAAACTGGGAAAGGCAAATTATTTGCGTATGTACCTAATCACTGGTATTTAATTATCAAGTATGTCTCCACAGCCGTGATATTTTTCTTTCAATATGTAGGTGTGTTCAATTAGAAAACTAAACCTTAATATCTATCATCTAAGTGAAAAATGTATTTACCCGACAAGGAAATATAACAATGAAATTAGGGAGGTAATAACATAAGACAGAATTTACTATTCTTTGATACTGCCTTGCTTCCTATTATCCTGTATTGATATATCAAGTTTTAGTTTAAACAAATTTAATAATTTGAATTTTTGTATGAATTATACAGACAAACTTCCATAGCTCAGTCATTCTATGGAAGGCTCTTATTTACTTACAAGAAATTAGGAGGAACACTCATTCGACAGATGTACTATTACTGATACGCCTATACAAATTGTATGAGGCCCACAAAAAAACCCCCCCCCCGCAGTGATATTTTCATCACAGCTACCCAGACTGAGCCATATGTGGCATCTGTGTCTTTTGCTGAAGGACACACCTTGTGCTCTGGCTGAGATTCAAACCAAGTACCTCCCACTCCTGAGGCGAATGCCCTAACCACTGAGCTATCGAGGCCCACAATCAAGATTTGCTGTACTATTTATTTCAATCAAGATATGACTGACAAATGAACTTCATAAAGGAAGATCACTCATAAATCACTTTAGGTAAAGTTATGGTTCTTTTCTATTCCACTTTCACAATCGGTCTTTTGTTAAATTGTAAAATTTTGATTTATTTTTAAATTAATAGTGACTGAAAACATAAATAAGGGTAATAACTGAAGATATACTCATATCAAGAGTAATCCTTGTGTTCATATGTTCTTCACTTATTTTTGTTTTGCTATATCTGTGTTTCAAGGCTGAAGTCAATCCTTTTATTTATACTAATTATTCATCTATTCTCACTTGCAAAGCAAGATTAACCACTCTCAAGACTCAATTCAATTGGAACTGGCCTCGAAGAGAAGCAGAGGCATTTTGGAATTATTTGTGTCTTGCCTAAGGACACTACCACTACTTGGGCACTGGTGAGGGTTGAACCCTGGACCCTCCAATCCTGAGGCAAACGCGCTGCCACTGCATCAAGGCGGCTCTACAAATACCTTCTATAGATTCAATACTAAGCCCAATAATCTTATAGTGTTAATTATTTCTCTGAGAGAAGTTCATAACAATAAGCCCCACCCATCTTGTTTGGTATTGAAATGATTTCACCTTGTGTCATGTCCATCATACAGTTTTGCATTAGGGTGAAAAATATAGAATGAAGACCAAAAAACAAAAATACTAGATATTGTAGAGTACACAGACTACCTGAACGAACAAACAAAACCCTATTGCAGCTGTGCAACTTAACATGCTGAAAAATATAACAAGTAATTTCATTCTGATTAACTCTTCCGCAAAGTGTCTTGGTTACATAAACTGAGCCCAGAATGACTAAAGCTGAATGTCTCATGCTCGGTCCTATCACAAATTTTCTGTATGAAAGGAGACACAGACAAACAACGGCATACCTGTCTGCAAAAAAAAAAACCGCTATTGTGAAGGATTAATGAAAACAGGCAAAACCAGTATACTGATAATGTTGCAGAATAAATGAAAGTTCTATTTAAGCTTCAAGTCTATAGACCCTGACCTTTAAAACTTGATAAAACAGTTTGCATCACAGTTATACCTGGAAGTGTGAAAGTGGGCAGGTTTCTTGCAAACTGTTAAAGCTACTCACTCACAGTTGTGGTTATAATTTTGAAAAAATAATTCTTCCCCTCAACATATTAGTATATTTGGCATCATGCTGAAGCCTATAATCAATGTATAAAAGAAGAAAATTTCCGAAAAATATACCAACTTCTTGCTGAAGTACTTTCAAGTTGCACTAAATTCAAAAACGTTTGCAAAGCTTTATACCATTTTGTGATACATAATTCAATGTAACAGCTATATATCTATAACATTTCTCAATTTGTAGGTTTACATAGGTACTTTACGGACATTTACAAACGTTTCTGAAAAAAATCTATTTTTCAGCAAAATTTGTGGGGTAACAGCTTTAAATATTCCTAAAACTGCAGCACATAATAGTGCTTAGTTACATAAGGACATTATCTGTTAGCTCTGACAACATCTGCATGATCTCTTTTTCTACATAAACCCATATTTAGCATTTTCTTTTCCAACAGGAGACAAATATCTTCACACGTTATACAAATACCGTGTTTCATAACTATGTACATATGTGAAGTACCTGTTGACATTGTTTTATAACATTCGAGGGTTGACCAAGAATTAACCAATATGGGCGTGATCCAGAATTAACCAATGAGGGGTGATCCAGAATTAACCAATGTGGTGTGGTCCAGAAGTAACAAATGTGGGGTGATCCAGAAGTAACAAATGTGGGGTGATCCAGAATTAACCAATGTGGGATGATCCAGAATTAACAAATATGGGGTGATCCAGAATCTACCAATGTGGGGTGATCCAAAACTAACCAATGTGGTGTGATCCAAACTTGACCAATGAGGGGTGATCCAGAATTAACCAATGAGGGGTGATCCAGAATTAACCAATGAGGGGTGATCCAGAATTAACAAGAGTGAAGGTACACATTTATCTCTCTAACCAACCAGAATCTTGATTTGATTTTTTCATACAAGTAATTTTAAATGGTCAAATAACTTTTAACAAAATTGTATTTTTCTCAGAAGCATGTAAATAGATTTTCAGCATTTCTATAGTAACCAACTTACAGCAGTCTGAGACTGGTGACTAAATAAACCATATAGGGCAAAGATACATGTAAATCTATTATGTTTGTGACAACAAATTTTGGTGCCTAACTGATTTGGCATCAATCATGTCACAAAATATCAAATTCACACTCATTTCCTTTACTTCATAAAAAATAGACAACAACATAAAAAGTTGCCAAGTGTTGCTTAGAAAATGGTCTCATTAGCAAGGACTATGCTCTCTTTTTAAATTCTGCTACCAGCTTGCGTACACGCCAACTACACCTAAGAGGTGAAAAATCAGATATCTATAGAATAAACCCTGTCTCATTCACAAACATTTGAGTGGAATAAGTAATTTAAAGAAAGCACAGTTTCATTGGAAGATGTAAAAGGGCAAGTCTGTTGAGATTAAAAGTACGTTGGACAAGATGCTAGTTTCACCAGTTAAGGACACTGATGCAAGTGAAGGTCCATAACCATACCGCATTTTTGTGATCAAACTTGGTATACTTATGATACAGAGTAGTGTGCATGACCGAAATAGATTAATATAAAGAAAATCTGGATTCCTCGGATTAAAAGAAAGAAGGTCATAAAGCGAGCGCATGGTTAGCCAACATCATTTTGCCTTGGTTGGCGCTCCCTACCTTGATGTTACATGTTCACTTCTTTTAATTGTATCTTAGATGTTTCTTGTACAAACGAAATGAAATTTCAAGGATGATGAAATAGTTTGCTAGTTAACTTGCTACTAGAAGCAGTGTCATTTGAATAGACACAATCCCCGACGTTGTAATGTTTTGTGGAGATATGTGGCGACTCTTTTGTTCTCCTTATTGTTCTTTTTTGCCTCACAAACCCAAAAAGCCACATAAACCCAAAACAGAATGAATGTCATCAAAAACAATTTCCTGTTACCTATCTTCCTCACGTACACACACAGTACCAATTTATTTGTGCAGTTAATACTGGCAATTTGTGTGTTTATGTCGTTCAACTTGAAACACTCCTAATATGTAACTGCTATTGCCAATAGTACAAAACAACATCACACTGTTAAGTCGAAGATACCTTATGAAACATTTTAATACAGTCTGATTCGTACTGCGTGTTTAATTGCTTGAGTCATTAGAGGTCCATTTAATATGTAACAAACATTGTACACTGATGGCATTCATCAACATATTTTGTTGTTATTGCTGTTAATGTAAAGAAAATGTAATGAAAAATTGTGTTATTATTGAAGGGCTTTCAAGCTCGCTCACTTATCTTTTGGCTGCTGGCATTTTTACATAATTTTGCTAAATAATCATAAAAGAGTAAAAAGGGGGGAAAACAAAACAGACTGGTAACAAAACAGACTGGATAAAAAAACAACTGGGTAAACAAAACAGACTGGATAAACAAAACAACTGGGAAAAAAACATGGGACAAAACAGAAACAAACAGAGAACAAAACAGACTGGGTAAACAAAACAGACTGGGTAAACAAAACAGACTGGGTAAACAAAACAGACTGGGTATATCAGTCAGGTAAAACAAAGGTCCCTACATTTTCAAATTTTGTTAGGTACCAGTATGAATGGGAATCTTACTGGGGTCTTGGCAAGTTCACAAGGGGAGAAATCCCGCGAATGGCTATACTGAAAATTTGAATGTTCAGAGATCAGTAAACATTGAAGCTGTACATAATGTGCATGCTGTATCTCATGTAGTCTAGTGGTACAGCTATACTAGTGCTGGAGTAGTAATCCAGAATGCAGATCTGTTTCCCTTCTCCGTTACTAACGTAACATATGGTCTTTCTGATAAGTTCTTAAACCCAAATCCCAGGTATCGGTGCTACACATCAGTGACCCTACACGAATAATATCAAGACTTCCTCTCCATATGATTTACCTATGTATAAAGTTTGGGTACAATAATTCAGTCTTACCTACAGTTATAAAGACATCAAAGTATATATGATGTGTAATTTGACATGACCTGACAAAGTGACTCCTATATTGTTCTTCGCCCACACACCCTTCTACCAAACCTTGCTCGGTAGAAGTATAGTCAAGTACTGAATGTGGACTAAAGACAAATGCCCAACGATTTACAACATTCATACCTATTAAGCATAAAAACAACACTGCAGCCATACACATATTATAATTTACCTGGAAGTTTTCTCTGACATCTGCCATTGATCCCTCTATAAATACATTCCTAGGATCTTTGTCAAGTATCTCACCACCCACGTGAAGATATGCGAAAAATATGCCAGCTAAATTATTCAATACGAGCACCGTTATGATTCCTTACACATCAAAGGCTACCTGAAAAGCAGTTATTCAACATATTTTGAAATTTTGATAAGCATAGTGTATAAGATTTCAGACATTGTGTGCTTAGTCAATGATAATTTAGGAAGCATAAATACAAAGACTTACACTTTTATTAGACACGTTCGAGTCATGACCGTTTACTTCTGCCATCAAAGGATCCAGGAAAATCACAACATATGAAACGTATTTGTTTGCACAATAAACGGAATTTGCACTATTGATCTTCAATAATTGTTTGATAATTAACAGTGACATACATAAATATGAACTAACAACTGTTAAATTTTCATTGAAACTTGAAAGGAAAACTATCAAGTTTGTGCAAAATTTTATGAACACTTAGCTTTGTCCTGTTAGGAAACCTGCTCACATTGAATAAAGTTAGTAAAAATGCGTTAAAAAATCCACTTCTGATTGTGATTTTCATTTCAGTTAATTTATTACTCAATGGTTTGCATTTTTTAATGCTTTATATAATTGTGCCAGATTCCAAATACTGTATAATGACTGCTCCCTTCTTGAAGCCCTAAAATCTGAATTAACAGTCCGTATTTACACAGGGAACATCCTGTGACGCATTAAACACAACACTGCAGTCATGGACATATTATAATTTACCAAAGTTTTCTCTGACACTCCGTGACTGCTCCTTCTATAAATACATTCTCTAGTGATCTTTGCTCAAGTTTCTCACCAGCACACTCTAGTGTGAACTCCGCTAAATTTTCAAGAGCTTATTTCCTTCCACTCATCTACCTGAAACAGTTATTCAATTTCAAAGATTATTTCCATCAAGTGTATAAGTTTTCAAGAGACATTGTGTCCACAGTCAATATAAAATAAACAAGCATAAAATAAAGACTGACTCCTTTTCAGTAGACACGTTAGAGTCATGACTGCTACTTCTGCCAAAAGGTTCCGAGTCCAACTTGTGAAATATTTGTTTGCACCCGAACTTTGCACTATATTTTCCAGTGACCGCTTCCTTTTCAAGTGCACCAATGACCTACATAAAAATGAACTGGCAACTCTTACATTTTCCTACACAAAACATCAAGTTCTCCCAAAATTAAGTGAACACTTAGCTTTGTCCTGTTAACATGTTGAATTGAATCAAAGAAAATTGCTTTAAAAAAATCACTTCTGATTGTATTTTTTCTCAGTATTTATTACTCAATGGTTTGCATTTTTTCTTTCTTTATATAACGTTTGCCATATTCCAAATACTCTAAATCACTTTTCAAGGGCAAACTCTCTAGTGACTGCTCCCTTTTCAAGTGCACATAACAATACAGTTACTTACAACAACTGCTCCCCTATCTCTATGTCGTTGTTGGTATTCTTTCACTATCTTCTGCTGGCTGTCGTTCTTTGCCGCCTGATATAAAAGTCGCTGCATGTTTGTTAGACCACACACAGCTATGTGCATTGACATTGTATCCATAAAACGTAACTTGGATTTCTGGAATTCATCAAATAGACAGTTTCACAAGAAAGTTACAACAGATTACACACAGGACTTTCAGACATCCTCGAGGTTAAAAACTATGGGCTCTGAGCACCTGACAAGGTTATCATGGTATATAATCTGCTCAGTTACAGCAACTGTCAGATGAGGTGATGACCATCATGCTCATAACAAATTGGTTTGTGGTTTTACTTTTACGGTGATGAAATTTTCATCAAATTCTCAACATAAAGTAGTTGTAGAGAGAACTAAACCCAAAATTACGGTGCACGATCTATTTGAAAAAAAACTCCACTGTGACTACGATACACAAAAAAAATCACAATATTTTTTACATCAGCCATTTCAGCTGATAAGAAAATGTAATATTTATGTTGGCTTGACTGTATATCTTTCATCAACACATTGGGAAGTGCCTGCCAATACAGAAGGAGTGAATTTTTCAAACTGAAAGCACAAAGGTTACCTCCAAGTAATATTGTTCTTTAACAAATGATCTGTCGAATGCTACATTGTGACCAATGACAAGGCGTGATTTCCTCTGTTCCATCTTTGAAGAATTCACAGCTGTTTCCAAGGGGATAAGGTCTTGCAATCGGATATCAGCCGTCCATCGGAACTTATCCATCACTAGATTGTCTGAACACCAGGAGTACCTGTGGAGTCAGGTGTATATATTTCATTCAATGCAGTCGTAAGTTTTACTTTTGGCACAGAGAAGAAACAGCTATGTTTTAAGCATGCAGAAGCAAATGAAATGTGTTCAACTGTTGTTTTTTTTCTTCAGAAAATGGAATCCAAAATCAAATTGGTGCGAATCACATCAGCTGCCAATATAAAACCTTGAAATATAATACAAAACACTTAGTCAAGGGAAGCTACTCTTACATAACTCAAACATAAAACATTACACTACCATTATTATTGCATGGATGTGCACATTACAGGACTAAGTAACTTACGGTAGTCTAACACTGCGATAAAGGTATAGACAAGATAGTCAATAGGTAAAACTACAGTGTATGGTTTTAACTACAAGTCTATTACACATTTGAAATAAAACTGTTTAACACAGGTAATTTATACCAATTTGTGAACCATTAAAGACTGACTAAATAAGCAGTTTTATAGTTTTACATTATTTAATTATTGACAGTGGCTTATAACTGCAGTGATTTATAATGATTGTGTTTTAGTTTTGCACAACCAATGGTAACCACTAATATAGACAACAAGAGCTGTCAGTAGGACAGCGCGCTCGACTTTTTTAGTGCTTGCCAATAAAACAAAACTTTGACAGTTAAGGGCACACAATACTTTAACTAGGAATTTCTAAGTACAAATCAAGAAACATTTTCACAGAGTTATCTTCTCTTGCTTACAGATAGGTCTCATGATGGTACATAAGTACTCCAACTTTCAAAGTAATATCTCAAATGGTTAAGTCAACAAGTGGACAAGAATGAAAATTTTAACTGAGTTTCTAAGTCAAAAAGGGCCATAATTCACATAAAATCCTTGACAGAATTACCTTCTCCTGCCCATGTTTTGGGATCATGATGGTAAACAAGTATTCCAACTTTCAAAGTAATATCTCGAACAGTTTAGTCAAAAAGTGGACTGGTACGAAAAACTTAACCAAGATTCTAAGTCGATAAAGGGCCTTAATTTTTAAAACAAATCCCTGACAGAGTTACCTTCTCTTGCCTACAGATGGGGGTAATGATGTAAACAAGCATTCAAAGTTTCAAAGCAATATCTCAAAGGGTTAAGGCAATAAGTGGATTTTACCCATATTCAATGTATTTTCTAAGTAAAAAAGGGGCATAATTCTGTTCAAAACTTTGACAGAGTTATGTACTCTTGTCTGTTGATGTAGGTCATAATAGTAAACAAGTATGGTTAGTTTCAAAGCAATACCTCAAATAGTTTTGAAATAAAGTGAGGTGGTACGAAAAACTTAACCAAGCTCAATACACTTTCTAAGTCAAAAAAAGGGCCATAATTCTGTCAAAAACCTTGACAGAGTTATGTACTCTTGTCTGTAGATGGAGGTTATGATGGTAAACAAGTATGGTAAGTTTCAAAGCCATACCTCTAATACTTTTGAAATAAAGGAGGTGGTACGAAAAACTTAACCAAGGTGTGACACCAACGCCGACGCTGACGCCTACGCCGACGCCGGGGCGAGTAGGATAGCTCCCCTTTTCATAGAAAAGTTGAGCTAAAAATAGTACTTATACAGTAATATAACAAGTTTCTGGAGTTTGTCTAAGTAACTGCTTTCTGTCACCTCTCCAATCTTCTATAATGATTCAATTGATATTGTATTAAAGGTCAATTCTAGACTTAAATTTTTATATAGACATGCTTCGGTACTAGATTGTAATGCTAGGAAACATTTGTGCTCTGCCCTTATACAATGTCATATAGACTACACTTGTTCCTCTTGGTATCCTAGTTTAAGTAAATGTTGATGTCAAAAACTGGATGTCACATAACAGATGTCACTGAATTCAAAAGATCGGAATACGTCTGCCTGTACAACAGTTCCTGCACCAAATGCAATCATAAAGTGCTGACAAGTTAAAGGCATCTGTACATACAGCATTGACTTTTACCTTCACATAAATCTAATTTTTTCTGCTTTCAAAATTTCTAACTAAAACGAAACCAAACCAAATCAAATGCACAGAAGATATTTATATTACCAGTATTTATCTGATACAGCAGTCGCCATTGCCGGATAATTTCCGTCCTGAACGATCACTTCAACATCAAACACTAATACACGATCCTCGGGGTAATCAGTGGGTTCAGGAATTCCCTCTTCATTATATCTGACCCAGCCTGGACAGAACACCCATTCTTTTGGCATTTCTGGGATTCCCACAGCGCACAGACGTTCTGCAAGGTCGACATAATCCTTCACTTGCCTCCGAGCCACATTTGTAAAGTGCTCATCTACACTTTCACCTGTAACAAAAATATCTAAACAATGAAATGACCCAGTGACATGAACACTGGTCTTCCTGGTTGATGAGCTCTTTTATAAAACAGAATCTATCATGATGACATAATAATCTATGATATGATATGAACATTGATCTTTGAGCCAACACATATTATACTATACCACAAATATAAGGAAACTCATTGGGACTATTTGAATTTGTTCCTTCTATCTGGAGTATGTTATATCCATATTAAATAATTAAGGAACAAAATCTGGTCAACCAAAAATTGTTCATTACATCCGGAATTTTGCTACATCTGGAGTCATTCTATACATAATTTATTGTAATATTTTGCCCGCAAAAATCTAAACAATGGCATGACTATCTATATCTACGACTTGATACATTTGTCATCCAGCCGATATTTTTGTTTCACTTCCATCAAAACCAAAATATTGTAAACATTCCTGAAGAGATGAGACTTTTTTCCCTACAAATCATATAAGTAGTATAACCTACTTCATCAGAGCTACATACTTTGACTACTACTTTTCCTCAAGGTCCATCTGTCAGCAACTTGCTGTATGCTTATTTACTTGCCAGTGTTGTGCTTACTGCATTCTGAAGGGTTTCCTTATCGAGAACTGACTGTTTCTTTTCTTTCTGTTTCTTCTACATAAGCTTGTAACATTTTCATGAGCAGCCCTTGACAAAACTCCATAGGAAACAGTTCCTTTAAAAAATGCCCCTAATCCATGAAAAACTTCACCCATGGTCCTTACCCAATAATGGTGGTAACTGAAAATCCACATCCTTCTGTAAGGAAGCCTTTTTACTCCACAGTTTATGGTCGGTCAGATGTTTCTTCACCTTCCCAAGTCTGGCAGTATCCAGCATACGCTCATACTTCACTGACACTTCCTGTCCATCGTTTGCAACTTTACCTTAATACAAGAAAAAAAATTGTGTAAATATACGGATTAAGTGTATTATCTTTGAAGCTCAGTATGCTCAGGGTACACATTTCCAAATTGGGCATACATATTTCCAAATTGGGCGTACACATTTCCAAATTGAGCGTACACATTTCCAAATTGGGCATACACATTTCCAAATTGGGCGTACACATTTCCAAATTGGGCATACACATTTCCAAATTGAGCGTACACATTTCCAAATTGAGCGTACACATTTCCAAATTGGGCATACACATTTCCAAATTGGGCGTACACATTTCCAAATTGGGCATACACATTTCTAAATTTGGCGTACACATTAGTTACCTATCTAAGTTATTTTTGAATAACTGAATTGAGTGATGAATTGGGTACCAAATGTTAATTAAAACAGTTACACCCCCGACTGTATAATGCATTGACAATACAACAAAACCTGTATTACCTGCTTGCTGAACCCAAGCTTCTATACATGGGTTCTTTCCAAATATCTGCTTGTACAAGGACTCTGAGAGCAGCTGTATGTTGATTTCATTGACCCTCGGTCTGTCAGTGTGCAACCCACTTGATGTAGATAACCCTCTCCTTACAGCACACCACTTACACCATGACATCTTTTAACTTAACCTGTTGTAGGAAATCAAGAAGGAAAGGTAACTTTTGTACTATCAGGTGAAGGTTCTGGTAAACTTGGGAGACACTCAAAATCCCCTTGGTCCAAAAATGGCATAGTAGTCATAATCCCCTCAATGGATTTTACATTGTAATTTCAATATTTATTTTTTTCAATCATTCGCTATAGTAAAGTAAAATTAGGGACAAATAAAACATTTGGCAAAATTTTTTCATTCAATATTATGCTTTTCCACTTGTAAAATGCATTGGTGGGATTATGACTACTATGCCATTTTTGGACCAAGGTGATTTGAAGTACACTCGGTAAACTTGACACTTGAAAATATTGTTATATTTTTAATGAAGGTTGAATTCTTCTTTTAGCACAAATTGCAATTTTGTTGATATAAAAAATTGCTCAGTATTTCCAGAGATGGTGTCAAGTTAATTCTACTACGTAATGGTATAGACTGTCGCCCTGTTTCTTCAAATGTCATATCTGCTTATTGATACCAA
Organism: Saxidomus purpurata; assembly: GCA_022818135.1. Lineage (NCBI taxonomy): Eukaryota > Metazoa > Mollusca > Bivalvia > Venerida > Veneridae > Saxidomus > Saxidomus purpurata. The sequence goes on along the minus strand of JAFMSR010000018.1, from coordinate 1,714,019 downwards.
ATTAAGAATGTGAGAACTCTTAACAGATACAGTTAAGGTTCATGTACAGTATTTGAAATGGTCCCAAACATAAACTTTGCCCTTAAAAGTCTTTTATACGTTATAAACAAAACAGCTTCATATTAAATATACCAAATTGTTCAGAAAGGCAGTTGAATTTTTCTACAGTGAATATTTGGTTGATGAATGTTTTCTTTGCTTCCAGTACATCACTTACTTTGTACTTCAGACCTGATATATACATAAAGCATCAAACTCCTTTATTCAAAATAATTGTCTCCAAAAATTATATTTTTATTATGTATACAATATGCTTATCTAGGTAGTCTGAGTAGTGAAATTGAAACATACACTTGATGTTTAAAATTATTTGGAAAATCTCAAAATGAAAGTTTACCCCTGAAAACGAAAGTGACTGAGTTCTGACAAGAGGCAGGAGTTACCTTTCGAGTGTCTGTGAACCAGCAGTGAATCTGTTGAAAATCCGGGTATATATACCCTTCCTGAGCCAAGTGCATGAAGTTTTCATGGCTTCATCTTGTTCAGGTATAAAATTTACACGAGGGGTATATAAAATTACCGAAACAATCCAAAATGTGCCCAAACCAAAACGTCCCAAAAATGACCAAAACGTCCCCCCATATTACCAAAACATCCCCAGAATGACCAAAACGTCCCCATGTGTGAAAAGATGTCAAAATGTAAAGTAAAAACCTTACTTTACATAAAAAATGTGGGGACGTTTTGGACATAGGGATTTTGGGATATAAGAATAATAATGGACAAGTGACAGGAAATTGTCACAAAACCAGGTTTTCATTTTCCAGTCTGCTGGCCGAGCGCAAATGTGTTTTTAAAGTAAGTAGATATACATAATGTGAAAAAGAAACAAAGGTCTTCTTCTATATATTACATGTGTAAAAAAGCAAAGGGCCATAATTCAGACAAAATTGATCAAAACACAAAACCCAGACAATATGCACGTGGGCACTTGATGACAACAGTTGTGTGAGAGTTTGGTTTAAATATCTTGAGAAATGTAGGAGGAAGTGGGCACGTGACAGTATTCTTCTATATATAACATATGTGGAAAAAAAGCAAAGGGCCATAATTCAGGCAAAAATTATATAAAAAAAAAAAAAAAAAAAAAAACTTGCTCTGTGTTGGGTTTGAACCGCTGGTCTCATGAGAAATTTTGTCATCTTACTGTAACAGAATACTCCAAAGTATACAGGACTGGTAATCTATTCTAAAAATAGACAGTAATAACAGAGTATTCTCCCTTTTATAATAACAGAGTATTCTCCCTTTTATATATACTTAAATAAGGAGACACAATATTGCTAATGGACAGACGGACGGACGGCAGGGGCAGAACATTATATATTCAAAATTCTTTAGTTCACAATTATAGTTCTGTGAAAGTTTGGTTGAAATCCCTTGAGAAATGTAGGATTTGCACACAGAAGAGTATTTCTCTATATATATTACATTATGTGGAAAAAAAACAAAGGCCCATAATTCTGTTAAAAGTGATCAAATCACAAAACCCCGACAATATGCGCCAGGGCACTTGGTGACAATAATTCTGTGAAAGTTTGGTTGAAATCCCTTGAGAAGTGTAGAAGGAGTTGCGCACAGAAGAATTACATATGTGAAAAAAAACAAAGGGCCATAATTCTGTCAAAAATGACCAAATCACAAAAACAGGAATATATGCGCCAGGGCACTTCATGACAATACTTCTGTGAAAGTTTAGTTGAAATCCGTTGAGAAATGTAGGAGGAGTTGCGCACAGAAGAATTACATGTGAAAAAAAACAAAGGGCCATAATTCTGTCAAAAATGACCAAATCACAAAACCCCGACAATATGCGCCAGGGCACTTCATGACAATACTTCTGTGAAAGTTTGGTTGAAATCCGTTGAGAAATGTAGGAGGAGTTGCGCACAGAAGAAATTGTTTACGACCGCCCGCCCGCCGCCCGCCGACATACCCCAATCTAATAACCAGGATTTTTCCTTCGGAAAACCTGGTTAATAATAAAACAGTTTGTGTTTCATGATCAAACATTGGCCTTATTAACTGAATAAAATTTTGAAGATATATTTCTTCTTCATTGTTCTAAATAATGATCATTTATTTTTTATTTGTTAGATTATATGTGATTCTACTGACAAAATAATCATTAAAATATATAATTTGTGTTTGTTTTGTTTAAAAACCCTACCATTAACTACTGTCGGGTCCAGAGGCAGCAGTACAGTACAATGCAAAGGGACCTTTTCAACACATGGGACCTCTATGCACGGGGAGATCTGTCCGCCACGGGGTTCTTGAAGAAAGTGTCAGTCATATACGCCCCCCGAGTCAGCGTACATAAGATTGAAGACAGTGATTAGGTCTGTGATAAACTCAGTGAAAATGCTGAGGACATGCAGTTAATGAGGGACTGTGTTTGTTTCATGATATGTTTTGTGTAATTTGTTTGTTTTGTAGTTATATGTTTTTGTCACTTATTTTGTTTCGTTATATATGTTCCTTGTCATTTGTTTGTTTTGTAGTTATATGTTTTTGTCACTTATTTTGTTTCGTTATATATGTTCCTTGTCATTTGTTTGTTATGTAGTTATATGTTTTTGTCACTTATTTTGTAATATATGTTCTGTGTCATTTATTTGCTATGCAATTATATGTTTTTGTCATTTATTTTGTTTTGTAATATGTTCTATGTCATTTGTTGTTTTTTTGTCAGTTGTTTTTGTAATATTTATATGTATACTTCTTTTTATAATAAAACAAGAGAGCCAAGATGGCCCTATATCGCTCACCTGACTACAATTGGCTATAATAGAAGGGGTCATGATTTAAAAACAATTCATAGAGGTCCTCTACACAATGCTAAGTAACATTCCAAATATCTAAGCTCTGCCTGCCTGCCTGGTTTCTCTAAGTTTTCCCTATATAAGCCTATGTGAAATTATGCAACCTCCTCCCTCCCGGGAAGGTTTAATTTTGACCCCAGGGTCATGATTTGAACAATCTTGGTAGAGGTCAACATGGCATTTCTATATGCCATCTAACATCTATGCCTTGCGGTTTCAGAGAACAAGAATTTTAAAGATTTTCCTATACAAGCCTATGTAAAATCAAGTGACCCCCTGGCGGGGTCAATTCTGACCTGTGGGTCAGAATTTGAACAGTCTTGGTAGAGGTCCACTAGACAATGCTACATGCCAAATATCTAAGCTCTAGGCCTTGTGGTTTCAGAGAAGAAGATTTTTAAAGTTTTCCTATATTAGCCTATGTAAAACTAAGTGACCCCTTGTGCGGGGTCAATTTTGACCCGGGGGTCATAATTTGAACATTCTTGATAGAGGTCAACTAGCAAATGCTACATGCCAAATATCTAACTTCTAGGCCTTGTGGTTTCAGAGAACAAGAATTTTAAAAAAAATTCCTGTATTAGCCTATGTAAAACTAAGTGACCACCCGTGCGGGTCAATTTTGAGGGTCATAATTTGAACAATCTTGGTAGAGGTCCACTAGACAATGCTACATGCCAAATATCTAAGCTCTAGGCCTTGTGGTTTCAGAGAAGAAGATTTTTAAAGTTTTTCCTATTTGTTGCCATAGCAACCAGAGTTCTGCATGGTATGGAATTCTATGAACAACTTTGATAGAGCTTCATGCAAGGTACATCCCTGCAAAGTTTCATCAACATTGGCCCAGTGGTTTCAGAGGAGATGTCGTTTGAAGGAAATGGTGGACCACGGACGACGGACGTTCGCCGACGGAATGCGATCCTAATAGCTCACTCTGGCACTTTGTGCCAGGTGAGCTAAAAAGAAATAAATTAATATAACAAACTTTGTTGTTCTGCAGGATTTAGTTGTAAAATGTCCCCAATGTCCAAAACGTCCCCAGTCACCAATTTCAGTAATGTCCAAAACGTCATCATTGACAAAGCACTTAATTCGAGTGCGATTAATAAAAGTTGTAAAATGACCCAATGTCCAAAATGTCTCCAGTCACCAATTTCAGCAATGTCCCCATTGACAAAGCACTTAATTCAAGAGTGATTTATAAAAGCTGTAAAATGTCCCCAATGTCCAAAACGTCCCCTGTCATCCAACTTCAGCAATGTCTTAAACGTCCCCATTGACTGAGCACTTAATTTTGAGAGTGATTAATAAAAGTTGTTAACAATCGATAGTAAACAATTGTTAAAAAAATCAGACCTGAAAAAAGGCGGACGTTTCGTCCAAAAATATGACAAAACTTACTAAAATATGTAAAAAAAATATAAATGTAATCATAATAATTTGTTCCAATACTTCACTATATCGGATGGAATTGGGGGCGTTTGCCATTTTTGGGATGTTTTAGTTATTTTGGGGTGACGTTTTGGTATGGGGACGTTTTGGTTTGGGGACGTTTTGGACTGTAATCTAAAATTACTCTATGATAGCGCATTGACTGTAGAAATTCTATAATGAAAACAGAAGACTTAATGATGTATAAAAATACTAAATACTTATGTAACAGCCAATGTACAAATTATAATACAGTGGTCACTATTGCATGCTGCAGTAATTTTACTTGATGATAAGTACTGTAAACCAAGCAACTTTTGCGATACACTAATTTTGAAGTAGGTGATTAATGTAAACTTGTAATGAAGTAAAATATATTGATTAATACTAAAGAAAATGAGGCATTCCTACCACACAAGGAGTACTTACAGTAGTATATTGCACACATGATAATAATAAATTTTTAGACGTTATGTTTAAAATAAAATTTTGGGTGTTTTCTACATAAATCATAATTTTTTTTATCTTATCTTGTTATACTGCCTCACACCTCCCACGAGTATTATGGGTAGGGTGCACGCCGGGTGTTAATAAAAGATAAAACTACTGCAAGATAGCTCCCACAGTCAAGAGAAACAAGACGGTTAAAACTGTTAAAAATAGTAAAAGAATAAAAGGGTTAAAAACAACTGTTGTACATTTAATAATTGATTTGGACCACTGCCTGCTTGAATGATTCAAGATCAGGCAGAATCGCAATATCTGTGGGTAATCTATTCCACAGGACTGTGGTATGGGGGAAAAAAAGAGTACTTAAAGAAGTCCGAGTTTGCATGGGTTTTGCGGAGACTAAAGGGGTGCATATGTCTTGTTAACATGTTTGGGACTTCTAGGTAACTGGGCAGGGAGATTGCTACAAGATTGTAGTATATTTTGTAAAACATAACCAATTTGGAGGCTTGACGCCTGTTCTCAAGGGTGCTCAATCCAAGGGTGTTCTGCAGGTCTGTCACACTGGTATCTCTGGAATAATCATTTTTTACCCATCTGATTGTGCGTCGCTGGACCATCTCCAGCTTGTGAATATTAACCTGGGTGTGTGGTGACCATACAGATGATGCATACTCTAGTTGTGGTCTGACTAATGTTTTGTAAGAGAGTGATTTGATATTTTCATGTTTTGTTTTGATGTTACGTTTGAGGAAGCCTAGTGTTCTGTTTGCATTTGTTGCTATTCTTGAGATGTGTGTATTCCAACTGAGATCTTGGCTGTTTTTTATTAATAATTTTTTTTTTTTTGGGGTTTTATGTAGATGTAGATTATGTAGATGTCTACACCAAGGTATTTTGCATCCTTAACTGGTGAGAGTGTTTGACCATGAAGCTTATATGGGAACTGGATAGGTTTTCTACTATGTGTGATATGGAGGACCTGGCATTTACTAGGGTTAAATTTTCTGTCCCACAGTTTTTCCCACGTTTCTAGCATAGAGAGATCATTTTGTAACCTTTGACAATCAGAAAGGCAAGTAACTGCAAGGTAAACGGCAGTATCATCAGCAAAAAGCTGACCTTAGGTACCCAAAGTATGTTATGTATGAAGCACAAAGAGCAAACATTCACTACAGACAGCATCTATTGATTTTTCTGAAGTTTGATGCATGAAATATATGGCTGTTTTGTTAGTAAGGTATACAAATGCGAAGGACAAAGTTCATGCTAGGGACCATTTCAAACACTTTACATGAAACTTGAACTGGATTTATTTAGAACGTCTGCATGAGTGATTAAACATGCAGCACTCTCACGTAATTTAAAGTTCAAGCATTGGACTATTACTACATATTTCCGAACAGATCTTGAGAATTAGAAACGAGTAATTGCTCTCGCACTATACGGTCTTAAATAATACTCCACTGACCACTGTCAAATCTCTTCATCCGAATCTTCTTCTATCCGAAAACTTCCTATTTGAAGAACTTTAACTTCATATGCTACAGTCTTTGTCATACATTTTATTTGCATGCATTAGAAAGGTAATATATATGTCTGCAGTTTTAATAGCTTTATGTCAATTGCAAATTCTCGTTAAAGCAAAAATATGCGTTTAATTACTGTACCCAAGAAGCATGTTTTGGCAAAAATGAACACAAACAGAACAAATCAACCCAAAGAATAAATAACGGAAAGAGAGACCACGGTGAAATTTTAACTCTTCGCACTTTAGTCCAACTTTCATTTGTGACGGTACTGTTATTTTTTTTATTTAAGTGTCAAATGAAATTTAATGATTGAATTGAAGTGAACATTGCAGATCATTTGTGAGACTGCACGTAAAATGAGCTACGTTTAAACGATTTCTATCTTCATTTGTTTTCATTCCTGTGTATCTATGATTATCATTTTATTCACTATCGTCATAATCCACTGGCCAAACGCATTAAGTTGTCTTTTCTCCACAGGAACCTGTGGATAGGAAAAGAGAAAATATAAGCTAATGTTAAAATTTATTAGTGATAGGTCGTCACTAAAGATATATAGATAGTCTCTGGTTGTCATAGATTTCATTAAAGCAAACACTTTATTTTTCAGCATGTGAAAGTTTTATATTTACAAGTTTATTTCCATCATTGTTTCCGCCTTCTCAGAACGAAAAAAACTCATCTAGATGATGTTTCGTGTTCATTTGTAGTTCCGTCCATTATTGTTTGTGTTCAACCGTACGTCCGCTTTATTCCTCCCGCCAGTTAGGGTCCTAATATATATAATAGGACCCAGATTTATAATACACATTTACTAACCTTATATTAGATCTGCTAGAATCTCATTTGGTTTTGTTACAGTTGTTTAGAGTTTTATATGAACCGTCAAAAACTGTTTTGATGTAGGCCCTATGCACTTAAATTATTTATTAGTGGAGCCACCGTGGCGCAGTGATAGCGCGTTCGCCTTAGGTTCGATCATCACCAGAGCAATGGCGGTAGTCTCCTTAGACAAAACACAAATGATTCCACATTGCCCCTCTCTCTCCTCGAGGTTGCTTCCATCTTAAGTGAGTCTCGAAAACTGATAGAACTTGTTTCACAATCAAGAATGAATAAATTAGTATAAATAAAAACATGTAAAGAAAGATAAAGATATTCAAACATTTCACTATTTAGAAAGCTGGTATTATCATAATTTGATCTCTTATTAAAATAACTTATAAATCGGATACTGAATGCTTTCTCAGAGATTTCGTTGGTATACATAAATTATCACTGAACAAAGATAATAAATGCAGGCGTCTTTATATTTTTATTATGCCTGACTGTTTGTCCTCAATATGTTTTAGTTTGAACGTCAATTATCATGATCTGCATTACCAATCCACCACAAAGCGTATCTGTTACAATTACGCCGGTAATGTTCCTTTTATTTATTTATTTATATATTTATTTATTTATTTATTTATTTACTTATCATTAGGAACCGTTTATTTTATGTTTTCCGGTGGTTTATCGAAATACAACGGTGGATCATATCCACTGCCCACTCACTGTAATATATAATATCACGACAATTTCACTCGTGAACCCCAAAAGTAGGTATTTTCACTCGTGGCTGCGCCACTCGTGAAAATATCACTTTTGGTGCACACTCGGTGAAATTATAACGTGATATTACACCGAAACCAACAATTATCCTCTATTTATTTATTTGCTTGTTAATTTATATGTTTTATTTATTTGAAGCATAGGTTACACCGTATGTTGATTGATTGATTGATTGATTAATTGATTGATTGATTGATTGATTATGATTGATTGATTGATTGATTGATTGATTGATTGATGAAGATTGATTGATTTATCAGATGTATCTATTGATTGATTATCATGATGATATCTATTGATTTATTTAATTTATCTTTTGTGATATTCTGAAACATACGACGAAGAAACGTTTCTTGATACAAACATTATGCACTACAAACAAAGACAAGACGATCTTCAGCAGTTCCCTTTGCCGATTTCTCATATAATAAATTATAATATCAATGTTAAACCATTCGTTTAAAGTACCTTTAGTATCCTGTCCAAAATGCGATAAAGATTATAGTGATCATTTTAATCAGTTGTCTTAGACTATAAGACGTTTATCTTTAATATTACGCACTGTTACAAACGCCTGTGTAGTTGTACAAACAAAGGTACTTCACATAATTGGCCATAATATGCTCCACACTTTCCTTAGATTTTTGCACTCGATTTTTAAGAGAAAAAGCAAAGAGAGAAAAGAAAAGCAAATAAAGCGTTTGCACTCTGTTTACGATTCAAACTACAATTAGGAATAAAAGATTTACGTATGTTTTAATAGATGTTGGAAATTGTAATAAACTTGGAATATGGAAGATTTGCAGAAAAAATCGAGAAATCCAGTGAGTCCTACAAGTACAGCGACCCCAAAAAGTCCTGTGAGTCTGACATCACCGGAGCAGAAGTGTGGAGATACGGTTTTGGTGGCAATGGACGGGAGCCAATATTCGGATTACGCACTGTGCTGTAAGTTTTATGCAATCAACTCTTGTTAGTAATAATACACATTTAAAGAAATCTCGCGGCATCCATCTGGGACCTTGACGATTTTATGTCTTTTGCGACCAGCAATAGCATATTACCCATATGTGCCTAGTTAAAGCATATGCTCTCTCCAAAAACAGACGACAAATGCAATGTTGATTGATCAGGCTTAAGCTGTTAGCCTTATGCAAAACACCCATATTCATAAATATATATTTGTCCAAACTCGAAGTCAGAAGATCCCATCGTAAAATCCAGGTGTAAATGAGTTAAAATGATACATTATCAAATATGTATGTGGTAGCTGAATTCCATATCTAGTATATAAATGATCAATAACTGATTCAGATATTTTCACCAACATCTTGTTTGACAAAATATACAACAGTGCAGAATACAAGTTTATGTGACCATCTGTAATAAACAAGCCTGCCATTAAGCTTCAAAACAAGAAAACAGTTGCAGAAGTAAGGTAGCGAATTACTGGTAAAGACGGTATCAAGGGAGATAACTTGCACTGAGATTTCATCATCGGCAGTAAGGGAGATAAATCACTAAAATAGCGGAGATATCTGGCTATGTGTAATATATTTCACAACGGGCAAGTGGTGATCCTTTTCGACCGGAGGCCGGTATTGTATGCACCTAGATTTCCGATAGCTGGGTGTGTACACCATGTAATATTTTATCATTCGCCTGGGTACCAGACTGGACGTTCACATGTAGGGTGAAGGTCATTTAACAGCTGACAGCTGGTAGGTTAAATATTGAAAGGATTCGATTGGAAATTCTGTACTTTTTTAGATGAAAGGGAAAACTTATTTTTTGACAAATTTGTCTTGTGTGGACAATATTTTATATTCTTTAATGTTGTTGAAACAAAAAAGTCTTCAAACTAACATTTATTACAGTGACATTATGCGCATCTTACTGCACATAGTGTATTTTTGGTGACAGTTTTATGAAAGCAATTTTCGGTCGTGTGCATTTAAATGTGCTAAATTAATGATGATGCCGCATTAGTATTTGAAGTTGGTGCTTTAAAAATAAAACAAATTGGACTAATAAAATAATAGTTAATTTCTTCGCAGTGATTTCCCTTGTGTTGTTGTTGTTGGTAGAGATTTCGGCAGTGGAAGGGAAGCAACTCCTGCATGCAGTTGTTTTTTTTTAAAAGACTGCCCCAGTCAAAATAAGAAAAGTAATAATTGGAAAGTTATTATTTCGTACTGGTAGCAGGATGAGTTTGGTGTATTGGGTTAAAAGCTATTATTTCCTCTACCCTTTTGTACACACCTATTTCAGCTGGATTTTAAAAAAATCATGACGATTTCTATCATTTCCGAAGGTTCCTTCCAGGTTGCAAACAAATGCAATCGCGGTCGGGTCTTATTGTAAATATAGTTACCTAATGTACTTAAGAACGATACTACATGCTTCTTTTTCAACTATATTATCAAACTAACAGATCATGGGTAGCTTTTATATTTCATGGTTTCTTTAATACGTGGGTTAAAGCAAACAGATGCGATTACATTCAGTTTTTTTCAACGATGCTTCTTGTTACGGTTCCGCACTTCATAAATAGCGCTATAGTGAACATGATTGCTACCAGACCCATACCTCGTCTGGTGTCTATTTTAAGAATATGTAATCATATACCGGTAAATGCATAACAGTTTGGGGTAGCCTACCTGAGCTACGAAGGCTAAAGCCCTGTGTGATTGTTTACCTTGCGTCAACACACCATTAACGTTGAGATGTTTAACTATAGCACTGAATTATTTTTTCAATGATTTTTCAGTCTACGTGAACTCCCTACACAAACCACATAACCACGTGATAATCGTGCACTCAACAAACCTGAAAGGCATCAATTATCCAAGTATACAAATACTCAGTTTTTCACTTCCATTTTTCTAACTTTACATTTCCATATATACTCTTCTGGAGAGATTTTATTCGATGTTAATTATCAAAATATAAAAAAAGTTAATTGAATTAAGAGACCTATGTTGCCATTATTTAATCTTCAGTGTTCTGAAAGGGCCATCTTACTGTTGATCCCACCATAGGTAAGGGCAATAATGCGGCGATTAATAATAAATCTTCACAGTTGTTTGGGAGACAGACAGTAGAGCTGCAATACCGGAAATCTTGAAAATGGCAATGGTTAAATATGGGTTCAACCAGTTGTACAGGCCGTCCATCCCACGCAGCATTGGTATTATTAACTCTGTCACATCATATATAATTTCATTCATTTAAATCAGATAAACTTTCGTACAACATTTTTCAGCGGTAGCAATGATTGGTGCGGATACAGATATGGCAATTTGTACGATGTCATCAGAAATTCAGACAGAGCAAACCAGAAGCAGCGAGCTTGTAGAAAAACTTGAACAGCGTTTAAAATATCTGAAGGTACAACTAATTCTTACTTCTAGAAATTTTAATAAAAGTATTGCTCTTGTGATATGACTTAAACTTGTGTGACATGCTTTGAAAGCGTTGATCAAAATGATTCTCACCGTCCCTCCGTTGCCCGGTTAATTTGAAACCTGTTCAGACAACGCGATCGGTATGTATTAGAACATTGTATTAGAAAATTTCCTGTCTACGTAATGCACTACTGTATAGTACTTATTTATACTTATTTTCATACATTTTAGATTGACGGAAATGTTGAACCTATCCGTGGAGAACCCGGTCCATCTATCCTTACAGTTGCTAGGGAGCAACATGCTGACTACATCGTTATCGGTTGTCGTGGCAAAAGCTCAGTGAGGCGGACACTTACCGGAAGTGTGACCGACTATGTATCCCATCATTCACCGGTGCCCGTTGTAATTGCCAGACACAAAGATCACTTAAAACATCATGGTGTCCACTTACGCAACCCCTTTCACTATCACAGGGGATATAATGAGAAAATCAAGACATGAACTTTGTCGTAGTACACCTCAAAAGAACAATCTCATTGTCACATACTCAGATAGCAGAGTCTTTGTGGCCATCACAAGAATATCTTTTTCTATCATTCTGCTTTAAGTCAGCTTTAACACAGAGTACCAATTAAAGCGCCGCTGATTTCTTCAAAACACGAAAGAATGTAATTCAGGGAGAAGTCGAACTACTTTGTCTTTGAGGACATTAGGAGTCTCTAAACTCTAAAAAAGAAAATCTTAAAAGAATCACAGACCTGTTCTATCTGGATGAAGCAGCATGGGCAAAACTTTTTATGCTTATTAACGTAAATCATTTTGGTAAACGAACATGACACTAAGTATCACCATGTGTCCTTGTCTGCATTCGTACATGCGTGCCTACGGTAACACTTACAGTTAGCTAACAAACCCAAGATCGGTTTTCCATTGTTTCTCATTGAAGCACAAACAGTAACATTTCATGTCATTCACACTTCCTGAATAAATACCTTTAGGAAGTGACACATTTTTTCTTCGGATACATTATGTTAAAAACTATTTAAAATGGACGGTTGACTCATCAATAACAATTGCATTGCAGTTAGAACGTTGCATTTTTCACAGATGTGCATGTATTTGTTATCGTATGTTCATCGCTGTAAGATTACCTTTATAGATAAAAAAGGTAGTAAATGAATGATAGGAAAACTTTATCACTGATAACAGTTGAGTTTACTTAATGTTATATGAAGGGAAAATATGGGAAAAGAAACATTTATTAATTTGGATTAGCAGAGATGGTACATACCGGCTTCCGTAGTTTTTTACGTAGCAGAGGCGAAGAAATGTTTTAAACGCATGACACTTTAATATGCTTTTATCTGCACCAAATGGTTATTACATGTAATTATCTTAAATAATATTTATGTTCAAAGATTAATTAACGGTAAGATTTTGAACTTAAATATAATTTTATTTATAATGGCAATAATATATTTTAATCAATACTATGCGAAACAATATATGGTTCAGGCCTGGGTTAAGACTTGGCATTTTGAGGATGTTAACCTTGCTGTTTTATATGAAATAAAGTGTTAAAATATTTGTGTACATTGAACTTTCTGCGGCTTTGCTGACTGCAATCAATTGTTTATCAACAGGTCAAAACCCTTCAGTGTTTTTCCATGTTCACAGGTATCCGCAGAGCATGATCACGTATTCTTCACAAAAAAATAATACAAACGTTACAAGTAGATGCAGATGTAGGTGCAACACATTGCAGTGGAAGCTCATGACATGTCCAAATATCAAATGGAAGTCCAAAAAAGCAGATGAAAGTAAAAAAAGGAAATGAAATTAAAACAAAAGTACAAATTTAGATGAAAGAAAAGTGTATGATTTGAGAAAAATTAACTGAAAACAATTGCATTTTAAAAACAGGTAACAGTGGCTGTAAACCATGTATACAGTTTTGTTATATAAACTAAACTTGATTTTATTTACGCACTGTTTCGCACTGAAAACTTTCAAACGGGTGATTTGCTCCAGTGATAACTATAGAAATATACGGACCAGTTTAAACCCTTATATTTAAGATTGTCGCCGTGTGTATACGCCGATCTGATTTGAAAATAAGTGATCTTGGGAAAGGATTAACGTTATAGATATATACTGAGATGGAGGTATAGAATGTGACAGTGTAGCAAAGCATATGGAGACAATTGTTAAAGGGTATATTTGTAATTTGTATGGCAAATAGATGGCAACCATGATCAGAATATTCGTGGCTTAAACATTTGTTCAGAAAAAAATCACCGACTTAACCAAATATGTAACCATAGCTTAAATAAATACAACTATACTATACTTAGTTGGATTTAAAAAATTGCTCTCGAAAATTAATAAAGTTATTAAACACACAAATTTACCTCTTAATCACAAAGCCCTGTGGATATGTAAACAGATAAATGTGCAGTGGGTCACACTTTTGTTAAAAGTTTAATACTATTGAATTTACAAAAGTGTAAACAAAAGTCTGCAGTATATATAAAGAGCGTTTTCCTTGCGATTTATAAACAAGATTTTAAAAATCAAGAAATTCGAGCAGTTTGGAATATGGCGGAATCTCCAAAACCATCAACGGGTACAGAGACTGAAGGAAAACACGTGACTCCGGGCAGTCCTGTGAGCCCCGGTAGCCCGAAGCAGACGAGAAATGGGGACACCGTTCTCATTGCTATGGATGGCAGCGAATATTCGGATTATGCATTAACATGTGGGTATCAAGGATTATTGTCTATTTCAAATTATAAATTTGTAATACAACCAACGATTCAAGCTTTAATGTTTTTTTGAATTTCAAAGATAATGTCGCAAATCATATTTCTATTAATTACATGTTGTAGCACTAACAAATTATTTCTTTCAGTTTACATGGAGTCAGTCCACAAGCCAGGAAACCACGTGATTATTGTGCACTCGACGGAATATAAGTGCGTCACTTATCCAGGTACATACTAGTTATTTTTGTCGATCTATATTTAAATTATTCGGGACTATATCGTATATTCCAAGGATTCTGTTTCCTGTGTTTGTCTGTCTGTCGTTGTTATCTTTAAAAAAACACGTTCCCAAGGCTCAAGAGACACGTCTGAAAAGTTTGTAGGCAACGCAGAGATGTATTCAGATTACTTAATGTGATTTTTTGACGAGCTTAATTATATCTTGTGACTTCCAACATAACTATGATGAAACTGAATATGATAGTTTTTAGGTAAATGCTAGCACTGGCCAGTTTTAATGTTTCTTTTGGTTGGCTGCTGAACAAAACGTTGTTTCAGTCTGCAAGTCATTTAACAAAGTTGAGTATTTCGTGCATTTGGTTTTGTAGCCGTGGCAGTAATGGGTGGGACCACGGACATGTCAATGGTTACCAAAGAGATTCAGGCAGAGGAGGCCAAAAGTAACGAGTGTGTGGAAAAGCTTACAGCGAGGCTCAATCATCTTAAGGTACCAGTGTTTCCGTTAAATGACTTATTGTTTCATTTGAATAGTCTAGCAAAAATTATTAAAAGGGACATTTATGTAAAATATTTAAAATTCAGAAGTGTAGGGGACAACAGCAGTAGCCTCAGTTATAAAATCTGTGGCCGTTTTTTGTTACATTTTGAGAGTATTTTATGTACTTGAAATCTTAACTTGCAGCCTCCATGAAAATAATTTCATTCCAATGTTGCCATGTTGTTAATACAATACAATACAATACAATACAATACAATACAATACAATACAATACAATACAATACAATACAATACAATACAATACAATACAATACAATACAATAATAAATAGTTTTGAGCCGGCAAGTAATACAAACAAATCAACAAAAGCTCTACAGGAGCTTTTAAACCGACTATATGTATTAACAAAAGTAAATAGGGTAAACATTAATTACTGTAGATGCAAAGTAACAAATACATTATGGATAAATGGAAATTAAAGTAATTTACTTAACCTACAAGAAAACATGTAAACAACATTAAGATACAAATTATAAATACTGATAAATAATATATGATATCTGCTTAACTTGACTAGAAGCCTAAAACAGCCATAAAATAAAAAAGTAAGATACTGAAAATACAAAACAATACAAACTGTGTTACTAAGCAATGTCTTATATTTAAGATAAATATATCATCACAAATTAGATTTGAAATGAACTGATCAGCAGCTATCACATAGGATGAGGTAAAACATAGAATAGCGCATAAAACAAAATCAGGCATTAATTGACAGACAGGCAAAAATAAAATTAAACTATCAACATGCAAACTCGACTAGACTGTGTACATGCTGACTGAAGATAACAGCAAGCAAGATAACACAGGCAAAAAACTGAAAGACACATGAGCAATAAATACATAGGCAATAGATAATTTGTTGTACATCTGTACTTTACAAAAATTGTAAGGTTAACAGAAAACAACACAGGTATATATGGAGAAACATAAGGAGGAACTACCACACTTGTCTTGTGAAATCATAAAAAAAATTTATCTAAGTTTTTATGTTTTACAAGCTGAACATTTACAATCATTTCCATTTCCAAAAAGCCATTTGGTTTTTAAATTGACCAAGTTCACTGAATTTCTGTAATTTTCTGGGAGAGAATTCCATAGAACAGAGAAAACATATCTAAAGAGAACACATATCTAAAAGGCGTAAAAACTCCTCTGACTCGTCAGATAGAGATCTCGGATACTAGAATGATACATTTCTCCAGTAGGTCTTCTCTAAACGCCAAAAGAATTCAGGGATGAATTACACTTCTAACCACTGTTCTAATATTCTGTTCTGTCAAATTTAGATCGACGGAAGTATCGAGCGTATTCACGGAGAGCCAGGTCCGGCAATTCTTACTGTTGCTAAGGAAAAGCATGCCGACTACATCGTTATCGGTTGTCGTGGGAAAAGTTCTGTACGGCGGACATTTACCGGAAGTGTAACAGACTATGTGTCCCATCATTCAGTGGTGCCCGTGATGGTTACTAGGCATAAAGATCACTTGAAGCACCACCATCACCACGGCTTCCACCTGCACAACCCATTTCATCATCACAAGAAACATGACGAGAAGAGCAAGACGCCATCTTGATCTAAATATAGATATTTCAGTGTCATAGAACTTTTCATTAAAAACTCTTTTATTGCAAGTCGTTAATAAATTTTACTGTAATTCTCCCATTTGTTGTATGTATCAGCAATATGTGAAAGACCCACTTAAATGATTGGTTAAGATCCATGACTGGAAACCCGGCACTAAATTGATGGAGGGTCATGGGCTAGAGCCGCGCCATTAATCTGACCCTTTATGTAATGGAATTGACACTTAGTTCCTTTCAAAGAATTGGACCAATGCTGGTCCTTCCCAGCAACAATGCATGGCTATTTTAACTGATATACTTCTGAAGCGGGTGTTAGATTCCAAGAAAAACATGAGTACTTCATGCCTTTTGGTGTGTCAAAATACTAGTTTTGCAATTTATAGAAATGGGATCAGCTATAGTTTTGAAATTGCCTCTGTACTTAGTCTCGTATATTAATTTCACTGCCACACCCACATGTACGACTGTGTATGTGACGTTTTATTGTTTAGGAAGTGGCAAACTTCATTGCATTGTTAATTGTGATAACTGACTCACGCCCGGCTTTGCCCTGAACGCACGATGACACAAGCAAGAATTGGTAGGAACCAGCCACACTAGATGATGTAAGAGAATTGTGGATAAAAAAAACATTTCCACCATAGATGTTTGGCATTTTTACAGACTGTCTGGTGCTGTCCTTGTATTGAGGTACGCCAAGGACGAGACGATAACACAAACTCATATATCGCATTATGCATTAACTTGGTATAGAATTACCTATTGAATACAGCATGCATTGCAAGCGTGTCTGACAATGCATCTGATAGGTTAAGCAGTCATGGTTATACGGTTTCCCTTTTAATTGTAAGGAAGAACAAGTGAATGATTCAAACCTATAGCTTTTTACAGATTAACCGAAAGCTATATAATCAATTTAAATTGATTTCTTTTGATGCATACAAAGGTTCTTTAATGGCTGTTTTATATAGTTTGCCTCCGAAATTTAATTTCCAGAGAAGCCAAAACGTGTCATTTAATTATCTTTATTTAATTTAAAAGTTTTTTTTTTAAAATTTGAGGCCTCTTTGGGTAACCCCATTTATTTAGATACAATAAAAGCAGTACAAACAAGCTCTGTCTTTTTCAAAAAGACTACATTAACAGTTTCTTATCATAAACTACATCCCTGAAAAGGAATTGTTCACAACGAAAAATATCATAAAGCATGTTCAAAAGTATTTTTAAATTTGCCTTAGTGTCTCTGTTAAACGTGTCATTAGTTTGTTTTTACTGAATACGATGTAGAAGTATTAGATTTGCCATTAAGTTCTCTTTGCTAACAGAAGTAATAAATGCGATACTACGGAAGCGTATAATGGTCGCTAGATATTTATGTAGATTTGATGCGAAAATATCGATCATGTTTGAAATCTTACGGGGAAAATGCAAGATAATAATAGAAATAATTACATGATAACTGTAGCATTCGCTCCTTAGGAATCAGCAAGTAAAATCATTTTGAACAGTATAATTATTGCATGAAAGATTTATCTTGCTTGTGTAAGATAATTTATTATTGAAGATGATTTGGCTCCAACATCTGTGAAACTAGAGTAGATAGCTTATGAAAATATTCTCTTTTGAGCTCACCCTAGCCTGCTTGCCTGTCTGTCTGTCTGTCCTAACTTACCGTCTGAACATTCTATAGGAACAAACGTCATGAAAATTGGTAAGAATATTTTTCTTGATCATCTCTCGGCCAAAAGTTGAAACCAGGTCATGCGGGGTTAAATCATAAACCATGTCAAATGATAAAAAACATTCCAAATTTTGTAGAAACCACATTTTGTACCCAATCATTCGTAAATTTGTTTAGAATGTTTGTCTTGATAAAATATAGGACAAGAAAGAATCTATATTGCGTGTGATCAAAACCCAGGACACCAGGTAAAATAATAGAAAAACCTTGTGATAACTTCAGAAGCCAAATTTGCACCCAGTCATCCTGGATGTCTTGATAAATGCTAGGTCAAGTTTGAAATTTGGTCACATCATAAAATCTAGATGACAAGGTGAACTCATAGAACATCAACAGAATGTACATTTTGAATCAAATTATCTTGCGAATAAATCAGAATGTTTGTTTTGATGAACTTTAGGTTTAGTTTGAAACTTGGATCCGTGGGGTCAAAAAGTAGGACTTTGGCTCAAATCATTAAAAAAACCTACAAATTTGACACACCGACATCAGTCATCTTGAAAGAAAGTTTGTTTTGATGAACTTCAGTCAAGACCGAAACTGCGTATCATCTGGTCGAAAGTTAAGTCACTTTGTACATTGATTTTAAACCTACGTTTGTAATGTGTTCACCGTTTCGCAGAGATTTTAAAAATTGTCAGCGGTTGGCTTTGATCATGACTTTAGACCTCCTTTTTTCTTTGGGACAGGATAGCGATATAGGACCATCTTGGCCTTCTTGTAATTCATTATAGCCGAGGGCTGTAGAGTAAATGATTGTTTTCGGTTTCAGCTTTGCGCGAGAAATATACGTCAGATAAGAACTTGATTTGGCAAACAATATGTGTCGGATTCGGGAAAAAAATTGTTTAGTGATACTTTTAACAAGATATGATATTGTGATTGCTTTTTGAGGTCTAACGTGTTACGAAAACAAACCGCTCTGTTTTTTAACAATTGTTTTATTTTTTCATGGCATAACGCACAATTGCAAAATATTATCAAGCAAAGTCAACATATTTCCACACACATGTGTAGTTGACATAAACAGTAACTATTGACCATTATACGCTTCCGTACGATACCATAAGACGTTTTCTTGATACAGTATAGAGAAAATACCTTCCAACAAGATACGTGTACCGTAGAACTGTTAAGCTTAATTGATATGTTTTACACGCATTTTTGTACACAAATCATTCAATAACATCTGTTCGTGTCTGCATAGAATAGTAGAAACATATAGTTTTTGTCACCCGGACAGCTGTGCAAATCTTTCCAATATTGATATAACGGACAACTTAGCGAAATATTGCGAAGTACGAGGAGTGAGTTAATAAAACGACTAAAAGGAGTTAAAAGGATGACCGATTGGGAACCGTTGGTTGATAGCAACCCAGGCAGCCCCTTGCCTGAAAGGGGCCATGCTAGCACCGTTATTATTGCGATGGACGGCAGCGAATACTCTGACTATGCTCTCCAATGTAAGTTGTCACTTTACATATTCATTACTATTAATGTTAATTAATATTTTTCTTTATATGACTTTTTCTTAAAACTCAAGGGTTATCAGCTTTCTTTTTACACTTGGTCCTTCGGTCTCTTAAGTCAAACTTAACTAATAATTTTTTATATTCAACTTACAAATTTAATTAAGACAAACTTAATGGAAGTTAACTGTATATACATTTAAGATATATATATTTAAATCAATGCTATCAAATTAATTAAGTTCTTAATGAGTTGAATATATAAAGTTATTTGTTAAGTTTTTTCATAAGCTGAATTAAGCTGAACATACCTGTATATTCAATAACATTACTGTAGAAATAATAGAGATTGAAACTAATGGCAAAATCATTACAGGACCTAGACAGTATGGTATAACTGCATGGAACATGTTTATGTTGGATTTTGTTGCAGTGCAATGCAGATTATATCAGTTAATATCAGCGTTCTTTTCAGATTGTTTTGTCTATTTTGTAGCTTGATTGATTAGATACCTGTGATAAAGGCAAAATGTCTGTTGTAAACGTAATGTCTGCGTGCAAAATGCTATATTTTTCATCGCAAACCTGTTAAAAACTGAAAAAATACAGTTAAACCTTGAGCAACCAGCGCACTTGTATTCCAAATAGCTAGCTTTAAGTTAAATAGATTTCTCTGTAGTAAGTAGGCACCTGCATTTGCTATATAAACTGGGCATCCAGTATCATTAAATTCCAAATAAAATTCTTAAGGTTAACACGTCAAACTGTATTAAAATAAAATCTTACTAAAGGTATCGAACTGTATTAAGCAACCACCCGATTTAATGATCATTTTTACTTGTACCCCGTTGTCTGACTGTCTAATACAGGATCAGCTATAAATTGTTTACACAAAAAAGATTTATTGGGTTTATTTGCATGAACCCTTAATATGAACGACCATTTTTGTTGCTCTTTAAATGTAAATGTAATAGAAAATAAATCCATATATACATATGTTACCACAATCAATATATATGGCAATTACATCTTTCAATTAAAAACGTCTGGTTTACAGTTCAAAGGTAATGCACAATGATAGGACGCAGTAAGGTGGTAACTGCTTTTACCTGTACAGCATCTGGACATGGCCCTTTCATTACTTACCTTTGTATACTGGGGTCATTTGTAAAATTTTCATACATTCTACATTCACTGGCGTTTATTTTTGCTCACCAATAAAGATTATTTAGGGGTAGAAATCAAATTTTCAGTAGGATGTCCATTACTCAGTGACTGCCTTAACATGATTTCATTAATTTATTGCTGGTTTCACCTTTTTACAGATTTTCATTTTTTTACCAACGTTTTTTACTTATTACTTAAAATGTGGCGCGCTCTTGCGAGGACTGTTGTTTATAAGAGTGTTCCCGGTATTCTTACTTTGTCTTTTTTCCCTCCTTATCACCTTTGTCATATATTTCAGTCTATGTGGATTGTCTACACAAACCAGGAAACAAGGTTTGGATCGCACACGTGACAGAATACAGGATAATCTCAAGTCCAGGTAAGAACCAGGACATATTAACGTATGAATTCTTTTGCGCATAAGTGCTTTCGTTAAATTGTTGAAATGATCCAACATGAAATAGAGTAATGGAATGAAATAATCGAACTTTTACGATAACAACTACATGCATTCGAGTTGCATTGCCTTTTAATGTAACAGCTGTATACTATCTATTTTTCAAATATACTTTCACGACTGTTTGGTTGAAAATCAATCGTTTCTCACTCCCTTTCTCCAATATGTAGCAGCCTTATCAATTATGTCCGGATGGTATTCACTTCTTCCAACTGAACAACTTCTTGACCTATTTCACTATCATTAATCATCTCGATCCTAGCTTAAGGAAACCCGACAAACTTCGACGCTTTCAGATTAAACCCAATATCAATATTACGTTATTGTTCAATGCCAATAACTTATACACGAACTCGAACAAGATTGCTTGCTGCAACACTGCTCATCTTTTGAGCAATGGTTATCAAAATATGATTAAATGACTTTTGATCAGAATCATTTTAAGAAATATCCTAAATAAAGTGGTCTTAGTTTAAGGTTGAACAACTGACTCGGCCTTTGGCCTTGGTCAGTAGTTCTTTCAACTATCTATTTCGTAGGCAAATACTTTTAATACATCAGTACATTACGGGATCATAGCAATCGATGACCTTATTGAAGGATACAACACGTCATTTCTCTTGGGAATGAATATTTTCTATTTTAATCGCAAAGATATTAATCAATGGTAATTCACGTCTTTTTAAGAGGGACTCTGTTTCATATATACTATAAAGCCAATTGAAGATCATGTAAAGAAAACATAACAATCGTTTCCATGGAAGAGTGGGTAATGTGACTGATATGTAAACGTGTAATGTCCCGTCACTGGTCGAGTCCTACTACCAACCTGTGGCTATACATGAGAATTAAGGACAAATGTGTCGTTACTTCTGAATGTATGATGAAGCAATGTTTAGTCAATCTCCGATATATATCAAGTCCGTCATATTCATAAAACTGTTTTAAAAGTAAGCCACCATCCATTTAAGAGAAACGAAAATAGTCGTTAATAGTTCAGTATTGAAAATTAAGCGTTTATTCTCTTTGTTTAGTGCTGATATCATGAAAGAAAATCCGATGGAAGGACAAAACTTAATTTACATTCATTTAATATAAAACTCCACTGAAACTTTGATAAAATATGCTTACTGGAGTTTGAAGAAACGTTTTCTTTTTCAGCCGTGGCTGTAATGTCTGGAAGTACAGACATGACTATGGTGACCAAAGAAATAAAGGAGGAAGAGGCCAGAGCATCTGAACTGATTGAAAAACTTTCCCTGAGAATGAGCTTTCTCAAGGTAGAAAACATTGAAATTTACATGTAATTACGTATCTGATTACGTAATTGCGCTGTTATTACAGGCAAAAGCATCAAGATTGATACATCCATTTAGCATTCAACGAGTAATGTGATGATAATGGTTTATTGTTTTGTGTATGAATGTTGTAACTTTTACAGCATGGTACAAATGTATACTCTATAGCAACAAAAATGTATGTAGATCTTGGCAAAGGAATAAAGCTCCCATAGGCGCCTCAATTCCTTTTGACCTACCATAAAAATTTTCATGTAAAACCACGAGTAATGATGGCTTAACTTTAAAACATTGCATTGCAGCAAATGAACGGTATGTCCAAGTTTGTATACCAAATACAGAACCAAGCTTTGCAAATTTTGAAAATTTCGTGTATTTCAGATCGACAGTCAAATAGAAAACATACACGGCGAAGTAGGACCAGCTATTGTTACTTTTGCAACTGACAAGAATGCAGATTATATTGTTGTAGGCTGTCGGGGCAAAGGGATGTTACGAAGAACATTTACCGGAAGTGTAACAGATTATATTACCCATCATTCCCATGTTCCCGTGGTAACTGCACGTAACACTGAACATCTAATGAAACTACATCATCATAATATGCCTTTCAAACAGAAGAAACATTGATACTGCATTTGATCCAAGTCATCTCTAGTCTACATGTGGAATGTGTAATTACTTTAGCTTTAAACTTATTAACCAATAGTTTCGTAGACAGGGGTAGAGAAAAAATGGATATTTTCTATAGGCATACATTTAGTTTTAATTGGCTACATTTGTAGCTACATGCTGAAGGTAAAATAATTTCATAAAGAAACTGATGGATAGATATATTACGAGTTTAATGGTTGCAATTTTGTGTCCTTTAAATTGCACACGTTCCTACAAATCGTGAAGTCTAGTTTGAATTAATGCTTTTAGATAATATGATCATAAATAACATTGCAGGATTGAGTAATATTATATAACGTTGCTATGACAAAATATCTGAAAGCACAACATGGTCACAGTCCCTTCGAATCTGTGAAATACATCTGCTAGTACTTGTGACAGCGATTGATGTGTTATTTCTGTCGAAAGTCTTGCCTTGCTGAATGCTTAAGAAACATTAAAGTAAAGTAAAGATATTACTAGACATTACTTTTGCTTTGTCTGTAGTAATAGTAAGTGAGATTCTATTAGAGCGGGTAGAAATTTTATTTAGTCCAGACTGAGATAAATTGCCATGTACATATTATCCTTACACCACCATGAGTTTGGATCTAAAACATCTTATATGATGGCCGTTTGCAGCGTCTGACTGCGGTCTAAGATCTATGTCAAGTCTCTCCCAATATCACATGGTCATATATACTAGCGCCCTACAGCTATATTGCTTATGTTACGCGATTGGTGTAGCTTCTTTTAAGTCCACATTCTTCACACCTACAAGCTGATTGGGAATGTGATGGACGATTCCCTTTTTATTTAATGGCGGTCGTCTGTATATGTCACCGTCATACCCGAGTGTCAAAGATAGTTGCTAAACGCCGTGGACTTGAACTGTCCACTGATAAATACTTCACAGATAGTAGTTCTACCAGTTCTACTGGAATATTCATTTAAAACAGTGTCGCAATTTACCAGATTGTTAAATTAATTTATATGTTATAGTATTGTGCATATTGGAATTGTTTATTGTGTAAAAACGAATAAATAAATTCATTAAAAAGCTTGCCACTTGTACAATTATTTTTGGTAATTTCATTGGTCAGAGACATCTGCCTCATTCCAATTTCGTAAGCCTTAGTATATATTTCAATAGAGCGTATACACTTCAAACCACTGCTATGCGCTTCTTTACAACGAGACTAGTGGACATCTAATTAATACGCTTACACCTGTTTTGTTGCCCAAATAGCCATTTTGCTTTATGGAAATCAGTATGCTGCAGAGTCTGGGAATATCCCCCTCTTCATTGGCTTATGGGGTCCGCTTGCTTTTTGGTGTAATGTCCAAGGCAAAGTAAATAGTTCATACTTTCCTCAAATACTGAAATGGTTAAATTCACCATTAAAATTTCTACCATCATTATCTCATTCTGCTTCAAATGTCTAAGTAAGTCACACATTATCAAAATGAAAAAAAGATAATCAATACACACAATAGTGACAAAAAGGCAGCAGATATGCCTTTCTTTCAATGGTGAGTTTGCAACAGGTGCACTTGCACGTGACTTTAATTTATCGAATGTTTGATCTGAGTCTGCGACCTGTTTGAGATCATGAAATGATCAAATACATGTACCAACTTATCTAGTGAAAGTACACAATTTGTCTTCCAATGTACTTATTTCGTGTGATATAGCCATGTCTAAAGAGTCCATTGTCTGAGTCGGGAATATAGCATCACTGTTCTCATGAAGATCAAAGAATTCATTCTTAACAGTAACTTCTATTTGACGGAAACCCGCATCTTTATCGATAGCATGTTAGTGACATGCTTGTTTTGTTTGTACATATAGAATAACATGCTTGCAGCTTAAGAGAACCGAGTCATATCCAAGGACAAAAGCGGAGTGAAATTTGGGGAGGCTGCGTTTTTGGTGCGTGGCATTCCCTATTTGATATTATTTTTGTTTTTTTGTTTGAATGTCGAAATGTGGGGGAAAATTTTACCTGACTGCAATTCTCAAGTAATGAACAAAATTCAGGGTTAAATTCCCCATTTCAATTTCTACCATCATTATCTTATTCTGTTTCAAATGTCTAAGTAAGTCACACATTATCAAAATGAAAAAAAAAGAAGATAATTAACACACACAGCAATAGCGAGAAAAGGCAGCAGATAAGCATTACTTTCATTGGATGAGTTTGCAACAGGCGCTCTTGCACGTGACTGCGACTTGTTTGAGATCATAAATTGATCAAATACATGTACCAACATGTACCAACTGATATAGTGAAAGTACACACATTTGCTTCCGATGTGCTTTTGTGTGATCAAGCCATGTCTAAAGAGTCCAATATCTGAGCCGAGAAAATAGCATCACTGCTGTCATTAAGATCAAATAATTCATTCTATACAGTGACTACAATTTGACTGAAACCCCAATCCTCAAGCTAAACTTAAATGTTGTCACTCATATTTGAAATCTTCTGTCGCGGATACGTATCAACAAAATTTCATCTCAAGTACCGCATAGATTTGTGGTATCTATGTATTGTTGTATTTATTGATAACATGTTAGTGACATGCTTGTTTTGTTTGTACATATAGAATAACATGCTTGCAGCTTAAGAGAACAGAGTCATATCCAAGGACAAAAGCGGAGTGAAATTTGAGTGTCGAAATGTGGGAGAAATTTTTACCTGACTGCAATTCCCAGTCAGTGTCTGTCAGCTTGATTTGATTGGTTGCCGAATTTAGGTCAACCGCGGAGACTAACATATACAATCTATAAGTTTACGAGGTATACACGTAGAACTAGGTCAACGCACAAACACATCTCATTGGTCGCCATTGTTGAGCTACACTTCGGCAACCAATCAAAGCCCGTTACAAGAGGACCAATATGAGGAACAACATGGTTAAAAATCTTTCACCAGTTCTTTTGGGAAAACTAAACCAGAATACTAGTAAATGAAGCAAAGTGATGTTGAATAAATTTGTGAACAATGGGGAAATGGTAGTCTCTACTTATTGAATTACTACATGCTGTCGAGCCAATTAAATTGAAAACATTGCAATCATTTGAATGGATTTCGGGACGAAATTGACCAATGACTTTCATTAGCTTAGTCTGTGATTGTAAGGTACAGTTTTTTTAAAAAACCTTAGTCAGTTTTATTTCGTAGATTTATTCCCCTGTGTCTGGGTTTTCCTGTGATCGGCGGCGTGCTTGATGATATATAATGGTCTCAATATGTTATATGGTTAATGTCAATATGCTGTATATGCATACGACTAAATAAACTATCTCTTCTGTTCTGTTTATTATTTCTTATTTCATTAGTAAAGTCCAGTCAAGAAATATTTTAGTAAATTTCTGTCAAAATTGGTACAGAATTTGTATATGCACAAAATGGGAAGTGTTTCAAACAATATAAAAGTTTGCATGTATTCTTCTTTGTAAATGGAACAAATGATTAAAAAGGAACATTCTGCTTCGTAACGTAAGATGGTTAATGGTAAAAGAACAAGTCAGAAAGAATGTCTCCAAAAGATTGTTTTGTAGCAAATATGTTTAACCGTTTTGAAAAAAAAAACAGGACTCGAAGACATCTGTGTAAATGACCGGTCACAACCGTTTAACTTTTCCCTAAGGAGAGCTGAAAAACATTACTGCACGTCACGTAGACAATATCGTTAAACGATAGGTTGTATTGATAACCTAGAATGCATACAATGAATATAAACGTGTTCGTATAACAGGCACAATTATTTCAGCGGAAAGAACTGTTTTAAGCGATTGGTATCGTTTATTTTACGAAATAATAAAGAAATAAATCGACATGACTGACTCTGGGGCTGTGGTGAAGGGTGGTGAGGAAGGTAAAGCAGATGCTACAACTGTTGTCATTGCAATGGATGGGAGTGAATACTCGGATTATGCATTGAAATGTAAGTTTAATCTTTATCTTTATTAACAACGTTTTGAGTGAATAGTCCACGTGGTAACCTAACAGAAAATGTTTGATTTGTCATGAATTTTAGCTTACTGTTTTAAAGGTGGTTCTGACTGTGGTGTTTATAAATCATTAGCCTTGGTATATCATTCTTCTCGACACGATCTATTTGAATTATTTTAACCCAATTCTTAGATATCGTTAATACATTATGTACCGCTACAATACGGGAACGTATAATTACACACAATATACACACGGTTTATTGGGGGGGTTTAGTTGTTAAAGGACCTCGTATCAAGTTGACCTCTTCTGTTCTTCCTTTTTAACTTCCCCATTCCTGTTATATTCAATCATTTTCTGAATGAATGCTTGTTAATTATGTTTGCAATCATATTTAGTCATGGTTTCTTGATTTTATTTCAAATTATAAAGGCATTTACTACCACAGTATTGATATTTTGATATGGATAACAAACATGATTGACGCAGTATGACATATGACCCAGTGAAGTGTAATCCAAAACATAACTTAATTCATTACCAGGATATGACCTTGAATTTAACCCATTCCTATTCGAACCCGCTATGTGTTGAAATGGATGGCTTGCAAACTGTTTGCAATCATTATTTCTTCCGTTTAGAAGATAAAGTATAAGTCAGTACGGGTTTCTTGACTGATTGTGTCACCTTCTTGACTGAGTGTGTCACCTTCTTGACTGTGTGTGTCACTTTCTTGACTGATTGTGTCACCTTCTTGACTGATTGTGTCACATTCTTGACTGATTGTGTCACCTTTTTGACTGAGTGTGTCACCTTCTTGACCGAAAAATTGATCGATAAATATAAGTTTTTGTTTTGTTTTATTGCACTGAATGGGAAATACTACTAATTTTAATTTCAGTTTATGCAGACAGTCTACACAAAGCAGGCAATAATGTATTGATCGTACACAATACAGAATTTAAAGTTGTCTCATTTCCAGGTAAGTACTTACAGGTAGTATTTCGTGTAAATAGGCACACAATGGAATGATACAAATTTCAATTTGATGTATTTTAGCATCTCCTAAGGACAGGTCACTCTCTCACTTACACTTAATAAGGCCATTGTAAAATTGGACCAACCAGAAGCAAGATATTTTAGATCTATTACAGGGTGTTAAGTTGTTCAAACTTGTTTAGGGTTGTTGCGTTAATGGCATTCTTGGCGATGTCGTTTTAGTACGGTACAGATCAAGTTCTGTCTTTTAACTACGGTACGTTTGTAACCAGGCCATTGTACAATCAACTGAATTTATTTTTCAATATATATTCGATTGTTTAAATAATGTAATGCTATCTAATTATATTTACTACATTGCGGATATGACTTTGTACATGATATGTTTTTTCCCCCATTCATATCAATGTAAATACCAAATACAACGTATATTATCAAATATTGGACATGTTATTTTGTAGTGACATTTTATCTAGCAAACAAACGTCCCACTCGATGCTGGTTAAGGTTCAATTGCTGCTATTAATACATTTGTGAAGGGCTGATTAATTGCTCACAAGTAAAAATGGAAGACAATTAATTCTCTTATAATTTTCATTAAATATGCTTGATAAACAGTATTTTTTTCAATGCACAAGTAACTCAGTGTTCTAAATTATTCCTTACATTGTCTCTAAAATGTCGACATACATATTCAGTGTGGCGACTGTGTAAAGCTAAATGCATTGTTTAATTAAGTTTATGACGCTGGTAAGCTAAATTGTTTTACAAACATTTTTGCCAAACATTAACTCCGTATATAATGACTTCCTGATATAAGGAAAACATTTTGTGGGCCCGATATTTTCCTTGTTTTTTTAAAGCTGTATGGATATAACATGACCACATTTAGATGGTCCTGAAGAGTTCATTATATGCGGTGTAAAAAACGTGTTTACTGTACTGGCAATTTGACAAAGCAAATTTGGTCGTTACATGAAATAATATATACGTGTAAGTTGATACTATGTAACTGACTTAATTCATATGTTTCTAGCTGTAGCAGTGATGTCTGGTGGTACGGACATGTCTATGGTGACAAAAGAAATCAAGGCCGAGCAAGAAAAGGCAACTGAACTTATGAAAAAGTTAGAAGGGAGAATGAAAGAACTCAAGGTGATACTATACATGTACAATGGTAATGATTCATAAATAGGTTAAAGAAGATGTTACGCAATATGAACTCAATGGTTCTTATCATTGTGTATAAAACAAGGATAAAAACGTGACGTTTTGTTGTTTGTTGAGACTCAGTTTAAGATGTTTGAATGTAAAAAAATAGTTATGACTGATAAAGTTTACTTTTATAACCCGAAGTTTTCTGTTTTAATAAAGTGCACGAATAGTAATACATGTTTAAATATCTTTATACAGATTGGCGGTAAAGTTGAAAACATCCACGGTGATACTGGACCATCGCTTGTAACATATGTAACAGACAACCATGCGGCGTACGTCGTTGTCGGATGTCGGGGAAAAGGAAAGCTCCGTAAAACATTCACCGGCAGTGTAACAGACTATGTTACCCACCATTCACACGTGCCTGTGGTAATTGCTAGGAATATTGACCACCTTGAGAAGCTGCATCTTCACATGCCTTTTAAACATCACAAGAAACAGGAAGGCCCCTCTTCCCCTACTTCACCCAAGTCACCAGGATCTCCTGCAAGCCCGATGTCAACATGAGAACTGACATTTTGAGCATATAACATAATATTATGATATTTTCAAACCTAAACTGTGTTTTTAATGTTCGCTAGTCTATCACAAAATGCTGTTTCAGATTGTTTATTGTTGTAACAGGGACAAGAAGATGATCTTCTTGCCCAGGATTTAACCTCCTGTACTGACCATATGGACAGTAGGACACCAACACAGGTTACAAGTTATTGTGATAAGTGAAATAAGTTTTGTTAAGATAGCTTTGTTAAGTAATAGTTACTCTATATTGTAAGATAAGTTTTACATGTATTTGACCCTTTTTGCTCGAGATTAATATGGTGGTAGTTTGCTTTAAGCTATACATATTAGTCTGTATGGATAACACAAAAATGATAAATAGATTGTAATTTTTATAACATGCAATGGAATCATTAAACAGCGTTTAAACAAGTCGTATTGTTAATCATTATAATGTTGGTATACTTATAACGAAGCTCCATACGTATAAGGCCTCATTACATAAGGTATAACAACAACAATGTATTATGTAAAGTCGGAATATGACATCAATTATAGAATCTTGGCTTTTCTTTCTGAAAGCTTAGTTTGTCCTACTCGTTTTTTTTGTATTGAATATTTTCATAGTGTTATATGCATGTTTGATATTGAAGTTTTCACAAGACGTGTTTTTTGGTGATGCATAATTGTATATTGAAGTATCTTTAAATTTTAAGGTTTTTGTACTAAAATAAACAGTCAGTATGTCGGTACCCATACGGCTTATACTAAAAAATAAGTTGTTGTTTTTTGTTTCTTTTCCTGTGTAAGCTATTGGAAGTGTCGTTCATTTTATACTTTGAGTCTGTGTTACTTTTAATTGCTCCATTATATTAATTTTTTTCAATGATTGCATTTAACAGAGTTGATGCGTTCAAAGTATTACTACCAGGAAAAAAAGAGTGGCATAGCGAAAGCAAAAATATCAGAATATAAATTTTCCTAGCAGAAAAGTGACGATCGTGATATGCACAGGTGAACGCATCAACTCTGGTAAATGCAATCATTGAAAAACAATACAATGGAGCAATTACCTAGTGGACTTCAAATCTATGTAGAGATCCACTAGGTTATGCCACATGCCACGTGCTAAATATCTAAGCTCTAGCCTTGTAGTTTCAGAGAAGATGATTTTTAAAGATTTTCCTATATAAGCCTATGTAAAAACAAATGGCCCCTAGTGCGAGTGTCATAATTTGAACAATCTTGGTAGAGGTCGATTAGGTTATGCCGCATGCCAAATATCTAAGCTCTAAACCTTCCTGTTCTAGAGAAGAATACTTTCCTTTCCCTTGCCACAGCAACCAGAGTTCTGCATGGAATGGAATTATTTGAACAAATATGAAAGGGCTCTCTGCAAGAAACATCTCTGCCAAGTTATATCATCATGGCTTAGTGGTTTCAGCGGAGATGTTGTTTGAAGGAAAATGTTAACGGACGTACGACATGCGACGTACGACGGGCGCCGACTGGAATGCGATCCTAATAGCTCACTCTGGCACTATGTGCCAGGTTAGCTAAAATATAGACCGTCCAGTAGCGTGAATGTTGAAACAGTGTTGATAATGTAATAATTGAAAAACACAAAAACATTTTTTTCAATGCAGCAATTAATGCATGTAGTAACACAGACTCAAAGTTTGTAAGGAAACCTATAAACATTCTCACAACGTTGGAACTCTCCAAACAAAAATTAATAATAGATTCTATTCCGTTTAAACTTGTCAATGACGGTTAAACTTGTCAATGAAGACAAAGTTCTAACGAACGCGCATGAAATCTTGAATCGCCTTGACAAACATATCATACTGAGATTTATTTCAACAAATCCTCTTAATAAAAATGTGTTGAAAGATATAAGAGATATATTTATATGTTATATATGAATTTAAAAGATGCAGCTAGACTCGAGGTTGTTGAAAAGACATTTTTAATAGAAACAAAATCACCTCACATAGCTTTATGTTTCCCGATGTTTACAACAGATTATTATTTACAGCAGACTATTCTTCTTAAACATTTGAAACTTTTTTTTTTCGAATCACTGACAATTTGTTATTAAATCTTCTTCTCCGCCACAGCATCCATTTTAAATTATTGACCATTCCTCCTTACCACTATCTCTACTAACCAGTTTGTGTCCTCATGCTCAGCTTCTTTCATCAATGTACCTTCCCCTCCCATCCGAGGATGTTATCTCTCCTGCAGATGTAATAATAATTGATTATATGTAATAAAATTTGTTGTTTGTGTTGTGCTGTAAAGACGCTGATGGCATAATCTTTTATGAAATCAATAATATCTAAAAGATGAAGGTTCTATCTTACATCTTTTTTAGAACTTGGCAATAAATTGTATGGAAAACACCTATTAAAAATCAAGTAAAACTATTCAAGTGTGTTGTCAGTTAATAAAGTGTTCTTTGAGATTTTCGTACGATCCAACGTACATTGAAAATTATCCCTTTTGTATTAAGGTACTTGTGCAGAAAAAGACTACGTATTAAATTAATAAAAATTGGAAAAAAATATAAATGTACTCAATATATTAAAATAAATTTAACAAAGAAATGCATAATTTTGTCATAAATTCTAGTTAAAAGTAGTTACCGTGAATGCGTGTTACAATCACAGACCTGTATGTACAAGACTAAATAAGTTCATGTATTAAGGTAGTCAGCAAAGTCGTGCTGAATTTAACTTAGGATTATTTAAAATAATTTATCATTGCACTTAAACTATTTAAAGTTTGCACTCAACAATATAGAATTGACGTACTTTCTACTGTCTTCTGCAATTTTCCTTGCTGCTTTCATCCCGTTTGTTACTATTGCCATCAACAGGTACGACAATCTATGGTGGCTTTGGACTTTGGCGTCGTTGTCGCCAGCGACAACACGACAAAACGCAAAGGCGCGTTGTCGCACGTCGTCTTGTCGTCCTGTCGCTAGCGAAGCACGCCAAACGGCGCGTTGTCGCACTGTCGTCTTGTCGTCCTGTCGCTGGCGAAGCACGCCAAACGGCGCGTTGTCGCGGCGTGTTGTCGCGATGTCACATTGTCGCTAGGCTCAAATTGAAGGATTGGCTATTTGGCGCTTTGTCGCTCGGCACATTATCACCAAAAACAACACGCCGCACGACAACGCGCCGTTTGGCGTGCTTCGCTAGCGACAGGACGACAAGACGACAAGACGACAGTGCGACAACGCGCCGTTTGGCGTGCTTCGCTAGCGACAGGACGACAAGACGACAGTGCGACAACGCGCCGTTTGGCGTTTTGTCGTGTTGTCGCTGGCGACAACACGACGCACAAAAGTGTACCAAATCAGCCACCATAACAATCTGTTTTCACTCGGGACCGCTTGCAGTTGTCTAAATATCTAATGAGAAAGAATGGATCTCTGAAATTAAATATCATCTAATCCTTAATCACAATTATCGTGATTATTTAGTGCATGAATGTTAACGGTGCTCGCTCTCAGATTTGATGGAAAGAAACATGGAAAGAAACACATTAAATACATGTATATGCATATCTTAATATCTTTTATTGTATCATTTTGGATAATTCAATTGTTTTTCACCAGAAACTGTGAGCAAGCAACCATAACTGAACTTACGAGTATGTATTTAACTTGTGTGTGTTTTGGACATAGCTCTTACATATCTCCTTCTCTTCTTCAAATGAAAGTGTTATGTTACATAAAGAGGTTTAAAACGACTTTCAACCAGTAAGTATGTGTTTTCAAATTAAGGAACAAGTATCTTATTTAATGAAAAACAAAGACATAGAAATGTTTCTACCTTCCAAGAAAAGATACTCAATTTTACATTTTCAGTAACCTTTTCATGTAACCGTTTGCAACTCTTTTTATTAACAGTATATGCCTTTAACCCATTAGCTACCTACTCACATGCTATGGTGCCAGTAACATAGTGATATGGTAGGCGGTGCTTGTGTATTGTTTACTATGCATGTTATTTGTATTGTACCATCAATAACCGCATTGGGTTGGGAAAGTGTCCAGTGAAAGTTAAAACGCATTCATACTTCATGTAATTTGATAGAATTAAGTGGCTAAGTAACTGGGTCTGTGCCATTAATCATTATAAGGGTTCAATATCAGGTTGATTTCCAAAGCGTTTAAAAAAAAAATATATTGTCATACTGTATATGAGTGGTGAAGGATTAGGTGTATTAAAGAAAAGGAATAACTATCAGATATGCAACAAATGCACGGAACTGTATGGCTTTATAAACTGGAATGTCAAGTGATTCAAACCATAGAGAAATAATTGATAAGTCCGTGACTCGAAAGTTAATAATGAAACTCTCCATCATGTTTGAATGAGTCAGCGTTTCTCCGTATAAGATGTATAGTTCTTGCTACCCAGCCTTGCCCTTACCAAAAGCCGGTCTTATATACCGAGTGTACAGTTTAAGGAATATTTTACTAAAGTTTATGTAAATGTTTTCCAGACACTTTCCCTTAACCATTCACCCAAAGTGTTATGTAACTGTATATTTAACACAATATATGCATTTGGAGAATGGTTGGTTAAGAAGATCACCCTAGTGTAAAGGGACCTTGGGGCTCACCATAGCTGTTAAAGGGGCACTCCCTACATCTAGCAGATAATATTCTCGAAACATAAATAATGTGTTCAATGAACGTAAAATGATAAATAAATACAATTTTAATGAATAACATACATGTATGTCGAAAAATGCCTCATTTTAGCACAATTAATCAACATTGAGGCCTTCTGTAATAAATCGCATCCAACCTTTTGTTGTACAACAACAACTTTACATAGCTTATTGAATGGTTTACGGTACAACAGCATATTTTTAAACGCTGATTTTGCTGATAATGACTGGAATATATCGTAGGAGGACCTGTTTCAGTGA
Organism: Saxidomus purpurata; assembly: GCA_022818135.1. Lineage (NCBI taxonomy): Eukaryota > Metazoa > Mollusca > Bivalvia > Venerida > Veneridae > Saxidomus > Saxidomus purpurata. The sequence continues at coordinate 1,679,133 of JAFMSR010000018.1, read as the reverse complement.
CTGACCTGTTTCAGTGACCCTTTGAAAGTAGGCAGTCATTTCTAAGAGCAATATATCGGATAACTATTTATACCTGGGTTGTGAACTATACCATTTTAACTGTTTTTCTATTTAAAACAACTCTTTAATTCAAATTTTCGGCAATATTGCCTTTTTCAAGAAATTTGCCGAAAATTTGAATTAAAGAGTTGTTTTAAATAGAAAAACAGTTATAATTATTATTCCCTGAGGAATATTGAAAGTATTTATTGTATACCATTTTAGCTTTATTCAGATTGGAAGAAAATGTGCTGTCAGGGACAGTTTAATCATGGGGTTGATATTTCCAGGGTAACCCCACTTTTGAGGCCTTTTTCTTATTACTTTTTTACACTTTCAAGTTGAAATGTAGATCTGTGGTCAAAAACATAATTTCAACTAAATTTCTTTCTTCAAGTGAATATTGTCTTGTTTTCTCCCTGTTTATTTGCAGATATAGCTGGCCAATAAGAACTTCTGGATAAAAGACAAGCTTGAAGCTCATGATCTGCTTATAGCTTTTAAATGGAAAAATGGCCGGTCTGAGAAGTGGTGCCTAACTTTCAGATCTGATAATATTGAGATAAGGTGGCAATTGTCTTTATATTTTTATGAGATATGGTAAACAGATTCTTGTTGCATAATACAACACAATATCATTAAATTTTATATAAAAAGAAATCATTATTTTGCCCACTCTTTGAACGCCACTCCTCATACTTCTTAGTATATATATGGTGTAACCATTAAAAAGTATATGCATAGGTTGTAAGGTCTATGGTATATTTGAGTTCAAATAGATTTCACTAAATATTCTAACATTTTTTGTTCAATATTTTATCAATCTCGTTATTTGGACTAATTTGGAGCTGTTGATCTAGCAGAGGGCCCGTTTGTAATAAAGGGTTTAAACCTTGAGCGTTTACAGTGTGCTTTGGTCTAAGGGAAATAACTACGTTACAAGAAAAAGAAATAGTGTACATACTTGCTCCCCTTGTCACAATATGTTTGAAACTAGCGTAAAATAATTACGACTTTCAGCATTTAAGTACAGCCGATAACGTATGTGTCATAATAAATTTTAGTATTATATATTTCATATTCTATTAAATAGTTCAGCGCTCATGGATCTTTCCAATGATTATAAACACGTTATATATTTGTGATAAAGCAGATTAAAGCATCAAAATACCTGCGTGCTCTTTCCGTGACCAGAAGACCTTAAAATAAATGTCTGACATTGCTTTTGAGTTCTGCTTTATGACGTGGTAACTGTCAATCATCACTTCGGAAAACATGAATAACGGACAACGTTACACCATTAGACTGGATATAATTAAGTCAATGGCGAAACTAAATATTTTAGATAATCATTGAAGAGTGTTCCATTCAGTCCCTAAGATTTTATTCTGACATAACAAAAGTATTCAACAATTGACACATTTCTTTCACACTCACACATTCGTTGTACATTCGTTGAGCACTGTGAGTGTTTTTCAGTGAGCACTTCTCACGGTGAGCATTGTTCAGTGAGCACTTCTCACATTGAGCATTGTTCACTGAGCACTTCTCACAGTGAACATTGTTCAGTGAGCACTACTCACATTGAGCCGTGTTCAGTCAGCACTTCTCACAGTGAGTGTTGTTCAGTGAGCACTATTCACGGTGAGTAAATGTTCAACTTATCCCAGGGAACATTATTCAGTGAGCACTTTTGAGATATTTTGGAACTTTAAATTATATAATAATTTTGCATGACAAATTTGAGATATTTTGGTACTGTGAATTATATAACTTTCGCATGTTGAAAACTTCGCGATTTGTGAGCAGACAAACGTATTCACTAATATTAAATTCTCGAAAGGAGATTTCTCTTACAGTACATCTATTTGAAATGAATATTCCGCAAGATTTTCTAATTAGTTTTGCTCAGTGAGCATTGTTCAGTGAGCACTTCTCACAGTGAGCATTGTTCAGTGAACACTACTCACATTGAGCATGGTTCAGTGAGCGCTTCTCACAGTGATCATGGTTCAGTGAGCACTTCTAACAGTGAGTGTTGTTCAGTGAGCACTTCTCACAGTGAGCATGGTTCACTCACTTCTCACAGTGAGCATGGTTCAGTGAGCACTTCTCACAGTGAGTGTTGTTCAGTGAGCACTTCTCACAGTAAGCATGGTTCAGTGAGCACTAATCAGATTGAGCCTGGTTCAGTGAGCACTTCTCACAGTGAGTGTTGTTCAGTGAGCACTTCTCACAGTGAGTGTTGTTCAGTGAGCACTTCTCACGGTAAGCATTGTTCAGTGAGCACTACTCAAAATGAGTACTGTTCAGCGAGCACTTTTCACATTGAGCATTGTTCAGTGAGTACTTCTTACGGTGAGCGCTATTCAGTGAGCACTACTCACTGTCACATTGAGTACTGTTCAGTGAGCCCTTCTCACAGTGAGCATTGTTTAGTGAGCACTTCTCACAGTGAGTGTTGTTCAGTGAGCACTTCTCACATTGAGCCTCGTTTCAGTGAGCACTTTTCACAGTGAGCATTGTTCAGTGAGCACTTCTCACGGTAAGCATTGTTCAGTGAGCACTTCTCACATTGAGCCTTGTTCAGTGAGCACTTCTCACAGTGAGTGTTGTTCAGTGAGCACTTCTCACATTGAGCCTCTTTTCAGTGAGCACTTCTCACAGTGAGCATTGTTCAGTGAGCACTTCTCACGGTGAACATTGTTCAGTGAGCACTTCTCACATTGAGCCTTGTTCAGTGAGCACTTCTCACAGTGAGTGTTGTTCAGTGAGCACTACTCACAGTGAGCATTGTTCAGTGAGCACTTCTCACAGTGAGTGTTGTTCAGTGAGCACTTCTCACAGTGAGTGTTGTTCAGTGAGCACTTCTCACAGTGAGTGTTGTTCAGTGAGCATTTCTAACAGTGAGCATTGTTCAGTGAGCACTACTCACAGTGAGCGTTGTTCAGTGAGCACTTCTCACAGTGAGTGTTGTTCAGTGAGCACTACTCACAGTGAGCATTGTTCAGTGAGCACTTCTCACAGTGAGTGAAGTTCAGTGAGCACTTCTCACTGTGAGCATTGTTCAGTGAGCACTACTCACACTGAGCATGGTTCAGTGAGCACTTCTCACAGTGAGCATTGTTCAGTGAGCACAACTCACGGTGAGTAAATGTTCAACTTATCCCAGGGAACATTATTCAGTGAGCACTTTTGAGATATTTTGGAACTTTAAATTATATAATAATTTTGCAAGACAAATTTGAGATATTTTGGTACTGTGAATTATATAACTTTCGCATGTTGAAAACTTCGCGATTTGTGAGCAGACAAACTTATTCACTAATATTAAATTCTCGAAAGGAGATTTCTCTTACAGTACATCTATTTGAAATGAATATTCCGCAAGATTTTCTAATTAGCGAAGTGAGAAAATCGCGAAAATTTAATCATCGCAAATATTACCCTATAGACAGTACTTGACATTGGAAAGAGTCTACTATAGCATGTATGAACACATGATTTCGTATATTTATAATGAATAATGTAGTTATAACAGTCTTTGATCGCGATTCAATAAAACATAATATATTACCTTTTTGTATTTATTTTCGTTAGACATCTTCAGCTGCGTTTCTATATCTATTTTAAATGAGTTTTGCGATGAAAGAATCAAAACCAAATCTGTAAAAGAAACACTATTACTGGCACGACCCTTCAAAAATGCGCTGGACAACGTCCTTGTTGTTTCCAGAATGCCGGATTTGCTCGAGTCGTGTATCGGATCATACGAGTGCGGACCGCGACGAGAGTCAATCTGGTTTCTGGATCACATTCCTATGATAATGACCCTTTTATTATATACCTTTGGGTACTTTCCCACACAAATGCTCTTAATTTTAAATGACGTTTAAGCATAAAACAGAAGTTAAATTATAATTAGCGCGAAATAGGTGTTGCATGCGACGTCACTTATTTGACGACATTGCTGACAAGACGCAACGATAAGCGACGTTATAGTTTACGGCATAGACATGTAAACCAAAGGGAAACACCCTTACAAAACGGATTTGTCGCCAAGTTTTGTGGAAAATACATATGTATGAATGTTAGGTATGTAATAAATTGTTGTTTTAATGAAAGGATAAGCATATACGCTTTTAGGACCGCTAGATAAATTTCCATATTTCATTAGCCGAGCGAGGAAATTTGGCATTCTTAAATCATTTTAGTCCGTTTTGACAGATCTGAGAATTATACCGATTGTGACAATGTCAAGTAGGACACAATGTATAGTCGGGATTCATTGTTCCATATTCAGGTACCCGTGTGGAATGTTTGGACAGTTTTAAATAATTTAGGCCTCTTAACAGATACATGTGTAGAATCTGCTCTTCCTTTGAGAAAATTAAATGTTTTAAGGCTGCAGGCTTTCATTAAAATGAAGTTCCATATCGTTCTACTTGAGCGAGCAAGGCGAGCGAGGAAAATTTGAGCATTTTTGGCCTTTTTTGCGAGAACAAACAGGTACGATCCGGATCTATCGCTTGTGACTTTCACCCCCCTCACCCTTTCATTTTATTGCATTTTTGGGACATTTAAGTTTTAGATCTTTGCTTGCGATGTATACGCGCACGTGCGTATTGTGCGTAACGGCAGCTACGCGCCTGGAATCAATAGATGCCAGGCAAATTAATCAAATTAATGTTAACGCACTTTATAGGTTATTTCAATCCATATTAGCTCTACTACTAAATTTTGTTAAATACATCTTCAACATCGGTTTAAAACAGAAATATTTCAAAAACAAAACCTGAAGTGTATCTGGGGTAAGCCGAACTGTGGTAGAATTTCGAGCGAACCGCACCAGTTTTACTAGGCCTAGATCTATACTTAGCTCCAAATCATTTAAATGGGCAACAAATTTAATTCTTAAAATCCTCTTTGTGCTTGGTTTGATTATTTTCAGCTATGGCAGAATATATTTCTGATGTTGACGACATTTCGACTGAAGATGACGATGACATCCCAGCAGGTGATTTTTTTCGAATCAATTCATATTTTATATTCATCTAGAGCGCCTTCGGGTATAGTCGTACAAACACTATTTCGAAAAAAAATCGTTATTTTACTTCACAAAGTACCCAGAAAATAAAGTAACCTTTATTACCGGTTTTTGCCTTTTGTTTCCAGCATATTAGCTATATGGTTTACGTTGTAGACCGGGAACCACGCACCAGGTGTACTACGGGTAAAGTCGGACAGTGCGGGTAATCTCGGTTACTGAATATTTAAAAAAAATTCAACAAGTGAATCTAAATAAAAACATTAGTATTTCATTTCATAATTCAATATAATCATGATTTAGACTATCAAATTTAAACAGTTTGTTGTAAGTATTTCATTTCGTAACTTAACATGAACTTGAAGTATGAAAAATAGGAAATATCTGAATGGTATGATGGTTTATATACCACAGAAGGATCGTCTAGTCTGTGATTCTTTATGTCAGTAAGTAATTAACATACAACAGGTTAACAACAGTCAATCAAAATATGAACGTTTTCATCACCTTTATCTTCTAACAGTAAAGACATTCAAATGGAAATCCTTCCATGAACCTCCTCCTCAGACATGAATTCGATCTGTATATTTGTGCATTTTCTGTGAAAGAATCGAATACAGCGCTGACAACCGATTTATCCGGGGTCGTCATCAACACCATCACATTTTTAGCATTTGTTTGGGTCTATTGGCATATTATCATCTGACTCATCATGCACGGAGAAATCACAACTTTCAACATCAGAATCTCCGACCTTTGACGTGTTCACCTTTTTCATGAGACCTTTCATTCAAGATTGTTTTCCTACTCTTTCTGTTTGTTTCTTCAAAAGCCGTTGCTCGGCTTTAATTTTCTTCTCGTTTTCTCTTTAAATGCGTTTCTGTTCCCTTGGTTTTTGTGCCTATGCTTTTCAGCCTCATTTTCTCTTCTTTTCGCTCAGAAGTTTGCGAAAATCATCCCCTGTGATCGCTTTTGGCAATATTTCTCTTTTGAAACTTCTCTTTGTCGGCAATGTAATGTTCAAGATTTGCTCAATGGTGACGCAGCTCCGGATGGTGAAGGTTGAAGGCCTAATCTGTTATCAGCCATCGATTTTGGACCAATTTCTCTTGATTGCTCATTTAAGCAGCTTGCTGTTCAGTCTGGCTCTCTTTATTTTCCTAATTGACTGGACTCGCCTTGTGTTTTGTTTACCTGATCATTTTCTTGGCATGTCAGAATGTTTTGACTTTCTTCATTTCTGTTTGTTGTTTATATTCGTAAGTTTTCTCTATCATCTTCCTTTTTATAAGAATTGCTCTCTCCTGATTGAAACAGACTGCTTGTTTGAAACTTGTCTGTCTTTATCTAACGGAAATAGCCTTATATCTCTGAATCCGTTCACAGCATTCTCAACCTTTGATGCATTTACCCAAGCCTTCTTGAATATCGCAGCAAATTCAAACTTTGTCACATACTGACCTACATGATCTATCTGCCATTCCCGTAGAGAGGATTTCCACGTTGCTTTCATAAATGAAAATAGTCTAATATCACACGGCTGCATCAGGTGACTAGCTTGTTCCAGTAAACAATAAAGTATTATCTCATTATCTTTACATACATCAAACGCTTCCTTAGTCATATTTGTCCGATGTTCATCAACATATAAAATCACTTGCTTTTTCACTTGCCTTTCTTCAATATCTGGAATGAATACTGTTTTCAGCCACATCACAAACAACTCGCTATCCATCCAGCCGTTCTCCGATCTCCCTAACACCGCTTCATCAAACCCCTCTTACATATTTCTGATCAATCTTTGCCCGGCAAACACAATCGTAGGATGTAGATAAAAATAAGAAGCAGCACTAATGCCTACCATAACTGTTATCCGTGGTCGATCTGATGCAGTAATATTGTAAACCGGTTTTGCACCATTTAGTCCCAAAACATGGCCGAGGGCTTTTTTTTCCGAAAATTGGGAAATTTTATGCACGGTGTCGCCCAAATTGGGAAATTAAACGCGTATTCTCATTCAAATTGGGAAATTTATCAATAAACTTGCTTAAAACTTGAGTGCTCCCCCTGTTGCAGGAATTAAATACTACTGGAAAAATGTGAAGAGTTTCTCAGGCTTGAAAGAGATGTGCTTGAGTCTTATCCCCAAAGATATTTTTTTGTGCAATAATGTAAACAAGTGCCCCCCAACTAACACCCTTCTTCAATTCTTGAATCTGGTAAACAGCTCAAGGATGATTAATTGTAATTCACGATTTTTGGGAATATTTGCCGATTTTTCGGCGATTTTAGAGTCAAATGTACAAAAATTATTGCTACTTTCTACTAAAAAAATCTGGTATCCGGGAATACCCGAAACAAGTTATATTATGCCGGATCTCCGGATACCCATATTATCATGCTTAAATGAACTTCACGCCCTTCAGACATTCCAGCAACTGATGGGATCACATGTTTACAAATTGTCAATACACACTTTAAACGTACATAAACTTTTTTTTTTTTTTTTTTTTTTTTTTTTTTTTTTTTTTTTTATATGAAAAAAAAAATTTTTTTTTTTTTTTTTTGGGGGAAGAAGGGGGGGGGTTGGGTGGTTTTTTTTTTTTTTTTTTTTTTTTTTTTTTTTTTTTTTTTTTTTTTGGGTTTTTTTTTTTTTTTTTTTTTTTTTTTTGGTTTTTTTTTTTTTTTGGGTTTTTTTTTTTTTTTTTTTTTTTTTTTTTTTTTTTTTTTTTTTTTTTTTTTTTTTTTGGGGGTTTTTTTTTTTTTTTTTTTTTTTTGGGGGTTTTTTTTTTTGGGGGTTTTTTTTTTTTTTTTTTTTTTTTTAAATTTGGTTTGTTTTTTTATATCGTATTGCTTAGACTAGACTGAAAAAATCTGTACATGTAGTACGCGTAGCGGACGGTTTAAAGTCAGATTTAAAAAACTGAAAACTGCCCTTTTCTTTCCTTGTTTTCAAAAACTAATAGTCGCTGGTGATGCGTACTGCAGGCTACATGTAAAGTTAAAAGAAATGGTATTGGAGATTGGTTAAAACTAAGCCGAGGATACCCGAAGGCGCTCTACAGTCTACACAGATTTTTATTGTATAATATGCCCAGAAATTACACGTAACATTAAAATATCTACTCGGCTCGATATGGAGATTAAATATGTACACTCATTCCTACAGCTTACAATCTTCGAATTGCTCATCAGAAACAAAGAAGTACTTGTGGTATCATGTAGCTATATTTCATAAACGCGAACATTATGTTGCATATTGACCAGACAAACTTAAACCAGTTTACATTTGGCTATATGTGCTAAATAAAATGCTTTTTTATCAAGAATTAGTAGAGGATTCTACAGGTGATGAAGAAGACTTCGAAATGATGACACAATCGATGACAAATAAAGGTTTGTTTCATATTAATTAGTAACGGGCATACTTGTGAAAATAAAAACATTAATCGAGTTTGGCCGAGATATATGTATGACCCATATAAATATAATTACTTACTGTCTGTAATAGATCAAACTGAGATACAATAACGAAATATTTGCATACGGACATGAATTTCTACTGTTGCAATAAATTTATTTGTCAAGCCGAGAGGGTTGCACGACACCACTGCCAGATGATAGTCTCCATTGCTGTATATTTATGTGCCTATTGATTAAAACAAATTCTAACACAAGCGGCTGCTTTTCCTATATAAACGTATAGGGAAAAGCCTGTATTTTATTTTACGATAAAATACAGCACGTTTTTCCAAGGACGACGTGCCTTAAATGACGTAACGACGTGACGTATGTAAACAAGCGCGTCCAATCGTATCTCGCGTTTTAAGGTTACAATGATGTACTACTACGCGTTAAATAAAGTTCGGGATTGTTTTAAAAAAAATGGCGTGTTAGAATCGAAATAATAAATTGTTCCATATTTTATCGTTGAATAAAATACAGTCAGTCATTTGGATGCGAAAAATTAAATCACTCGTGCTACGCACTCGTGACTTAATTACTACGCATCCAAATTCCTGACTATATTTTATTCAACGATAAAATACAGGGAGGCATTTATTATTTCTTAAATAAAGTTTGACAAAACATTATAATTTTCAGAGAAAAGAGGTAGACCTTGTGGATACAGGAAACATGATTTGGCTGAAGCTGCTACAAAGAGAGGTACAGTTAAGAAGTAGAATCATAAATCTCCAATGAGTTCTGAGGACTGTGTGTCATAAGTGTGATCTCTTGAACATGAGCAGTAAAAATTTACAGGATAATTTTTTAATGTAACAAAGGTTTCTGTTAATTTTAAAAGTGTGACTTTTTTATCTCTCGTGTCCCCGTTTCAATGCAGGAATAAAGAAAGACAATGTTCAATCATGAATGGGTGTTTAATGTGGCCACTTTATTGCTCATGTTTAATATCATTTGACCAGATAACAAACTTTAAAAGTTGGTTTGTAGTCAAAATGTCTAGTCAATTCATGATGATTGACCCTGAAGTGTAAATTACAAAAAGTTCAAAATGACAGTGTGAACAGAAAGTGGCCATCACACGATCACATAATAGGTAAGCTTTAGGCCTTGCTGTTGGGGTTCCAGAAAATATTGACATTTTTTTGGTAATTGTTGTCACAGTGACCAGCGTTCTGCATGTAATGGAATTCTTTGAGCATTTTGGTAGAGCTTAGTGCAAAGAACATCTCTGCCAATTTCAAGTTTGCCATAATCAATTAACGTAGTATCTACTTTTCATCAAAAAAGCATGTTCATGCAAGTTGATTTTGAAGAAAACTACGCAAATTATGAGTCACCTCTTAACAGGCTTCAATATTTTCAGGTCTTCACTTTTTTCAGTGTTCAACTTTTAGACAAAGTTACATCTTTTAAGGGGCAATTAATATAGTCTTGTGGCGCACTATTGGAGCCTGGTTAATGGCTAAAATGATATTGTATTGTGCAATAAACCACCTACCATGCAGGTACATGTATGTAACAAAGCTGGTTAGCATTCTACATTGGGGTGTTAATAGCCAATGGGTACACAAAACAAAAAACTATTTATATATTTCACTCTGAAACACGGGTTAATTACAGAAACTAATAACACACAATTCAATACCATCATACAAATACATAAATGTAAAATATCACTTGTATAATACAATAAACATCACATTATTTACTTTTCTAACATGACTTAAAATGATTAAAACACTTGTTTCAAACTATGCCTTAAACAATACATGATCATTGTTCTTTAAAAGATAAATGAATACTATTTCATGAATTAACTGTTTCTCTTGAGGATGTGCAGTTACAGACTCCAAATCATTGTTCAGATGATGATGATTTATTATTTCTTAAATACTGTTTTCTTTTCTACTTTCAGTTAAAAGGAATCTTGTTCCGGCAGACAAGTTAGTGGCATACTTGTGTTGTGTTTCAGTGTGCCTGTCATCCATACCAGCAGAGTCTCTAAAAAGGCCAGAGATAATTTTCTTTCCATGTCAATTTTACAAAGATCAAAATGGATACTGGAATGGCTGACAACACACACAAGGTAATTTACTTGAATTGCTTTTCATGAATAAATATAACCCATTAAAGTGACTATCATTAATTTAAATAAACAAATTATTCAATGATTAAAATTTAAGAATAATGAGTATTGCCAGATTCATAACCAAAAAATATGGATCTATATAATAATTACATTCAAATTGAATATGTAATCTGCAAAAATCATTTTTGAATATCAAAAATTTTTGTTATGTATATATGAATTTGTATCTGTCAAGTGAAACAGCTTCGTTAAACTCACTTCCTACATGATTGCAAAGCAGTTTCATTCTTATTTTTATGAGCTTTTTTATGTTAGAACAGCGTTAAATAACGTTTTTTCATGTTATAACGCCTGCACAAACCATAGGGATATGTTGGTGTCCTCGCCTTAACGGGCTCAGGCACCAACCATCCCTCGAATTCTGCAGATGTTATAACACAGAAAAAAAAACTTGCGTTAACCCTACATAAATACTTTTTTGACCTGTTTTTTACTAAAAGTAGGGTGAAATATGTAAGAATTTGTGACTTCAGGAGACCAGAAAACACAGCAGTATTTTTGATTGAAGGCCAACAGGTTTGCAAGAAGGCGTGGATGGTTTGTTTGGGAATTCCAGCCAGTACATTTTATTCCATACGGACCAAATTTCTAGGTAAACATCGATGAAAACCGTTAAAGACAAAATTTGAAGCTAAGATACTAAGAAGTCGCTATCTAGTCAATTGCTTTGCAGAAGATTTAATAAAATAAAAATTCAGTATTTCAAAATACAGGAAAAGTGGTTTTTAAAAGTATGACAATATGATGGCCAAGAAATGATCATGACAAACATTCTAATAAATTCCCTGAAATATATCAGTATGTGGTTTCAAGAGTGTTCACATGTATTTTTTTCTGATTTGACTGTGTGACTTAGGCTTTGACAATGCACAACATTTTGCTTAATAGTTAAACAGTAAGTCAGGCCAATTTTAACAATGAAGGTTAATAAATTAACAAGAGGGCCAAGATGGCCCTATATCGCTCACCTGTATATCAAGAGCGGGGTAAATTTCAAAAATAACCCGGGTGAGCTAAAAATGGAAAATAAATCTTTCCTATTATAATAAACAGTAGCATGTATATAAACTACATAACACTTCGTAATCTGCACTTTTACTATTATAAAATGACAGTATTTGTTCTAATTAATGCATATAATTAATCGCCTTAAATTGCCTTTTGTTGATCATATTTGTTTCATTCTTCAAGATAGAATGTTTGAATCTTGAATACAACACAGTTTTCATCTGGTAAACAATTAAGTTAAAGTATTTTCTTGCATGTCAGATTGACAATCACAGGTTTCAAGTAATCTCCTTACGTACTTTTGTAGTTATGCTCCTAACAAAAAAAATCAACAAAAAGTAACAAGGAGGGATAATTAAAAAAGTATGCAAGGTTGAGTTATGGTTCTTGGGCACTGCCCCTGATTGTGCTCTATCACTGTATAAAGTTTCAAGTAATTCTATTATGTACTTTTGAAGTTATGCTACGGACAAGAAAAATCAATAAAATGTAACGAAGGGGGGTAATTAAAAAATTAGGCAAGGTAGAGTATAAGTTTCTTCCTTGATCACGAGTTTCATATCGAAATACCCGTCACTGAGGGTAACTATTTTGGGTTGACTAGGCTTCAAACCCATCGTTTTCTTACGATAAACCATTAATTCTACAAGTTTGCATTCTGAAATCAATTTTAAAGTGCAATGCGATCTGCAAGAAGAGCAAGTGACTGTTATTATGCTTTGTTCTTTTTTCTAAACAGATGGAGTTAAACAAATAACAGGACCGGTAAACACAAGTGGAAAAAAGACGACAGAGACTCAATATGCTATGTCATGGCTGAAGAACCTGGCAGCCAGATATGCTGATAAAATGCCTGACTCCTGCAAGTGAGAAAATAAGTTTAGCTACTTGGAGCAATATTCATTCTTTTATTCTATCGTCATCATACAAAAGGCAAAACAGTTTGAAAATTTTAAATATTGGCAGATTGAAATTCCAAAAGGGTTAATGGATGTGTTTTTAAGTATTGAAAAGGGACCATAATTCTGACAAAAGCCTTAACAGAGTTATGTTGTCTTGTATGTGGATAGAGGTAATGATGGTAAATAAGTATGTTGGGCTTCAAAGCAATATGTGTAAATGGTTTTGAAGCAAGATGATCTAGATGGCAGGTTATTAATCACCTGTATATAATTAATACAAGGTCACTAACAGCAGAAAATGTCAATTTTGATATACGGGTAATGAAATTAACACTGTTGGTAAAGATAAACTTGGCAATGATTCATGCCAGATATTTAAGCTCTATGGTGTGTGGTTTCATAGCTAAAGATGTTAAAACTATGTACTATTTCAGCCTATGTAAAATATTATAAAAGAACCCCATGGGTGGTCAGTTGTGGTCATGTTTTGAATAATCCTGGCATACATTTCTGTGAAAAAAAATCTAAGAACGAAAAGGGGCATTACTCTGCCAAATACGACATTGACCTACAGAAGGGCGACACAAAAATGCAAGAGTTTATATCATGAAGTTTAAAAAGCAGATCAATGGCATGAAAATTTCATATACTAAATGAAACAATTGATGCTTTCATTTTATATTATACGTTTTCATATGTAAAATTTTCCAAATTTCTTCAAGAAATGCACCATTCTTTCTTTAAATTTATCCTCAATATATCTGCAATGCTACCTACATAAAAAAGATGTATATCAAATGATGATTAACGAAGCTGAAGTACACGGACATCAGACAATCAGCTTAACACATTTTATGCGATGCCTCACATCATCATACCCAAGGTAATACCAAGCATAATGAAAACTTATGTCAATTTAAATACGGTTACCATGACAACAATAACAAGTATTTCACATTGTACCCAGAAAGATAAATCTCTGACATAAATGGCCTATATTTGTACCAAAAACATTCAAACATTCAATGGTAGCGTGTTAAATTAGTAAATTCTTAACAATATACAGCCAACAACAGTATCAAAAACAGTTGTTGCAAATTCAAACATTAGCAAATATAACTACAGTAAACTCCGTTTATAACGAACTCCTTTAAACATTTAAATATGTTCGTTATATTCGTAGTTTGTTATATCCGTATACCATTTCAATTTAAAATAAATAAAGAAAAAAAAATCGGGCCGAGAAAATGTGTTCCTCTTTTCCGGATTTTCGCTATATCCAGGGTCGTTGTATACGGAGTTTAGTGTAATAGCTATCAAATTATATGCATCTGCTTATTAAATACAGGAACGTAGAATGTATATTTTATGTTCCTGTTAAATATAACACTGCTGATTATATAATAGTCATTCTAATGTCATACAATCACAAAAGTCAAATCAGTTTATGCATAATTGTATGCAAATTCTGTATTGAACAAATATTAGTGTCGCATTATAATTAAGGAATTCTTAATTTACTTAATTTTAAACAATGCAATATAGAATCAATTCATTTCAGAGATCCAGACCCTGCACCACCAGTGGTCAAAGGGAAAACAAAAATAAAAAAAAACAGTGTTATAAGTGTTACTTGACTGGGCTACATATGCTAAATATGCTGATGAATGGCCGCAGGTATCTAAGGTTGTTGGACATTATAGGGTACACTGGCACACGGGACGGATTTGCCCATTAGAAGTACGTGCTCAAGACAGAAACTATAATTTTACCATGAAAGATATCTTACAAAAACATTTCTAAATTCGCATTTTAAATAGAGTCATGAATGAAATTTGGCATAATCATTGTGATCGCTCAAACAACCCAGGAAGTATTCAAAGTCGAGCTGTGCCTCGATTTTTTCTTTATTTCCATTTACCAAGACTGATCGGTTGGTCTTATCCAAAGTTCTTCTGTGGATTGTCTAAGTTTGTTGATGGGCAACATTGGATACAACATGAAAATACACCACGAGAAATTATTTCTTGCATATCGGATCGGCATTTCCAGTTATTTTATCTATGCCGGAAACATCGGTCTGGCACCCCTCATATGCCAAACGACTCTCGTGAATTACTTGTGATGTAACGTTATAAACATTGTGACGTCACTTTCCCAAAAACAACGTCTGAGTTTCGTTTATTTTATACATGTATGATAATGCACCATTTTGATAAGTTTGCATTTAGAAATATACTTTAAAGTGCAAGATGGTATGCAAGAAAACGTTTCTATCACGAGACATTTGGTGTAGATGGAAATATCTGTCACCTTGGGCCACTGTTTTGCGGGAACTTGACATATCCTCGTTCCGACCAAAGCAGTAACCCTCGGTAACGGATATTTCTATCTGAACCACATGTATTAATCTGTCAGTGGCTAAGTATTTTGGTCTTCAAATCAATGCACAGATGTAAACAGACATTCATTTACAGATGTTATAATCTTTCCAGTACTGACAACTTTCAAAACTGAACAACATAAAACCATTACATTGACCATTACATTGTAACAACTGATTATTATGAGTAGTACCCGAAATACATAAAAACGGATACACAGTGTTAATATTGAGTCCAGCAGGTAAGATGACCCAAATATAAACTGTTTTTCAATGTTCTTAAATAGACAAATAATGATCTCTTCGGTTAAATACCAAAAAAACAGCAGAAAAACAACCAACAATAATGTGGGCTTGCCTGTGCATGCATGAGCAAATGTGGTTTCAGTGCGATGATTAACGCTTAGGGCCAAGTAAGGGAGCCGTCAGAACCATTTATTTTCACTTCTTTGCTATGTTTCATTCGGGTTTGAACAAATGACAGCCCGCTACCGAAGTGACCGCTGTACCATAATTGTGTTTATTATGTGGAGTTACACAAAGCTATAGTCCACCAGACTATCGTACAAAACATAGAAAAGACTGTTGCCGAGTAAGAATCTGAAAAGAACTGAAGCTTGTACACCATAAGGCTATTATGCGGTGTTCCACAAGGTAATCAACACCGTGTCACTGTTTTGTGTATCCATACTTCGAGGAAAGGTAAACTACTGCTCATCGAAACTAGATGTACTGCAACACTACGACATTGCACAATCATACATTTGTACTTTTTCTACATAAGATATGAAAAAAGACTAATTGGCTAGGAAACGAAATGAAAATAGAAAGATTAAAACAAACACAATGTGAGCAATATGTATAGCACCATTAGACAAAATTTCATAACAATTGGAGAAAACTCGCCTTTTGACGTCTGACGTCGGACAAAGGTCGCATACTACCTTAAAGCATTTCAAAGCTATTTTTTCAGAATTGAACTACTTGCTTATCACGTGTTATGAGAATAATAGGTAACCTGTAAAATGTTTTGCTTTTAGCAGGAATTATTTGAATGAAAGTCGTACACAACTTGTATATGACAGATGTTACGCATACAATCAATGTCTAGGGTCAGACGTGCTTGTATAGTACAATTTAGGTATATCAGTAACATTGACTTTATTTATGATTTCTGAAATTGTACTAAGTAATCGATTGTATCTGACTGACGTTGTATATAATCAAAACTAATGTTATACGGTTCAATATTGCCTGTTCTATATCATTTAACAGTGTAATTCGTATTCGGTAGAAGATAAAGATATTAAAGTTGATTATTATTAATTCGTATTACAGTAAATTCCGTATATAACGAATTTCTTGGGACCCTTTAAATGTGTTCATTCTATCTGGTGTATAATATATCCATATTATATATCATGTTTATATAAAATAAGAAGGGAAAAACTCGAGCCCAAAAAGTGTGTTCCTTATATCCAGACTTTCGCTATATCCAGAGTCGTTATATACGGAGTTTACTGTATCTTATTCCCGTTACGCATCATTTGTTTAACAGCGAAATTCATATTTCGTTTAAATATTAGTATTTGAAAGTTGATTCGGATACTCGTGTTTAGTAAGAGAAATCTGTTGACAATATTTGAACGAAAAAGTCACAAAAGGCAAATAATTTATAATTAATGTCGTTCTTAAAAAGTATACAATAAAAGTGAAAAGAAAATTAAAATGTAGTTTTCATTTTTATGGAAATGTTCACCAGAATATTTTTGTTGTTATATGATGAAGTATTGTGTATATTTACACCTTCCACCACTCTACGATAAATCGTTTAGTTGTAGCAATCAATAACAACTCTTTTTCTGCGTACACCGGGTAGTTTTCTTAAACTATGAGGAAATATGGCTTCTTGTCTTTTAACCCTTATGGTTTTGTTATACAAAACTATCAAACTAATTCTTTATCTATCAATAGCAGAGTTTTTGTGGTAAGCGGAAGGAAAATAACACCCAATAAAGAGATAATTCACGTACAGACAGTTAAATTCGACCGACAAACGTTGTTTACATATTTCAATATTGATTGTTTTTTATGAACGAGCATATTAAACGGATGATTATTGTAAACTTCCCGCTTTCTTAATCCAAACCTCAACTACTTGTCAATAGCCTACTATTCAAGATTTGAATGACTCAGACAGCGCAGCTTATGTCTCATGCACACTCACTGTTCACAGGCATGTACAGCGGTGTTACACTAGTATCAAAACATTGATTTTGGTCTTATATATATTGCCTTTTATATCACTGAAACTGATGAATACCCTCCGAACACTGCACTGAAACAGTATACACAATTTATGTAACATTTGATGCATGTGCAACCAGACTGGTACTAATCACTTCTGTGAAGTATCATTAAATTCTGACCAGAGGTTTTGGAGAATTGGAGCCCACATGGTTTTACTATATTGAGCCCCTGTGACCCACTGGCGCCAGAGTACTAAACTGCTCTGTAATTTTAACAAAATACCCTAATTTTACCAAAACAATACCAGTTGATGAAAAAAAAAAAAAAAACAAAAAAAAAACATTGTCAAAAAGTAATTTTCAGTCAAACCCTCGTATACACTGTTCTATATTATTCACAATATAGAACAGTGTATACGGGGGTTTGACTGAAAATGACTTTTTGACAATGTTTTTTTTTTTTTTCATCAACTGGTATTGTTTTGGTAAAATTAGGGTATTTCGTTAAAATTACAGAGCAGTTTAGTACTCTGGCGCCAGTGGGCACTTATCACTTCTGTGAAATATCTTTAGATTGTTAACTGGGGTTTTGGAGATTAAGCGTCCACAATATTTTACTATCTCGAGCCCCCATGACTTTGACCTTTGACCTAGTGATCCGAAACATTGACCATCCACATCTTGGCATGGTACTTATCACTTCTGCGAAGTATCATTAAATTCTGATCAGGGGTTTCGGAGTTTTTACCGTCTGCAATATTTTACTATTTCGAGCCCCTGTGACCTTTGACCCGAATCATGGACCATGCACAACTAGGCATGGTACTTATCATTTCTGTGAAGTTAAATTCTGACCAGGGGTTTAGGAGATTTTGCGTCCACAATATTGCGTCTACAGACGGACAGACATACAAGCTGAATCAGTATACCCCCCTTACACTTTGTGATGCGGGGGTATCATAATCAAACTAAAAGAAGTAAGATAACATCTAGACAAGCACAATGTTTGTAGCTAAGTCTACCCTTTCCCCTGTTACGCCAGCCAACAGTTGATCTATCTTTTCCCCTTGGTAGTACGATGTTTCAGGTTTTTCTGATCACTTGTAATGCAGCCCTTCGCTTTTTCGTTAATCAATGTCATTTCAACAAACACAATTATGTACGTTTCTTTGAATTAAAATATTTTAGACTACTTAGTTATACTTTAGTTTGAATCAAAATCTTTTTCAACTACTTAATAACATCAAACTGAAGATGGTAATTATTACATATACATAAATGAAAAGGAAAGTCCCATTTAATACACTGAAAAACGTTTAAGATGCTGAGAAAATTAAAGAAAACCAAATCGAAAAGTAATGTACAGTGCAAAACCAAATCGAAAAGTAATGTACAGTGCAAAACCAAATCGAAAATTATTGTACAGTGCAAAAACGCCATCATATCATTATGATCAGCGCAAGTTATTCAAGTCATTTAATAAAGTGTGTATTTTAAAACCCCTGTGTCGAATCGAATTTCTTATTTGCATTATAAATGTGATATAATAATTTGAAGTGCATTTAGCATAAACAACTTGATTTTACATGACCGATTTCTGATTTCTTATGATGTGTTTACCAAATCAATGTCATGGGAACGTGACGGTTGCACACACGTATTAACGTTGTCATAGTTGGATTCACTTCCATTGGAAGATACTTGGTTAAAATTTAATGGACAACTGGAATTATTTTTAACAGTAAAGAAATATAGAAGTTTGACGGTGATTTAAAATGGCAGAAGCTGAACCACTTGTAACCAGTGATACATGCCCCGCTCCTTCGGAAGACAAAGCGACCAGTGACTTAGGTACATTGTCTGCAGACGATAAAGTAACAAGTGACACAGGTCCCGCACCTGCGGAAGACAAAGCGACCAGTGACTTGGGTACATTGTCTGCAGACGATAAAGTAACAAGTAACACAGGTCCCGCACCTGCGGAAGACAGTTTAGCGACCAGTGACTTAGGTCCATTGTCGAAGGTTACAAGTCAACTAGGTTCCGTGCCGGTGAAAGACAAAGTGACCGCACTGATCGCGATGGATGGAAGTGAATTTTCGGATTACGCGCTTCAATGTAGGTATTTTGTTTTATTCTATTATTTTTTAGATTTACGAAAACAAATCAAAACACTGAAAGTGCTGACAACAAGGCCGACACATTTTCTACATTTTTGTACACCAAATTTTACTTTGTTAGTATATCGCATAAGTTATTGTAGTGGTATCAAAACAAACATTTTTATTTCCTCATTTTTTTGTTACAGAATGTAAGTACCAAATTATGTAATCGACGTTATCGCTGCTGCAAAAAAACTGTTTAAGATGTTGATTCAGTTTAGGTTTATAACTCAGATCCGAAACTATCAGTGATAGAAGAATGATTTAAGAATTAACTACATTAAGTACACTGACTTACTGACTGATCAACAATGGATGAATAAATCAATGAGCGAACGAGCAAACAAATCAATTCAGTAATTGAGTATTGGGTTACTTAATTAAAAAGCGAGGTGATTAGAGAATATTTAAGCTTTCTTCTGTTTCAGTTTACGCTGAATGCCTTTACAAGCCCGGAAATGAAACCTTCATCGCACACACCACAGAATGTAAATGCACAACGAGTCCAGGTATTCTTATAAATAGTTCTTTTGTGATTTTAAATATTGTTTTATAACATGTAATTTTAACAAACTTGTTATAGGGCCCCCTTTGATAAGATCGTAAGCTACACAGTTCTCGCGTATAAAATCCGAATTACACATTATCCAAATTAACTGAATTTGTTGCATAACTATCCAAATTAAGATTTGAGAGTGACAAAATCAGTTTAACTGAAGTAGAGAAATCCACGACGATTTATGTATAAGAAGCTGAACGATTCGTGTATAAACAACAGCAACATAAAATTATATTAACGTACTTCATTTTCTTGGACCATTTTCGAATATTATTCTTTTGTGCTAAAGCTATGAAGTTATGTCCTTTGTAGGCATTGCTATGATGTCAGCAGACTTCAATACGAGCATGAAGACAAAGGAGATAAAACCAGTAGAAGATAAAGCTTCCGAAATAGTTGAGAAGATAACACAGAGGCTAAAAGAACTAGGGGTATAGTACATACATTACACATTAGCATACACATTGTAATTATTAGATACGGAATTGATATATTCCATATGAATTTAAAAGCTTTAACATTTTTATGAGACTTAAATTGCTTTTTTAACTGTCAGTTGGTATATTACCCTTATATAACATGTACATCACTAGTTATTAGAGAAAGTAAACTAGGATTTTTCCACACTGACAAGAGACCTCAGTAAACGTGCTATGGGAAATATATTATGCCAGTCACATTCTAGTCTAAAGAAGTGTTTAAACCCTTACATACTGGGTTTGTATTTCGAAATTCAGGCTAACAGAAAAAGTACTGGCTAAAAGGGATTATCTATGAATTTGACATTTAAGCTTAAATCCTGTACCAAGTACCTCGACAACTTTAAAAGAAAAGTCAGCAAGCAGTTATGTACATATTTCATTTAGTTATTACTAACATCTCATTCCAGATCGAGGGTGATGTCGAGCGTATTCATGGTGAACCCGGACCAGCAATCATCACTTTATCAAACCATAAGCATGCTGATTACATCGTTGTTGGTTGTCGAGGAAAAGGCCCAATTCGGAAGACATTTACGGGATCCGTAACGGATTATATCACCCGCAACTCACATGTTCCGGTTGTGGTGGCAAGACACAAAGATCATCTGGAGAAGTTTCAGTTGCGCATGCCATTCAGACGTCAAAAGAGTCGTGGTGACCCAACTTCACCAACCTCCCCAACTTCACCCACACCAACGAAGTCTCCAACGTCCCCTGGATCATCTGGATCACCATTTAAGCGAAAATCATCTTCCTCGACGAGTTCCAAAACTCCATCAAAAACGCCTTGATCCACGGAAGACTGTACATCTGACAGTCATTAGCGAATAATAATGACGGGGAAAATGTCAACGATATTTATTTTGACAGAAAAATCATCAAATGTCATTCTGATTCTGTTTCTGTTGTATATGAAATGTTCAAAGAAAAAAATGCACTATATTACAGAACAACGGAAATACATGGCTAACAGTTCAAAATTTAAAAATGCGATATTCGTAAAGGAGTTCGATACAATTTTACCTCAGAGTGATCCATAACTCTGTTTTCTTACAACAAAGTTTCCACGCGGAAATTGGTGTCAAAATTCAGTCTGGAGTAATATACACGCCGCTTTTTTTCTTTTTTAACTAGACTTAACGAAAATGTTGTACTTAGTTAAACAACAAACGAATGCGTTGTTATTTGGTACATTACAGAGCAATGATTACATTACAGCTTTAATTTGAGACGTTGAACTTTTGAAGAGAAGTTAATAACGAATCAATAGGAAAATATCAACATCATTAAGATTAGAAAAGCACGACGTATATTTTTAAACAACTGAGATACGTTTGAAGTATTCCGAAGAAATAGAGGTTCAAGGGAGAATAACAGTACAAGTGGTTCATTCAAGAATCCTCGGTACTGAAACACTTCTCAATGTATACGGTACATCATAAAATAGTGATATACTTTTTTATACAAGGGTGGGCTTTAATTTGAATCGTAGAACCAGCCAAAATGTGATTCCCAGACAATTTGTCTCGCTTTTCTGTGAATATCGAATTTGCGAGAGGAAATATCATGATTTCAGCCTTTACAGCGTCTGAAGAGGCACTTATATGCTTAAGTACTCATATCCCTTTCAATCGCCTCGGATCTCTACGTATCCGGTAGTTTTTTCAATGCATATTTGTGTCTTAAAACATTTACGCTCTTCAAATTAATTTCTAACAATTGTATTTCTTGCATGTATTTAAGCAATTTGCCAACCATTTTATACGCTTTAAAAGCTGGTTATCTATATATCTTCTGGAACTTTGTCAATCAGTATATACATGTATAGTATTTACAGAAAGGTTTCTAGAATCGACAAATGAACTGTGCCTTGTAAGTTAGCCGGTTTATCCTAGGATTGCACATGTTATGTCATCATCTATTTTCTTGTTATAATCAGAGAGCCAAATGGTTTAACTACTTGTAAAGTATTGGTTCTAAATTTATTCTATATACATATCATTTAAGCACTGTTAAATATACTGGGAATTGGAAGTCTTTTATATAAGTGTATATACGACGAAGTATCAAACAAATTAGAAGTAAACAAAAATAAGATAGAAGTATGTACTACTAGTAAATAGGTAGGATAAATTTTCAGGACATTAACCTTTCAGTTTTAATATCAAAAGCAATATCTAAGCTTAAGATTGTTGCCAAGAACCTGTTCCAGAATGTTTCAGTCCGTCATCAGTGATTACTGTGTAAAATTATACTGTAATGAGATCTGTACTAATTATGATTTATGTATCATGCGCAGATAATCATGCTTCAAATATATAATCAAAAGTACCGCTGTTAAGTAGTGCTGCTAACTCTGAATTATACATTAAAGTCCCTGCATCGCATTTACAAGTAGTTCTCATTTGATCAAGAAAGATGTCTTACTGTCAGAAATGACCTTTATTTGTGCCAAAACCATTCCTAACTTGGCCTTTTAAATCGATAAGTTAGAAACATAGCGTAGTATTTTCTTTTTCAATGATATTGCAAAATATAACAAAGGCTTTCTGGCAACTCTTTTTCTTGAAGAAACAACTTGAATACGAAAGAGAGGCATATGTCAATATTGTTTTAGAGTAAATAGAACATGATGCTATCATTATCTTATCAATAAATTTATGTTACTATATCAGTACACTCGAAGTGATGCCGGGACTTTTTAAGCTATGATGTACATTAAAACTAGTGTATCTGATCTTATTTAGTGCATGCACTGGTCTGTGAAATGTTAAAGCAATCATACAGATATATTATAATCATTATTTTTAGTCATTTGATACATGTTTAACTGCCCAAGATAATGATATGCGATGTATTTGTCGACTGTGTTGATCACCGTCCCTGTCAAAAGTGAAAAAAGTGGGAACCACATTGTAGTTTGTCAACTGTTATTGACAAAGTCACCATGTTATTATGCATCTTGTGCCTCTGTTAAACGTCTATACCATAGGGCCTACCGAGACTGCCCAATAAGGACAGCCGAGCGATAAGATCTACCATTCCTAGACTATCCAATGGGTTCAATAAGAGCACCAAATGTTGAATACATTTACACCTGAGAAGGAAATTCCATTCAATATCTTGAAAGCAAAAGACATGTGCGATGCATAACCCTTATCCTACAACTTCAAGCGATTATGTTTGTGCGACTAATGCAGACTGTAATAAACCTGCAAATCCAAAGGGAATTCCATTTTAGAAAATGAAGCCGAGATAAAAGAATAATGGCCAGCGATTACAGTACACAAAACAGGACGAAAGCCAAAGCAACCAACATATTATTCAAACTCTCGATGTTAGACACAAAACATCAGACAAAGTACCCGACATAGTCCCGGAAACTCCAATTCGATTAAGGCATGCAAATATATTTACGCATAAGGCATAAATATAAGTCTGATAACGGATTTTAGTTTTTAGAAAACTACCAACATGCATCAATTATTATCTTGACATTGGGCTGAGCCAGACATAGGAATATTTAAGTTCCAGGCCCCGGTTTCACGAAAATACTTAAGTATTTACTTAGTAACATGCTCAACTTATTTCAACACTTATTAGCCCCTTGCATGTTTATTCCTTTAAAGAATATAAGTTTGTCAGAATTGTATTTGCCCATTTATTACATTTATATACACTTGTCAGTATTTGTGCAGGAAATGTTGTTTAATTTATGTAAGTAAATTCCTAAAATTCTTGAGTTGTACTCAAATGAATGCTTCGCTATATCTGACTTGCATTTAATATTTATTATAAAACACTTTTTCCTTTTAACATGTTAATTTCATTGAAAAATAGACTATCATTTAAAATGACAACAAGAAATATCCTTATTTTTAGTGACAATTTGACTTTGAAATAGCGTATATTGCTGAGCAATTACTTATTTTTTTTCGTGAAATCGGGGCCTGGACCTTTCACATACTAGTAGCAAAATATCGTAACATCTTATACATGCGTAACTGACAACGAACGTTTAGATCGTGTTTAATGACTTTTATCTATAAACCATTATATATGCAGATATACGTACAGAACTCTTTTCCAAAATACAGTGCTGCCGTGATAAAGACAGCCTTATACTGCATACAAAATTGAGGTCCATTTGCATAAGTAGTACATTTACCAAGACAAAATTATACAGTGATCTCTAAACACCATCAAACCCAGCACTCACCAAGAACAATACTTACACGCAGAAGAATTAGTCTTCCAGGCAGCAGACAAGGAACACACTTCAGTTTATATTTTAAAGGGACATACCCTATTACTGATTACCTATTACCATTCAATATTCTATGTAGAGTTGTTGTTGTACAATTTATGGGTGGATGCGATTTATTACAGAAAGCCTCTATATTGATTAATGGTGGAAAAATAAGGCATTTTTCGCCATAGGTTCTTCTTTGAAATTGTATTTATTTATCATTTCACGTTCATTAAACACATAATCTATGTTTCGAGAATATAATCTGTTAGATGTAGGAGTGCCTCTTTAAACCATAATATAAAGGTAACATTTGTGTCAAGAACAACGACACAACACAAAACACTGAACATCGCCTTGGAAAGGTCGATTACCAGGGGGTTTAAACAAGTTTGTAGCATTACAACCTCACACTTCCCTGGACTCAACTGGAGACAAATTGTGTAAATAAAAAATATCACTACTGAACTTCAAGTACTTATTCTAGTAATGCAGATTCTGAAATGGTTAAGTAAACTCCATGAAGTCAAGTACAACGAATAAGCAAGCGTCTTTAATGTACTGCTTACTTCATATAGGCATCCGAAGAAGATAACACAATGTATTTTGAGACCAGGATGACTTTTGTTATATCGACTACACAAAAGTGGATAAGTTTGGCAAAATGCCAGTTAAATGTATATACTGTGATTAAAGTTTTATGACTCTTTTTTATGCCCCCGAAGAGTGGCATATTAAAATCGCACCGTCTGTCCGTCTGTCTGTCAGTGCGTCCGTCCTTACATTTTTTTGTGTCCAGGCTGTAACTTTGTCATGCATTGAAGGATTTTAAAATAACTTTGCACAAACGTTCAGCACATCAAGGCGACGTATCACGTGCAATACCCATGTCCCTACATCAAAGGTCAAGGTCAACTTAGAGTTTTAAAGTAATTGATTCCTTTATATATATGCACACATTCGTGTCCAGACTTTAACTTTGTCATACACTGAAGGATTTTAAAATAACTTGGCACAAATGTTCAGCACATCAAGACAACGTGTCGCGTGCAATACCCATGTCCATACCTCAAAGGTACCACCTATCTGAGATGAACTGGTTAGAAACCCAGAGGTAGTCTCGCGTGTATCGGTGCTATGCACCGGGCATGTAAAAGAACCAAGTGGTCTATTCGTAAAAGAGCTAGGGTCTGGTACCCGGATTCCCTTGTATCTGCTTCTGTCTCTAAAATAAAAAGGACCACAATGGAAATAAGAGCTTGCTCTTTCTTATGTTATCCTTGGTACTGAAAAAATACACACATACACACATACACACATACACATACAAAGGTCATGGTCACACTTAGAGTTTAAAGGTATTTGAATACTGTATGCATGGATGGATTTTAAAATTACATGGCACAATTGTTGAGCACATGGAGAGGACACAGACTGTGAGACACCTCTTTAGGGGGCATTCGTCACTTATGAGGGACAGCTCTTGTTTTTAACATCAAGTTCTGGGTGTGGTTCCAATAGAAATTTGTTGAATACACCAAACGAAATAAAAGTATTGCATTAAAATAGTCTACATCAAAAATAAATTGAATGGCTGTTGCTGACATCTTGACCCCTTCATCTGTAGTTTTATCTAGCTTATGTCAATCAAAAATGAACATAAACCGAGAAAGTAACGACCGTGTTTCATAAAAGACTGAATTTCACGATACAAATATTCTGGAATATTTACATTACAAAATCAGCACCAATCAGCTACCAATGATTAATGTTCTAAACAGATATATATCTTCATTGGCTAATATATTACAAATAATTGGTAAATTGTAGAAAATAAAAATATTTAAGTATTATATTCACATTACGTATATATTTCAATTACGAGTATTTACGATCCTGGTGGGAATATTATGTTAGCAAATTGCATTTGTTAAATGGAACTTTTTCTCTGTCGGTAATTGAAACGCGTGCTTAATAGACATACTTACTATATTCGATTCGTAAATACCACGCATATCATATTTTGAAACATTTATCTGTGGCAATATATAAACTATTATGATCCATTTCCTTTGCATTATAATATACCATCGTGTACAAACGATATATTCAACGATATTAACTACGTCTGGTATCTAGTTCTTACGTTTAGCAACTATTGCATTCCCTTTGGCATCCAGTGCAAGTAACTTAACCTTGATGGCCCTGGAACTTGGTTGTAGAGAACTCATATATGTTTACTTCTGCATTTATAACAAAAACAAAACACCAGACAGACATAAAAATGAGCAAGAGAAATGCATCGACATATTTTTTAATAAAATCAACGACTTCAAATTTACATTGGATGTCAAAATATATACATATACATTAACATAATTTGAAACAATAACGTAAAACTAAGGTGTAAATTGAACAATAACTAAGACGATGTATGCAAATCTTTCTCTCTCGTACCGTTAACTTCGACTTTTACTTGCCTAAGCTGATATTTCTACATTGCAGAAACAATAACTTAGGAAAATTTAAGTAATCTTTTGGAAACATGGTAATCATAATTTGTGTTTCGGGTACAAATTACAGTTTTACAGGTATAACATGCTCAGGTAAATTCTTTTCACAATTTCGTGACTTCTATTAAGTTTTTCGAGACTTTTATCGGGTGAAAGTTTTACACCATTTCGAGATATCTTTACACCATTTCGTTAAATAATTTTACCATGTGTCGTGAAATTTTCAGAACAATAAATAAATTTAAAGGTTTGGGATAGAAAAAAGCCCCAAATACTTAAATCGTTAATTGTCTTTAGTAATATAATTATTGGATAATAATAATAATAATAATAATAATATAATAATAATAATTTAATACGTAAATCAACAGTTGATTTCCTGAACCAGACTGCGACCAGACATTACTTTACCAAGGGCTTACATGAAACTACATAAGAACTCTTTGACATTATAAACAGCAAACATAATATATTATCTCCTTATGTTCTAAAACTGCATAGTTAACAAAACAGATTTTTGATGATTTTTACGAAGTGATGAAATATTTGATTAAGAAAATGAAAGATTTTTTTCTATTTTGCCATTATACTTTTCTTTACAAATCGAACAGATAAACTTTGTCAAAACGTTCACCCGAAACAAGAAAAAAAACTTTATCTCTTGAAATTGTTTACGCGAAGTATTGTTTTACTTAAGAAGTAATAAGTATTAATGCTATTTTTCTTGAAAAAATATCTTTTTTTATAAACTATACATATGAACTGTTATTGTGCCTAGTTAGAGCCGACGCATTTGTTGCTGTCACTGATTACTTTGTCTATTTGTATCCATGAATGTCACAACAGAATCTGTGACACATTCAAAATTATCTGTATCAGTTCTGTATGAATGTCACAACATACAGAAGTATGTGATACACAGAATGTTCATAATATTGATGTAAGAATAATATAATACATACAAACGAGGTGTTCCTACTACCCAAACTCAACTTAGATATTTACAATGATGATTCAGATTGTCACATAGGATGCCCTATGATGCAATGTAACATCAGGCATAAAAGGTAAATACTTAGTTTCTCAGGAACGATAAAATATTGACATACAGTGTATTAGAACCTACATATTTTTGTAACCATATTGTAGTATGACCATCTTGTAGTATGACCATCTTATATATGAAATTAGAATAACTTGTATTACGACCTACTTTTTTTCCCTACAAGTAATTACCAACATGTTGGTTGACCTACTTGAAATAATCATCCACTTGTATTATGGCCTACTTTTATCTGTTCCTGAGAGACTAATATTACTGTTATCAACTTGTTACTGGCCACTGGTATTTCATATGCATGCGATATGAATGAATTCAAAACAATATCAAAATTAAACCTTTTGATACAAAGCGTCTATCGAATTTTCAATTCCCTGCACTCTTAGACGATTCAGTTCGAAGCAATTTCATTCACTAAATTTCCGAAACCTCATTTAACTAGTTCACTACCTTTTAAATTTAAGTTTCTTCCGATCATGCAATTACAATCGGAAGTTCAAAGAAAACCACTTCATATTTAACGCTTGGCTTGCGTTTTGCTTTATCAATATTTGTAAGAAAACAATTTTAAAAAGACTGACATCTTTGGTTACCGAGGAAACATAAAATGGTAAATTTACATTAACCTTTCTGTAAAGATTTCTAAAGCTTTTTTAATTAAAGCATTTAGAGAATTTGCATCGTGAGTGCTTCATTAAGTTGTAAAAGTACTATTCCTGGAATAAGCAACTCAAAAGACCTGGACAATATTTTCGACACAGAACGCCATCCGATACTTGTCAGTACCAGTTAATGTGTGAATATGGACGTGTATTTTCAAATATCTACAAGGAGAATAAATAAACAAAATACCCGAATCATACGTTATATATACACCCACAAAAGTGAAGGTGAAACACATTTTTTTCATTTATTTTCATAGCTGCTTTTATGTTCCCTCTTAAGTTTTCATGACAAACTGTACGTTAACATAAATGTATAATGTTGTATACTGATAGTTTATCCATGGTATTTTCTCAGTTCTACAGGCATTTGACCAGCTGAAGTGATACACTCTTTCTTTCTCTTAAAACAAAAGTATACTAATCTGTTAAAGCACAATCTAATGGGAAAAATGCATTGAAGTTAAAAACCCGATATCTTGACTAGCATTTAATGTACATTTCCCTTAACCTAAACATTTCATAAGTTTCAAAGACATTATTCTTGTCAATTCTTTACTAACTTTATTCTAATGTATTACGCTTATTTTTTCATACTTTTGTGATACGCCTTTTATTACTATTTTCTGCTAGTAAAAGTGATTGATGAAACATCAATTTATTGATCTTGTAGACGTCTTTAGTGTCAGAACAGCATAATAGTAAAAAACAAAATACATTTACACATTCAAAATTCTTGTTTTATTATCATGTTCCAAAGTCCCGCACCATAAAACATGGTCTATTTTACAATATAATTACTTCACAGACGCCTCTTAAAATTGCTGTTGTTAGGAGTGTTACAGTTATTTAGAATTCTAAAGAAGAGTATGTACAAGTATTTTACATTAAATGTTTAACAAATTAATATAACAACTATTAAATAATTCATAAAATCTTATCTATAATATACAAGATTGGAATGCTATTTGGGGATGGTTTCCATTTAAATAAACGGTTTATCAGTCACCATGGGAAATACGTTATGACCCAACGGTTTGGTTATAATCAACACAACTTAAACTAGGAAAAATACTGGTTGGTACTAAATAGAAGAAACATTCGTTTTAGGAACAGATTCTGCTGACTCGTATACATTTTGTAATTAGATTAAAGCTGCTCGTTCTCAGGATTTGGTGAAAGGAATAAAGCTCTTCGAACTGTCTGAAATTAACATGTTTTGGGAAAGATCAAATAAAAAGGTTTCAGTATAAATTCTTCTAAAGTTTTGCTGTTTGCCTGAAATTATCCGCTACTATATTGTTAAGCGTTACACTTTTAAATCTCAATATAAACATGTAATGTAGAGGTGCCGTTAAACCAAACGCACCAACATTTTCAGCCGATTTTCTCGAATTGCTATGTTGATTTTCCCTTGTGTTGTTGTTAATTCTAGCATTTACTCTTACATTTTATGTTTTAATATACCATTTTTGAGAGAGATTTATTTTATCACCGGTAAACGGTGAACGAGCAGCTTTAAAGTTGACCTTCTGTATATTTTGCCAAAGATGTTTCAAACGAAGGAAACCTTACGCTATATATATATATATATATATATATATATATATATATATATATATATATATATATATATATATATATATATATATATATATATATGACCATACTTATATCAATGTATAATACATAACTTATAACACAAATACAAGTCGTTTGGTGTTTCCCTGTAGTCCATTTGATCTGATATGAATTTAACGATGAACAGTCTTTGCCAAATCCCTTTGTACGTTTTTTTTTTATTTCTGTAATGACCATTTTCTGTCATAAAATACGAAACTCTTATAAAATTTGGCTACCTGTTTGAGTTTTTAATTTTTCGCCCGTTTTAAAAAGTGTTTATAAGACTTCGAGGTCAGTTTTCTTTTATCAGGGTTCCTTTCTGTTTATTGTTCAGTCCGATCCTGGTAATTGACATTTGCGTCTCTCCGGTAAACTCATTAAAACATAAAAAGGAGACAGCCCAGCATACTAGTTACTGTACAATGCACAATAACTTGTCTTAAAAGCAAAGATAACCTTAGGAAGATAAGTAAATGATTTTGATATTCATTTACTTCTTTGTTTCATTGTTAAAAGAGATAGATACTGAATGTGTATGTAATAATGATATTCAACTCAACATTTTACTTGGTTCTTATAAAAAGTTATCTCAAATTCTGTAAAACATTGTATGGCTAGAAATTAAACGTATGACATAGGGCCTAGAAAAATCGATCACGTGCCTAATGACTAAATGACGTCATTCAATATGTATAATCTTTAAATTAGTACCTAGACTATGACATCAAGACTGTCAATTTGCATACCACTATACCTGCCTTAGTTCATACACTTGTGTACTAACCTTCGTTTGCATACCAGTATACTAACTTTAATTCGAATACCAGTACACCAACCTTAGTTCAAACACTAGTTTACCAAACTTAGTTTGCATACTAGTATACCAGCCATGGTTTGAATACAAGATCACAAACCTTACTTCGAATACTGGTGTACCAACTCTGGTTCACATACCATTATACCAAGCATGGTTCGCATACCATTATACCAACTTTGGTTCGCATAACAGGGTATCAACCTTAGTTCGTATAAAAGAACGAATGCGCTCATACATAGTTCTACTGTTACACCGTAACAGTACTTTCAATGACTACTGTCACATTTTCAAAATTATTACAGACGAAGTAACGTAAAACTCATGAAATATGTATATTTGTCAAAATTAAACTGTATTGTTCTACCCATTGAAAACAATTAGAACTGTTTCGTGGTGATACAGTTTTGATCTGTGTTTTATGTCACTTTTTTGTAAATGTATATAACAAATGCAGAAATGAATATGGTATAAGTAAGGATCCACTGAATATTGATCCCTACAAACTGAAGTGCAGCGCCATACCCGTTTTCTTTTTCACACGCAATTATCATGCAGACTACTCGTCAAAACTGTTTGTTGTCTTTCACATTTCTTTAAAGCTTGTCATTCTGTCGCACTTTTACTGCAAACTTTCAATTTTCTGTTACACATTCCTACACCACACTCCGTGTTTTAATCACAGCATTTAATTGCATCATATCTATTTTTAGCTTACACAGTCACGTGTGATTTACAGCGCCTTATGTCATCATGGTAATCTGTATGACGTTTAACTACACAAATGGTCAGTCATCACTGCATCATACAGGTGAAGCTGCATCACAACTCTGTTGCTTTTAAATTGTCACAAAGGCATTAAGATTAGGTTCTATTACACATGTGTAGAGCCACGAAGACACAACACAACATAGTCAATAGGGATGTACACATATTGCCATTATGCAATACAAATGCAATGGTGCACGCGGCGCTTGTAGATGCTGCGTTACTGTTGTTTGGGTTCTCTGAAAAAGAAGTTGAAATTAAAACTGGACAAGATAAAAACACATTTTGTAAACAAAAAGACAGATCTGTTTTCGTTTAAGATGTTTTACAATCAAAAGGAGATGAAATAATCACTATTAAATTCATGATGAATCATAACATTAATCATTAACTGTTTCAGATGCAATGTATAAAACCAGAAATGATATTCCATTTCAAAAAATAAAATCACCTCGTATTGCTTTACAACCTTTCTCTATTTGTTTTAAGCATGCAATATTTAAAGGTGTCGTCTGAAGCAAGCACATAGCAACTTAACAGTATGAACCACTGACAATATAAGGAGGATAGTTTCTTATTAGGTTGACCATACATTTCATTACTATTTTGGAAGACATTGAAATCTACGCTAGAATACGGAATTTAAAAAGAAAATCATCATTTAGGACAAGCAAAGCTACATGTATAATTATGGCATGCAGAAATATTTTTCAAAGCTGATTCTTTTTTTAAAAAATTCTTATAAAATATGCGGAATATAGTACATTAAAGTAAGCAGTAACATGCAATCGTCAGTATAGAAAAATGTATCCGAAACTAAATGCTGACAAAATATCACTACATTGTTGTATAACAATAATTATGACCTAAAGCAGATATATTACGATTAATGAATTGGTTTTACAGAACATGTGTTTATTCTATGCATTGTTGCGCAGTGTTTTCAAAAGTCGAACAGAAACTTCAGAAAAAGCAGTGAAACAAAATACCGACGATACTTTAAGCTGAAAGAATTCTCCTTAAAATTGCTGGATAAGAAATAACTTCCTGCATTCAAGAAATCACAGGACAGAGGCACGACATGAACGATTGCTTTGGTCATGAAGAATCAATTAATAGTTATTTGTCAATTCCGTTTACAGGAGGTTGGAACAGGAATCCATAAACATGTCTGTGCAGATGTGCCACACAGACTGTCATAATATATTCTAATCAAACAATAAGTAAATCTCCGACGGTCGTTTTCATCTAGTGAAGAAATACAAGACAGTAACTGCCAATAGATGCTGGTTAAATATAAAACATAGAACTGAACAAACCCTTTTCAGAAATTCAAGACGAGAAAGTCCTAACATATACACCAATTATATCTCCGAAAGAAAACAAAAGAAGTATTTTTATAAAAGAAATAAAAAATGTCACGTGACATGTACAGAATGAACTTCTGTACATGTACAAAACCACGGAGATGGTTTTACTGAAGATTTAAATGCAGCAAAAAGCGACATTTAAAATCTTTGAAAATCTGCAAATATCGATAATACTAAGAGGTAATGCAGACAAAAAAATAGAGAGGAAACAGATATTTTTTTAATTCGTTACAGGAACTTCATAGAAATTATCGGCCGAAAACAATCTGCACAAGAGAGAAACTGACAACGAGTTCAACCAATCATAATATATCACAACCTAAGAAAGACAAGCTTTATCAGAGAAGGACAAATACAAATTATTATGAAGGCAAAGGTGCAATATTGGCAAAGTACTGGGAGGAGTAAATATATCTAATTCAAAGCATGCAATTGCCTGGACGCTTGGACGCTTACCACGATATGACCCGCCACCTTATGGAAGCAGATTGTAAATGATAAAAACACGTGTTCAGTGAAGTGAAACATACAATAACTAGGCAAGGGTCTAGTGAGGAAGTAAGTGCACATATATGTTTGAATATATTAGATATTGTATATGCATTCCATCAAATGAAAATTTGTAGTAGAAAAATATCCAATCATCGTATTGAAGAGCTGAGTACTTTCTATATAATGAAATTTGATAACTCTGGATCGTTCTGGTCATTTAATGTACACTTTCTTAAAAGTTCGATAAACTTTGATTTTGCAAGTTTATAGGGTGGTTTTTGTTTATTCTGCTCAAAATGTATTGATCAACACTATTCCAAATAAATGTAACAAGTTTTCTGCGATTGCTTGTACCATGAATGTTATCTGAAACATTTCTTTTCAGCTTTGTCATCAAGTGTTTCGTTCAAGTAATGTGAATAATGCTTTTATTTTACACTAGTTTCTATTTCATAGAACTTTTTAAGGAGCAGACATATTTTTGCAGTAAAATGTTAGGATGAACTAGAAATAGTGTTTAGTATGGATTAATACAGGAACAATTACAGTAAGAGTGGTATTCAAGGTAGATCTTTTTATAACGGCAATTATCAGAGTTAAAACGTCTGTATTTTGTTTATGCAGAAGTAACGGACACATGATTTTTTCTAGATGTCTTTTAAGGCAAGAAATGACAGGAACAATTTAAGTATGGCAACATATGTTGTTTTGTAAAAAAACTGCATTCTTTAAATTTCTTAATTTAAAGCTATTGTGTACACAGGGCATGTAACCCCACTGAATTTAATACTAAGGGTAGATGGGTGGCAAAGATTTCGTACAAGGAAACTTTCAGTACTTTTAAAGAAATGTACCATCAACATTTTAATATAAATGGAATACAATTATATCGTTATACAAAGTGACCGACTTCAGTGGTTTTGCACAGAGTAATATACAGTTTGAAGTTAGTAAAACACCGTTAGTAAAAGTAGGTTAATTAATATATGGTTTATATAGTCAGTATACATGTTACTAACCTAAGAAACTCTTATAGTACTTCAAGTAAACATTTGTAAAACTGATAAAAACTACTTACCACGCTTTATATGGTTTGTTCCTGCTGTAGAATAGAATAATAGAATTATTAAATTAATTAATTAATTAATTAATTAATTAATTAATTAATTTTAATAATTGATTAATTATTCAGACAAGGAAAGTCAAGAAAATGGTCATTTCATAGAAACAAGTACTATTTTCAACAGTTCAACTAACAGATCTACTAGTATTCTGGCTGTTCTAAGCAATAATCAAATTACTAGCTTATATGTGTATACCATTTTATGACATTTTTAGGCTAGACTATCAATAAACTTACTAAAAAGGCATCAAAAAGACAGTTCACAGTGGTCTAAATTTACGTATAACGTATCAGATATTACAATTTAATATGTCATGCAAAAGTAAATAACAAACATCTTGAAACGGCTTTGTTACACATGAAATAAATCGGTATATTTTAAGAACAATATATATAATTAAAACAATTCTGAAGAAAGCATCCGGGGAAAGAAATTTGCAACGTAAGCAAAGGGCAAATATAGCAACGAATAATTGCCAGTTTTTAGCTTTTAGAAAAAAAAAATCCAAACAAATTTAGACAGTCATATATTTAATTGGAGTTCGTTTTATACAAGATACTTAGATTTGCTTTCAAGAGGGGAGGTTTGATGTAATAAATGAGTATATATTCCAAAGTTTGTTTTCTGTATACATGATGGAAATATTCACTTAAGGCTTTTCAGTCGGCAGAATATTTATTTTTGATATAGATCTAAATTATTATGTATTTTCCATGGCAAAACGTGTATATATTTTACGATTAATATAAATTTACAAATAATGAAAGCATCAAATGGATCAGATATTCAAAGCTGAAAACAGACTTAAGATGCGGGTTAGATAGTATATCAACACATGTTAGTGACATAAGTCAACTGAACAAGACTGATTTTGTATTCATACAGCATGATAAACCTGACCCTCCAAATGCGTGTATTTAATCGTGACACCGAACGTATCTGCTCATTTTATTTCTTGCAAGATGTAAAGACATGATGAGAAAATAATCTCGACTTCTCAGATTTTACTAGGTTGTAAACGTATATGCAAACATACGTAAGTTAGCTCTTAGACTATGCAGTATTTCTATGATCTGTAGTTTTCATTGTATTTTGCCAACCGGTTGGTTATTCTACGAACATTCTTTTGTTTTGTTTATACTTTGGTTCTTTTTAAATATAAATGACAGTTATGTCAGCAACACTTTTGACTTAATTAAACCATTCTTTACAAACACAGACGTGTTTTCATTAATTTTCGACTTTTTTTTCGTCCTTGTACAATGTTTAGGAAAATGTTATCAAACTTAATAACAACTCTCACTGGTACTCCTAAAATGATGTATGACTTCTTCCAAAAATTTCTCTTTAAAACGATGTGCATTGTTACTCTTTATTAGAATACAGATCAATAAAACTGTAGGATAGGAAATTTTGCAGTCAATGCAGATTCAACGTGGATCAAGATAGTCTAATGTTTTTGTTATTCCTTTGCAATCGGGAGGACAATGGTGTATTCCCAGTCAGGTCACATGACACAGTTTCCAACGCCATAAATGATTCAAGCCACCAAGCTGCGATTATTTAAATATCACAATGAAAATTGTTGACGCTTCATTCATTAGTGATAGGTTTGTTAATGGAGGAAAAACGATTAATATAAGTTAAGACAACATGTTTCTCAAATCGAGCCAAACAGATGAGTATTTAAAACAGACTTATGAAAAGAATGATCAGTTGAAGTATGTGTAATAACTCGAAGAAAGCTATGCAGACAGCAACAAAATCACATTAAAAAGCGACCATATTGAAAGTGTGAAAAAACCTTACAGCGAAAGACTAGAAAACACAACACCCAACAACATTTTGTGACAGAATTATATAGATGTAAGTTTTTAAAAAGCTACTAATATTTGTTATAATTATGATTATTCATTATAAGCATGACAATAGTTTAGTTGAAGATGTAGAGGCGAGGCTATGTAGACATAATGTGACCGCTTACACGCATAGCAGACACGGGTTTCCTTTACCGGCCTATTAATCTAACTACTTATATATATTAGATAATTTCTATATTCCTACTTTAATCTATAAAAGCGTAAGCAAAATATACAAAACAGGTGGTTTATTTGAAAATTTTGCCCAGGCGAAAGAAGGGGCATTAGCAGCGGCAATGGTGGTAGCATAGAAGCAAAGTGACTATTTACGACATGTGCGTCAGTTTCAGTCGCATTAAAATGTCTACATTACTGCTTGTACAGTTAATCAAATCAATATGTTAATAGATGTGTAAGCAATTCTGGAATTTGACCAGTAAACATTGTAAAAAAGTCAAAACAATTTTATTCAAAACATTTTTTTTTAATTTTGCTTGATTCACGTGTTAATAGATGTAGATGAGATTCTAGAATTTGACCAGAAACCATTGAACACTTTTGCTCGTACAATTCATTAAATCAATGTGTTAGTAGAAAGCGATTCTAGAATTTGACATGTAACAAATAGAAGCTTTGCTGGAACAGTTTAATGAGTAACTAGCCTAGATTTTGACTCAAGTAGCAATCATTGCATACTATTGCTTTAATTGTCAATTCAAATAACGTGTAAGTACATATTTAAGCTCTTCTACAATTTTACCAGTAACAATTGAACAATTTATTCGATTAACGTGCTGATATATATGTTAAACCGATTCTAGAATGTGATCAATAGTCATTGTATACTTTTGCTTATGCAGGCTATCTAATCAGTGCATTAGAAAATATGAAAGGCATTCTAGAATTTGACCAGTAACCAGTGTATAATTTTGCTTGAACAGTTAACTCAATGAATGTATTAGTAAATGCATATATGAACTAGAATTTGTCTACTTTAGTAAACATTGTTTACTTTTGCTTGAATTGTGTTAGTAGATGAACATGCGATGCAAGAATTGGACCAGCAGCCATTGTTTACTTTTGCCTGAAAAGTGCATTCAATTAACGTGTTAGTAAATTGTATATCTAATCTTTCATTTGACTTCAACCGCTGCATAATTGTATACATACTGAAAACCACTACATGACCTGTATTATGATTGTTTTCAAGGCAAAGCAACAAGTAAACAAGATGTCAAGTAGCCTTGCAGGAAAAGGTTCATTCCACAAGAACACACGCAGCCTGTGGGATCAGCCGACTGATGATTACTCTACGAATAACAAGCTGGCAAAGGCCTTTAAATTGGCACTAAACCATATGCCTTAACCTTACGGAATTTAGGATTTTCGACTTGATTCACATATGACGCCTCAAGTGTTTCAGCTAACGAAAGTAATGGTCTGTAAGAGCAGCATAAAACAGCAATTGTATGCGTTGTAATATTACAAGATGTCTTCTCTGTTGGTTTCTATTATCAGCCAGCTTTGAATATAGCTTTAAGATAATTTCACATCTGTTTTTGGCACAAACCTTTCTGTTCGATTTGAACTTTGTTTTCAGATGCAATTTAGAATTTATAAAAGAAAATTAAATTTTTGAGAACAGTTCTCGGCATTATCTAGGTAGACAGGGACTATGTTTTTCGTTAGTTACTATATACTTGTAAATTGTACTCATTGAAAGATGAAATATAACAGTATATGTTTCACTTTTCTGTCCTTCTGATATGACTTTGCAAAGTCCAGTAAGATTAATTGGCATAAACATTTAAAGAATCAATAAAAGAAAGTTACCAACATATTTTCAGTTTAATGTCATCTGTTACAATTATAAACGATGCAGTTAGACATTACTTGATATACATTGTACTTCGCCACGATGCATTGTAACACCGGATACAGCTCCTTTCGAATACAGCTCCCCGGAGAGCTGTACTCGGCACGCATTAACGCATACAGCTCCCATAATCAAATGGGAGCTGTAATCCGGGGTTCTTGTACCCTTTTTTCGAATAGAGCTCCCCAGTGACCCGATGCAACATAGACGTGTATTTAAGGCGTATCATTACGGCACGAACATTATTATAGAATGATAAGGATCCATCCCACTGTTCAGGATGCAGTACTTAGCACTGGGATGTTTGTCTTTTTGTCTGTCCGTGTTGGACTGACGGTTGAACGAAACTTAGAGGTTTAATGACTTTTTTATTGGTATTGAAGAATTAATTTCTTTCAATAGACCTACATTTTTTCATACATGAGTGTTGCACATAAGGCGGCAGTTTAAGTGGTTTTGTACTTTGTAAATTGTTGACGGAATGAAGCACATTCACACCAGGGAGTCAGGCCCGACAGACAGCTGGTAAGACAACATACAGGGTAGCACAACAGACATAATAAATTATACTCGGACAGATGCACCCAAACTTTCGAACTACAATTTGGTCATTGACTTACAAGTTTTCGGAACTGCCAAACTTCTTTCTAAAGTGGAGACATAAATTCATTTGGCCAAAAGACACATCACCCCGTACTCAGACTTCTGTTATTTGATCCGTTTTATCATCCGTTTGATCAAACATAGGGAGCTTTATTCGAATGTGCATATGCTTTGGTTCGAATACAGCTCCGCTACACCAAGGGAGCTGTATTCGTTAATGTGCACCGAATACAGCTCCCCGGGGAGCTGTATTAGAAAGGAGCTATATCCGGTGTTACAATGCATTCCTTACAATTTCATATTTACTACCTTAATATGTAGCAGAGTTAATATCAACACATCGACTATCGTAAAAAGCCTTATTAGCTCTAGCAACACTAAATGACAACACATTAGTCAGCTCATAGTACATTTTGTTTACTATTGGTCATGTTCAAAATCCAGGTGAGAAAAGCACCTGCCGCACATTCTTTTCTAATACACTTAATTGCCACCAAGATGCTTTTAAGATTGTTATACCCCAGGGGTACACTCTTGGACCCTTCAAATACTGAATATTATTCACTCACAAGAAAGCGCAACGAAAGACATGGCTGATGCAAGGAAACTGGATAAGACCTTACCGGCTGATGTAACAGTGTAACCTTTATCTTCAATTTTCGGAGGAATCTTTTTCCTCGATCTTTTTGCAGAGCCTGTAGAGAACGGAAGTTGTCATGACAACTGTTACATGTAATTATCGCAACTACATGCTCGTCCAAAAAAGCAGAAGTTAAAGGTAAAAAATACAACTAATTTCAGGAGTTTTTCAGATATTTATACACCTCTGTCGCTTCAAAAAAACTCAGAATGTTTAATAATTGCTGAAATTGCATAAAACAGTTAATTGGCCTATTTTGTGACAAGAAATGTTTACTTTCGATCGAAATGACTAAAACGTGTTTTAAGTGACAATTTCGACACCGGGTCCACTGATTCAAATAAATTGTTTGACAGACCGCAAACTATTGTTATAAAATTTAGGACGTATTTGGTTGTCCATTTAACTTCTCGAAAGAAAATAAGTACAATGTACTATGATTAATTAGGGAAATGGCTGTGCTGCAAGCGCATGATACGCCACGTCTACCGACTAACAGAAGACAAGTTCAAAAGATTTTAATACAGGGGGAAACAAACAGTAAGTATGTTAAAGGTCAGTCATATTTAACTCCGTACGATGATTGAATTAAAACGTTTCAAATGTAACACTTAACATCGTGAAACCAATTGTTTTGACACAACAAGCACTAGCCAATAGGATATGCTTGCGATAACCACAAATCAGATTGCCAACAATGACTACATAGCTTTCTTCTAGTTGTTTATATGGATGTGATATATGGGGCTATGAATGACAACATCA
Source organism: Saxidomus purpurata (assembly GCA_022818135.1). Lineage (NCBI taxonomy): Eukaryota > Metazoa > Mollusca > Bivalvia > Venerida > Veneridae > Saxidomus > Saxidomus purpurata. The sequence continues at coordinate 1,638,267 of JAFMSR010000018.1, read as the reverse complement.
AGCACGTAATACACGTGATCAACTATAACAAAACCGACTTGTTAAATTTTAAATGGAACAAAAATGGACTATTCTGATTAATTTAGCATCTTCCAAATTTAAAACTGAAGTATCAAAATGAGTTTGTTATTTATCTTTACAATCTTTTGCATTCTCAACAAATGATAATTACAAATCCTGAATTTAACCAGCAAGACACGGAACGGAGACTGGAATTTAAGAAGTCGGTTGTAAAATAAGAAGAAAAGGTAAATGTTCATACAACAAAAGTAATTCTAGAAATACCTAAGTCAGTGGATTCTATATATTTTTCGTCTGGGGAAGACCTTGGCCCGATTATCGGTCCATTCTTTCCTTAAAAAATAATATTTGCTTGAAGTAATTTTCTAAACTCGACCTTGAAGACCAACTTTAAGTTTTGGTGAAATATATACACATCCAAAGATTATGTATTTTTTCAGTAAACCTTGCTGGTTAAATTCTCGAAACTTAAAGTTTCACTCAACAGACACCCAAATCTTCTGCAACTAACGTATTATTTAAAACAAAAACATACGATTGAGTCAAATTAAACGAATGAAATTTTCTTTTGTCATAGAAATGATAAAAGAAATAAACTTCTCTTGAAAAAAGGGTGTCTGGCATCTAAAACTAACTTTGACATTGTATAGTTCGATCGAATGAATGATAAATGGTCAAAAGCGGCTACACGGGAAGTATCATTATGTTTCTAGTGGTTTTTTCCCTGCATTTTATTTAACATTAAATATGTTATAAATGCATATCATTGTTATTTATTTTTCTACCATCGATTGCATCAGACAAGGCGGAAAGAAGTCCGGGGGCATTTTATCGGATTTAGTCAGTTAGTGAACACTTGTGAAAATCACTCACCCACTACCGTATCCAAAAACATAAACAATTTTTTTTCCGAATCAACCTTATAGATTTTTTTAGACTGAAAAGGGATATTTTCATACAGACAGCGGAAATCGGGAATTGTAATGTATAGATAGGCACAGCAAACACTCACCATTTAATACTACAACACTTGTACTTGTTATGGCTAAGTCTGAGCTCCTACAGATGTATACCCCATTATCTTCCATGTCAGCTTTATCTATTTCCATCTGACTGTGTAATGTTTTTGTCTCTGCAATTCTAAACTTTGCAATAGTTACTCCTCTATTTTGGTTCTGTTTAATTTTTTCGCCATTTTTAAACCAGTCAATATCTTCGGGCGGGAACAATTCTCCCGTCGCATTACAGGTCAGCACGAGTTTTTTGCCCTTGTCCACAAACTTGGGCCCTTCGATTGATATGGCTGAAATATCATTACAAGAAATTAAAACAACATGAAAAGATGTGGTGAACAATTTTTTTTATCAAGCAAAGCAAAAAATCGATAATGAGTTCATGTGTAAAGGAAGTGACGTGATAGCGTAGGCGAGAAATGTGGCCGAAACATTGAACGATGTAGAGGGAAAGTGGTAAGCAAATAAAACATACGAGGTTCAATATTAACTGGTATTTTAAGTGTAGATTTGTCGAAAATATTAGCAGGTGTCGTAAAAGAATATCAAATACACCTAGGATGGTAGAAAGCACACTATTCTGGAACTATACAACACAATAATTCTTTTTAATGAATACTGGTGTGATGCTGAAAGCATTTACTCTAGGTGGGTTTGTTTGAACTAACAATATGATGTACGTGAATCACATTAAGAATGAAAGTATACTAATTGCAATTGCTTCTAATCTTCAATACGATAATAGTTCCATTTTTATTTTTACTTTGATGTTTAAAGGAAAGATACTTAAGGCATAACATTTGAAGACCTTAGACATTAAAATATACATGGTACTGACTTTAACCTGTGTACGTGTGCACATGTACTTGCAAATATGGCACTTGACATGAACATAGTTTCTTTAAGGAGTCAGTGACCACTTATTTTAATACCAATGAATATTTTGACAACACATCAAAACGATATTGTTCTCTATTTGCAAATGCACGTAACAACATACGTTCTGACGTTCCCAGAGTTTTAATGTAGCTTTATAATGAGATAATGCATCAGCCTTAACAATCAATGTTAATTATTGTTACTCATCCTCGTTGTTTATTTAAGAGTTAATCATTGTTGAATGCTATTTAATCATATACAATAATATCCAAAGATGCTGCTATTTCTAACTGATATTGACGAAACGAAGGAGTATCAATTTTATTGTCAAGATAATGGTGTTTAACATATGTCATGGATGATATATAAATGTAACTTGAGATAAAGGGAATATTGACGCATATACATGCTTGCATCACAGAAACATGAGATGCGAAGGAAACAATGGAAACACGTAAATCATTGGAAGAAGTAAATCACCATCAAAATGTGCAGGATTAAGGGAAAAATTGCCTTAGAAGCACTACAATGCGATTTGTACATTACACATTGTTCCATTCGCCATGACGACCCAAATTGTATCTAACGTACATAAATCGTTCTCAGATGAACAGACGTAAGATTGATTAAAGATACACATTGAATGGAAACCTTTACAGGTCTAAAATTTAATAAAGTTCTGAAAAAAAGTTCGTACGGTAGACTCAATGATCGAAACCGAAAAAATAAGTTCCTGAAACCGTAGGTCATTACGTTATTTTCTTTTTCAAAAACTAGTTTAAAGCTGCTGACAGGCATATGTAAAAGATGATGTAATCAATGACGTCATATAGTTCGAATTTCTTGAAAAACGCGTTGGTTCCTACCGGGCGACCCCGTTCAATATTCAGCATGGCGACAAGCAACAATGGTATGTTTTGATATGTTCTTTTAAAGTCTAGCCACTATTAGTAACGAATACGTACCATCTTTCTTTGGCCCTAGTGCATCTGAAAAATAGTGACACGCATACTTTTTAAGTTTGTTGTAGGGTTATGAAGGGTGAAAAATCAAGATAAACATTTGTGATGCGTGAATGTATTTAGATCTATCTGTAGAAAATATAATCATTACAATTCTTAGGAATATTACACAAAATTACTTTGAAACATGCAAGAGTGTGTAAAGTAGTAACGATCTAGTTGTTTAAACCAATAAAACTAAATCATAACAAATTGTAAAGCATAATTTTAAGATAAAAGTGGACTACGGTGCCCGTAAAGTGACATGTGATACATTTTTTTTATTTCGTTATTACGAAATACATTTCGTATAAACGAAATGTTATTTCGTAAAAACGAAATCTTATTTCGTAATTACGAAATGTTATTTCGTTTTTACGAAATGTATTTCGTTTAAACGAAATCTTATTTCGTTTTTACGAAATGCATTTCGTTTAAACGAAATGTTATTTCGTTTTTACGAAATGTTATTTCGTTTAAACGAAATGTTATTTCGTTTTTACGAAATGTTATTTCGTTTTTACGAAATACATTTCGTTTTTACGAAATAAATACATTTCGGTAAAACGAAATTTCATTTTGTAAAAACGAAATCTTATTTCGTAAAAACGAAATCTTATTTCGTAATTACGAAAAATTTCGTTTTCACGAAATAACATTTCGTTTTTACGAAATAAAACAAATGTATCACATGTCACTTCACGGGCACCGTAAAATACCAGGTACGGGAAAAGAAAAATGAAATGAAAGCTTTTAAAATGTTAATTAAATCCTTTTTCGAAATTACTTTTTTAGCAGTTGCATGTACGTAGGTTGAACCGTATATGTCCAGGAACGTATATATCACACGTGTGTGATATATTCGACCGTAAATATAACACGTGTTTAATGTGACATATTCGTTTGGTCATTTTTGACAGTTTACACCGAAACGTATATGTCTCATAGGTTGTGATATTAAAGTGCATGAAAGTACAAATTATACTTTTGCTTAAGTCATTCCAGGAAGAGGATCGGAACCGATCCACAGGAGCCGGCCATGCAGATATATCAAGTTTACTCTGTGTTTAAGTTCCAATAAGTGTTGATCGCATGTCGTTTACCTTGGACTTTCTTGGATAATCATGTCATTGCATTTCGGCTCTCCACATTACACCTATATACATGTATATACCTATATGGATGCCTCCCAAGCATCGTTACATTTCGTTTTTATTTGCCCTTTTCTGCATGTGAGATATTCGTTTTCGTGGTCCTATAAAATTCGAAGTCAAACGTATACATATTATGTGCCATATACGTTTCACGCGAAGACTATTTTCGACCGAATATATCACACGTGTGACATATGCGGTCGAATTTTTTCTCTCGTGTGATATATACGTTCCGGGACATATACGGTTCAACATACGTAGCATTCAGCCTTTCGAAACATACAACTAACTACTAAAGGAAAAGACACCGTTTGCATTATTATCAATTCTTAAATATTGTCTTTGAAGCTCATAAACGACATAAAAATGTAATGTTAAGTGCATCTATTTCAATATTTTCCCGGAAGTGCAAAACTGCTTTATAACTACTGCCATATCTTTCCTGACATTCATAAGAGACTATTTCATTATTTGCCACGAAGTGTGTAAGCGCAGTCTAAGAATAAATGCATCTAATGTTACCATCCGACAATTAAAAAAACATCGTTTAAAACTGGCGCGGCGTAAGAGCTGACAAATTAATTCTACTTCAAAAGCAGTTCGCCAGCATGACTTATTTAAAAATAACTTCCAAGTCAGTTTGTTTAACAGTTTTACCTATAACGTTGAGCTGCACATATTTTCTCAAGTCTTCTTTCGTGCTAATCTGACACTCATAGAGACCCGAGTGTCGGGTTTGTACATTCTTTATGATGAGATTCCATTCTTCTCTGTGAGGTAGATGTTCTATACTAATATCTGGGTCTCCAACAAACACCATCTCGCCATATGTGAGCACATGATTCTCGTCCACCTTCTTCCATATCACCTGGAATTAGAATTTAAAAATTCTACATGTTATACAAGATTGAAGTTCCTCGGTCACTGTCTTCTAAATGATCTGAACTTAGAAAAAAACATACATTTAAAGACTAAAATTTGAGAATTTTAAGTCAGTGAATTTATACGTCATATCTTTGAATGCTTGATAATTTCCTTTAAATGATGTGTCATTACTGTATTTAAGCTCCGTTAATGCCTCAAAAAGATTGAATCAGTTTTAAGAAAAAATCATAACTACATGCAGTTGATACAAAAACGACCATAATCATGCTGCTAAACATTACAGTAACAGCACGGGGCGATGATCAGTTCGTTTGCTTTCTGGATTATTTCCCTTTGACTGTTCAGAGCGGGCCCGTATCGTAGTCACCAAAGATTTTACCGCATGAAAGACAGACAGACATAATATTCACGACACACTTTCAAAGCTAAACTCCGAAATATATAGCGGTTTGTCTTGAAACTTTAGGCATAAAATAGGTTTAATTGGTTAAAGATTTAAAACTCTGACCTGATTTTCTGCTCTAATCCTGACAGGTACATTAAGCAGTAGAAGCAGCGCTTTTAATTTTCTATTTTTTACGTAAGTAACATGTAACCCTTAGATTAAATTTTTCACGGCTTGTCAGAGAGGAGAAAATTGATTATTATTTGTAGCAAGAGGTTTTTAAATTAATTTGACTGTGTGTTCTTTTCTTTTCCAACCTGAGACTTGCAAATTAAATTACTTATAATGCTTTAGTGGCGTATTTGTTGAATTAATGTATAAACATATTTGTACAACGGCTGTAATAATGATTTACGGTGTGATCACTACAGACTAGCGCCCATAATACTGAATAAAATGTAAGTCTTAATGTTTCGTTTTTATTGAAAAATGTTGTCTATGATGAAAGTAGGGTATTCAATCAAGGAGATTAATCAATTCTGCGAACATTACGTTTTCTGAGGTATATTGTATAGTACATTAACTTAGCCAAACAAGATGATATAAAGGGTACAAGTTTCGCCATTAAACAAACCGGAACGATGGATCAGTCATATTTCACACATTGGCCCTCCGCGTGTGAATCATGACCGTACGACGTATAATCGATGGAAAGAGCCGAGATAACGATTGTGGCTTTCAAAGGTTTTGTAAGCGGGAAAACATAAATCAAACTTAAATGAAAGGTTTGTTCCGTTATAATTTGCTTCGGAGTTTTATATATGATGCGTTAATGTGCCTTTTTATGAGTTGGCGTCTATTTTGAGTGATATGTCTATGGTTTTACGTATGTGGATGTAATAATTTTCTTTTAGGACTTTGTAGAATATGTGGTCCCTGGTGTATATCAGTGTGTGACTGGTTCGGTATGTTATTCCATACAATAAACTGTGCTGGTGCTTATGTCTTTGTGCCTGTAAAACATCTTGGGCGAACAAATAATACGTTGTTTCCAATAGTACATAAATTCATTTGTACAATATGTCTTCGTCATCCCCCCAAAAAATCTTTCTTTTAAGTGAGGACGAAAAAATGAAAGAGAAAATATGTTGTGAGTCATTGTGTTATATTTTAGTAAATCAAATGGCAAAAAAACATGCTTCAAGTAATGAAAATCCACCTATCTGAAAATGTCAAGATAAACAGAATCTGATAACTAACAAGTATCAAAACCCCTTATCCAACAGACAACCCGTGGAAGTTTTTGACGTCATTTAGAATGACACTTTATCTCAACTTAATTCTTATCTGTTTTTTTTTCATTTTCGACATAAACTTCACCAAGAGATAACCTGACTCTTTCCCTTTCTTCATGCATTTTATTCAGACGACAGAAACAGTTCTGACTATAGATAGCATATACACGGTTCAGCAGAGTTATTTCATTTATAAAATGCAAGGAAAAAAATTTGAATGCTGTAAACCTACAATAACAAATTATACTTATTGCAGATGAATCAGATCTATTTTTCGTCAGTAATTTTCAGATGAAAGATATTTTGTAACATTAAACAGGTATTTTGGCAGAAGCTGTTATATAAATAAACATGAAAAATGTAGCAGAAGGTATATGCTAAACGTCATGCCATGCTTTGCAAGAACCTGACCAAACTTCGAAGGGTTGATACCAGCAGAGACATAGAATATGTCTCTGATACCAGTAGCTTTTGAAAAAGCTTTTTCCTCAAATGTTGTAATAATTACCCCTTCCGTAAAATTTGTCTTATTTTAAATGTATCCTTTGATTAATTGATAAGACGAGAAAGAAGTTACAATGTCATGTTCTTTTTCGAAATTTTCGGCATATTTCCGTTCAGTTTCATACATATGTATAATTGTTCGGCTTTGTTCTCATAAAATATAGAAAAATTTATAGCTATGCTTGTTTTTGTTTGGTTTCTCCTGAAATCCAAAGAATTGAGGAGAAATCATCTAATAAATAAACATAAATGATGACATTTTAGATGATTTATATATTCATGAAGTAACAATTTTCAATTTGTACGAGTTCATTTTTTCCCCTGGTATTTTAGAGGCTAAACTATTGGTTAAAACTATTTGAATTAAATTGTAACTTTTCCAGTTTTTGACCATGATCGCACCGTTGAACAAATAACTTACAATTATGCCATGAAATATCACAACGACATTACCAAAGTAGGTAAAACGCCTCAGCCAGACGACGTTGGGTTTTTTCTTGCCAGAAACATATTTAGGCTAATTGAAGCTTGCCGCATTGGAGCAAGATGCGGGCTAGATAACTGTAGCCTTTAAGTCAATTATTTCATTTCTGGATATCACAATTCAAGACTGATTGCAAAACCACAATGTAGTGTGTCTATATCTAATTATGAATAAAATAATTTCTGATAAAATGAGCTAAAGCTGATCTCACGGGAAATCCTATTTACAACCACACCGGTAGTGTTTCACCATTGTGATTTTTATACGTATGTTCTTTTTACGAAACGCCGTACTAATTAATTGGGATAGAGGAGAGCTGGCATTAACAAAGAAGAGTATATATTGAATCAATAGAAATTCAACCCTTCTGGCACATGAATAGAAAACGAGAAAATACTTTTCGGAAGATGTTCCTACATTCTAGACATTTCTTCTTCCTACAGCTATTTAGATATCTGGATAAACACAAAACGACGTGATTTGACAAAAGCGAATCAGATTGGCTCTAGGTCACAACAATAGATGAATTAGACCTCTTGTAGTCAACAATATTTATTAAACGTACTTATTGCCGGGACAAGTTGTTTGGCCCATTGTTGGCTAAGTGAATTGACGAAAGCCGGACTGATTAAAGCCGTGAATGTAAGATACACGTTCCGATTTCGCCAGCGGCGGACGGATTCAATTAGTCTGGTTGTGATTGTTTTTGGCACTACTTTCAAAGATGTATTACAGAGCAGCCTCTCGGAAGAGCAGCTTAAATAATAGCTACCAGTCTGTGTTCTTCTTAGAAACACTTTTTTGTATATTTGATTGTTTCTTTATCACGAATGTCTCAGTTAAGTTATAACATACGGAAACAGATTTTGATCGAATCAGGTGCACGATTTCTTTAAGCAATTAATAACATGTATGTTGAAAATATTTACACAATTTTATAAAATCTTAAATAAAGCTTGTCTGTTTGCAAATGAAAAAAATTTACATTCATTTTTTCCCCTAAAAATGTCATTTATTTTAAACAGTTTTATGAAGGGCAACATTCTTTGTACAAAATTACCTATTTTTCATTGTAAAATTAGACTTTAATTTCTCAAGTGTCGTTGACATGTATATGTATTTTGGAATACTTTTTCGAAGTAAAATATCCAAGTAATTAGTATAAATTTGTATATAGAACGACTTAACTGTACAATTACAGTGGTTTTCTTTCATGCTTGAACTTAAAACACCAAACGTCCACGGTAACTTTGTCAGTACTATGCTACTTCGGAAATGTCAATTGCATACGATATTATCGACAAACTGGATCTGATTTCTTTAAGCGAAATATGGAGCAGTTGTCGGGTTTCGGATATTAATAATAACAACTGTTTTATACAAATACAACTACCTGTTTCGTTCCAAGATATTTGACCGCACACTGAAGTATCGCCCTTTCCCCCTTGTAGTAGGTCACATTTGATGGCGTGTCGCTGTATTCAGGTAGACGGTATGTGAAGGTGCCTTGAAGAACTGAAAATAAAAGGAAGACATACAATTAATTCGAAATTTTAAAAAAAATCACACAATATTTCAAAGATAAAACATTACATTTTTCTAGAGCTGTAGTGGTTTGAACTCCGAACAGTGTTTGCACAGCTCTGGAGATACATGTATAAAGGTGTCTTCATCGAAACTGGTTACAAACTACTTATCATAGTTTCAAACAAAAATTAGAAAAAAATGTGTTAATATAATGAAGCCATTTTGATGTATTTGTATAAGTTACGATGAACATGATATGTATTGATTCACTCACGTTAACACATGTGATTTCTGTAGATGGCCAAAATGGATTACAGTTATACTGTTTGTATACTTTGTCCCGGTTTATTGGTCATAAAAATAACTTTAAATGGTAAAAATATTGAAATGATAATGATTTTTACATCAATCAACTTAACAGCTATTATATATGAAAGAAATAAACGTTGTTAATTTATGTGGTTGATTTTCGGTCCGGTACATCTGGGCACAAATTTGCAAGCGATACAATTTGAATTTTACAGCATTGATTATAATTTTTAGAATGTTCCCAGTCGTAGTTAAATAGGCACTCCTTAAACCTGGTGTCAATTTAAATGATTTCAAAACCATAAATAACAGAATATTTGCATCTGTTATTACTTAGCCTAAAAGTTTAAGCTAAACCTGGTAAAAAATTGTTGCAGTACCGTAAACATTGAATAATTTATGTAAAGTTGTTGTTGCATAATTAATGAGTGGAAAGCCTTTTATTGCAGAAGGCCTATATGTTGATTACATGTGCTAAAATGAGACATTTTTTCAATGTATGTTGTTCTTTAAAATTGCAGTTATTAATCGTTTGACATTCATTGAACACATTATTTATGTTTGGAGAACATATTCTGCTAGATGTTGAGAGTGCCCCTTTAAACAGTGTAGGTCAAGGATACAATGCTTAAAATGAGAAAATTGCTGAAACGTAAAAAACGAAAGTCACTTTACATGTACGTCGTTTTTCTGTGTGTTTTTTTTTAAATACTTTGTAGAGGCAGTATGCATTTTATGCACTGTTCACAAGGCACCATTCCGGCGGACATTGTACCACTTTCTACATTCATTTAAAATTGTTATAGTGTAACAACCAATCAGCTGTAATTTTGTTATTATTATTTACAGAAAGCCCAGTCGTTTAAATGGATTGTTTCTGGAAAACAATTTTCCTCTGACACTTGGCGGAAAGACGCACAGTGGTTGTAAATCCAGGATCTTAACTAACATATTTGACATTAAGTATTCGCGCTGCGACCTAGCGGTTGCAATAAATGGACATCCGCAAATGGGCATAGATAGACTAATGTAATTTTGTCAATAACAGGGTGATAATTGTTGGTCTCATGATACCGATCCATTGTCGTCTGCTACACAAATATACAATAGGAAATGGTAATGTTGGGTCTTATATTCTTGAGCTATTGGCCAATAGCGAGAAAAACACGAGCAACAACGACAATAACAACAAAACAACAAACTAAAAATTCAAGAAGCGTTTTAGACCATTTTCTATATGCATGGAAGTTATAGTCTTGTTTTCCAGCTAGGCTCAGAATTGGATAAAACGGGTAATGTATACAACAGTACTCGATGACCTGCAGATGGTCAACGTGGGGAATTTTCGTTCGGTGAACACTGCGCACTGTTTACTTATTAATTGCCTTATCTTATTAAGGTTTACCCGTGAGGCATTCTTTGATTGTCTCAATTGTCGAATTATACATGCAGTGGTGGACGACTGGAGCAGGTGGCTATAGAAGTAGTACGACTAAATCAACATAGATATCGGCTGCTGGAGACATACAACATTTGATTTATGCACTTAAGTTTGACCAGACAGTTTCTTCGTACGCAAAAGTTATCGCACTGTGTCGAACACCATGGACAGCAGACGATAAAATAGACAATCTTGTTGAGTATGAATATATTTATAAATCTCCCGGGACGCAATTATAAAGTAATACCGCTTTCAAAAAAATAACGAAAAGAACAAATTTAATATCCGACAAGCTATTTTGACGTCTTCGGCAAATTGAGAAACAAATTAATATAACGCGTATATATCATATCCTTTGACAAGAAAAGTACGCAGAAAGAAAAAAAGAAATAACGGAAGAAAAAGAGTCTGTCTGGCCTTGGGTCAAATTTTTATTGAACCTATCGTTTTTGAGACGTTTTCTATTAATGGTAAGTATATGATGTATAAGGTTTCCATGTCATGGCGTCCCTATGTCTTATCGATCATAGCTGCCGTCGGCTGAACAAGATTATTAATTTCTTATTCGTTTATATAGAAATATGAAGCTGTTAAACCAGAGGAAATAACAAATGTGAGATTGAAACAAGTAGTTGCTTTTAAAATGTGTTAGATGTTTTAGTTGTAAATGGGATATGTCAATATCGATAGTTTAAGACAATGGACCCTTCTATAAAGGTATATAGTCACTCACCACTTCTGCTGAAACTATAAAACTATAGATTGACGATTGAAAATGGGACAAGTTTAATAAGGAACGTATAAAAGTGATCCATACTGCTATATATATAAATGGACTAAATTTTCAATATTATCGCATTATCTTATATATTAAGTAAAACTTGAAGTCTCATGATCTCTTTGAATTCGCTGATATAGTAAGATAAATTTACAGATAGGATAATGATAGAACCATGTTCTATTCACTCTAAAACAATGTTGACATTTGGCTTTCTTTCGTATTCAAGTCGTTTCTTCACGAATTTTTCATTTTTTTATTTTTTGCAATATCATTGACAAAATACTTCGCTATGTTTCCAACATGTACTTACCGATTTAAAAAAGCAAAGTTAGGAATGTTTTGGTACAAGTAAATGACATTTCCGCCGGTATGCAATCTTTCTTGGTAAAAATAAGAGCTACTTGCAATTGTGCTCATGGAACTTTATATTTTTCTATAATATTTATCTGACTCATTTTAGAAAGTTTCGTAGTTTTAAACCCTGATGACGAAACATATGAAAAACAAAGTTGACATTGTTGTTTTTAAATATTAATTACTCAATTGATAATAATCTGCTATCTTGTCAATATCATGTTACCACTTTGAATGTCGTTTTTTTGGCCAATAAACATAAAATGCACAGAACTCAGCGCACAAAAACAAAACACATACACACACAAAGCACAGAGAAAAACGTCTGAATTAATTACGTCGTATTTCATCTATTCATTTCTGTTTCATTTAAAGCCTGAAACCTTATTTTTGTTACATTTTCCGTTTGAGTCTCAAATCTGACACTGGAAGCTAAGTTTTCAATTCTGGATAAAATATCACCACGACAACATCTACGCAACATTGTCTTTAAGATACAAATGTCTTGTAAACATATACTCTGTAAGCGTTAAGAAAATGGATTTATTCTGCCTAAATGATAATTGTACGCTGTCAACACGACCATTTCCCTAGAATTAGTTGTTTTGTACGGTTTCTGGGAGCAGTGACAAACATGTTTACAGTATACAAATCAAAGTAAACCTCTTAACCGCGTGCGGGAATTAATCTATGTCAGCTTTGCGATAAAAAATGTTTGCCTTTGCCGACGAATTATTCGGCGTTTCGGTGTTATGACAGGCCTACAGTTTGTGCGCAAAAATCTTCATTAACATCTTTTTAATGAAAAAAACAACATTGCTATACATTTACGTTCAACATGTGTTTAGACTTAAAATTATCATGATTTACATAGCAATGGTGCTTATCCGAGATATATTAAGTACTTATCAGGATTCATATATAATATCCCTGTTTGTATCTTAAAACTGCTGATGATACACTCGGAATTGCTACGAACACTACCGGAGATCACCGAGTAGATACAATTGGTTGTTTGATGCGGTGACGTGGTATGATTCTTTCTGCAACTATCTGATTTAGTTGTAAAGTGTTGAGATTCTCTTGAGTATTTTTGTACAATGACACTGTTTCATTTTCAACACAGTTTAAGTATACATCCTAACTCGCTTGTTGTTTTTGCATGCACTTTACACCTGTTTCAATCGTATTTCAGTCATCTGTACAGGCAGGCCGTTTACTGAACCATCGTTACCTAACCAATGACCAATACTAGATGCCTAACCTCCGTAAGAAACTGCCAACTTTCTCTCACATAATGATACAGAGACATGGTCGGCATCAGGGTTCGAACTCATGGCCCGCAATCTATGAGAAGTTACAGTGATTTCAAGTCAGCGATTCGTTCCCTAGGAGGATGCAACATCTCCCGTCACTGAAAAAGTGCACGGATTTTGGATCACTCTATTTAACATTGAACATAATTACTGAATACATCGTTCCTCGCGAATTTATGTGATAATAGTATCAGCTGCGTTATTCTTCGTTGGGAAGGTAATAAATCAAAATGCTACTTTGAATAATTATCTGTAATATGGTAGACGTTGGTATACAACAGGTAAAATTTTACTGCCGTCTTTCTCTGGGATACAAAAGGCAGGAACAGTTGTGTATTGCATGCGTGGCATACCTAGCATATTCGAGAAATGAGGACGGGGTTATGTGGTATTTCTGGGCAAGGATCTCGCAACTGGGGGTGCCATAAATCTCTCAGTTTTATCTCCTCCCAAAAACGAAAACTGTATTAATAAAAAAATTCTTGCAAGGTCTGCTAGCAGTATGTTGTCATCTTTTATAGTCAGTTATGTTCATAACAAGTTCCGATATGATTGATATCTATTCATAAAGAAGAGTAAAATTGCTTCATACTTCCGTGGCTGTGATTACACACATATCGGCCAATCGTTTCTACTCGGCAATCTCCGACAATCTCTAGAGAGTCCGTAGAAAATAGACAAGGTGATTCGATTGGATATCGTTGGGGGCTGCTTGTGCAGCATATACAAGAAGTTAGGAGGTCAGATTCCGCGATGGCTCATGATGAATGGGCCCGCCCAGGGCTCCAGCTAAACTCACGATCGATTCTCTCAAAAAAGAAACTAGGACTGGTGGGATCGTTCCTATTAACTAAAATATCGAGAGTTGACCGCAAAACTGTAGTAACTTATAATGAAATAAAGGACTTAAAACAGTTTTGCGGTCAACCCTCGAAATATTGACATAAACTAAATAAATTACTTTTGAATGATTGGCTTTTAAACTAAGTTTCATTCTAAATATAATTTTCTCACGTGATCAAGATCATAAATAAGAAATAACTTTGATAACGAATGAACTTGGTCGATAGAGTCTTACGTCATTACCACTGCAGATAGTTAAAGAGTTTCACATTGACAATTGCTCGCATAAATGAATTCAAAGCGCTTTTGCATTGCGCATTACAGCACTAATCTTCTCATGCAACTGCAAAAATGTGGGCGTAGTATTTTACGGTATTTCTGAGCGGTTCAAATGATTATGTACTGATAAGAATTCAATTTATTGACGTGCAACAAATGCTTACAGGCTAATTAAGGTGATATAGGGTCCAAATAAAAGGTAAACCCAGTTTGATGTCTTTTGGTCGCACGCCAAGAAGTCCATACCAAGGGACTAAACAACATGGTATATTAAGTGAAAAGGTGCACACCAAAGGACAAATAAGTGGTCGTAAGCCATGTAGCTCAGTATGGCGCCCCGTGGTCCTAAGTCGGGAGGCCAATGCCAAAAGACAAACCACTTTGTTTTATTTGACCATAAGTCAAGCGGTCCACACAAAAGGACGATTTAGGTTGATGGTTTTGGTTGGAAATCCAGAACCTCATCGACAAGCAAGAAATGGCGTCTTTTGTCTGTCGGTCAAGATGTTCCAACCCAAGGACAAACCAGCATAGTGTTTTTGGATGTGAGCCAAGAGGAGCTGAAATCTGAAAAGCCTAAATCAGTGTGTTGCAATCATATCTACATTATTGCTATTTGAAAACCTTTGATGTTTGATATCTCTAACTGTTTGATATGAACTAAGATGACAGCAAAATTCGTCGTTTTTGTATAACTGCAATTTTGAGAAAATAATGACATTCTTATGCTAATTTTGATTAGCAGACGTATGTCAAAAATCATTTAGTAGGAGTGCATGCATGATGTGCATGTTATTTCTATATACATTAGACCCAATTATGACACAATTTTGTTCTTTGAATTGCTTTTTGCTAACTGGCGCAGCTTCCTAGATAAATTTCTTCTAGCAGATTTTTTATTTAGCAAAATCAATGATATATATTTGTGTTAAAGGAAAACATCATCCATAAGTAACGCTGACTCGTGCCCTCAGTAAGTGATTTTACTGTCCTGCAAAAATATATGCTTTATCGTGATGGTAAAAGCATATGAGTTCAGTATAAAACATACTGGCAAACTGATGTCCATCTTAAATATAATGCCACATGTTTAACCACAAGCATTTTTCATACATAGCTGTTACTTTTGTAATTGCGTTTCGAGCAAGAACAATTTTTCACCTCGGATAGTACTTGGTATTCGTTGATGAAATATATGTGAGGATGAGTGCTTAGGTTCGTAATGAAAAAGTAATTTAGCACAGCGGCTCTGTTCTTTAACAGTTTATTATGTGTTAAACAGAACTTTCATGTCTTATAATCTAGACGAGACCATGGTTTAATGAGTAATATACAAGGAACAGGTGCTTGATGTCGGGGATGTACGGTGTCATAGTGGCTCTACCCTGGAAGTCTAATATTGAATCGTTGATTGCATTTACAGCGATCTTTGGTTGCGTGTTCTTAGCAAATGTATGAAACTGTTATAAGACAATCTTGTATAGTATGCAAAACTAATAGTGTTATTATTACAACATGGCTAAAACACTATTCCATCAGTTGTGAATAATGACGCAACCATTTTGAAAAATTGTCATATTTAGCTAGTCTTAGACATAACACATTTCAAGGTAACTCTTTTCTTTTAATCATCAAGCGAACACAATTTCAAACGATGCAACCATTAGATGCGAAATGAATACTGGAATAAATGTACCTACGAATCGTTTGATTTCAAATAAACTGTAGAACACGGCTGAAATAGTCATCAAGTTTACTGACGTCTTGGTTTTTTTACGAAAATCTGTGTTTAATTAGGTATGTTACCAATGGCTGGCCCATGTAAACGAACTTACATCTGTACAGTACGATTTACAAGTGTTATAATATGTGCTAAGCGTATTCGCAGAACTAAGCGCTAAAAGAGTTGGAAATTTTATGTAATAAACACGCGCACCTTTTAACAGGCGCTGCGAAAGATATTGTTATATATTATCAACAAATGTTCCATAGTTTTTCCCTATTTTCCTGAATTGAGACGATCGGTGAAAAAAGTGAGACGGAAAACAAATTGCAATGGAATTTTTAAAGTTTTTCTTTCAGAAAGCTAGTACCATTCTAATCAGAAAAAAACCCGAGTAAATAAAGATTAATGTGACACTGGCATAACAGATAAATGTGTGCACAAAAATATATTTCTATTGCACAAAAAGTAGAACAACAATGATTCAACTCCTTAAATATATCTCGTTTAAGTATATATGTAATATACATTGTATCTATGTTCATAATAAAAACCGAACATTTCCGTCTTGTCACTGTCATATTATCCGGAACGTACTGTACTTTAGTAAATATTCATGACCCCTCTCGTTTTATCATGTGAAATATGTCTCAGCACCACTTTGTTGCGATCATTGCGCAAAGACATATTTTCCAATTTGGCCTCTCCCGGGGCAGACGTACTATATTATTATATGGACACTAAAATAGTTCGATAATAAATGTCATCTTTCCTCATAAAAAACAATTGGCGTTGTTGTCCCGTTATTTGCTATACCAAACGGGGAACTTCTTGACACGTCTTTAATTTATATTTCTCTGACAAAAACAAGACTATTTTGAAATAGTGGGCTTTGGCTCCTATGGCTTTCCTTCCCTGTTAAGCATTTCCAAAATAAACACTGATTTACAGAAAAAATGCTTAGTAACATCCCATACAGCTACTCCGAATATAAAAACGGCAAAACCTGTCTAGTCGATGAAACGAATTCCAGAATTAATTGACAATATTCCGATAATTGCCACGTCCTATAAGAATGTCATTTGGATACATAACTCCTCTTTTACATATGACTTTGATAAAAATGAAGCAGATGGTGAAATAACAGAATACAATTCTCACAATGATGCTATTACTAACACTTATTACACAGGGTCCCCTGCGATATGAGTTTTCAAACAAGGAAACAGAAAAGTAAGTTATTTGTGCCAGAAAGTTCTTGCGAATTCTAGAATTTGTCGATTTTTCTTCGATTTTTGCAGCGGCAATGACATTATTTTGCAGACGCCGTATTCAAAAGGGGGATACTAGTGTACGCAATTCATGCTGGAACTCAACACATTCTACCCTTTCTTGGGAGCTTTCATTCAAATTAAAACATAATGATAAGAAAGTCTTGAAGTTGAGCAAACTTTAAAATGTTTCAGAATAATGTCACATATTGTCAAACAAATGCACGTGTACTTCGTCCGCTTTGGATACGACAATAAAAGCAATTCACCGTACTGACATGAATCAAGTTGCCAACATACCTATCTAAGAAATTGACTTTTATGGTACGCACAATATCTTGGCATTTCCTATTAATATTACAGGAATATAAGAGTCTAAAATAAATGAATAAAACACTGTTTGTTTGAAGTCGTTCTTATGAACTAATAGAATCTATTAATATTGCGGTATGATAAATAAAACTTATTCATTGTAGTAATAAGCACATTTTGAATGACTTACCCACCATATCCTTAACTGCAGCCCGGAAATTGAATAAATGCTTTCCATTGCAGAAATGAATAATTGACACAGGTGGGAATTATTACTTTTGGAATTTTGACAAATGGATCGAAATTATGCAAAGTGAATCCATATAGCAAATTTGTTGCATTCTAGACAAGGATTTAGGAGTGGGTTGAAATTCATCCACATCTTGCACCATATTCTTCAGATGAAGACGGTTTGTAATCAGTAAGTGTAATACCTCCTATAGATCATTAAGGTTCAGTTGGACTTGTCCGCTTTAAGTTTATCGGAGTATAAGGGTAAAGTCGTAACTGTTTGTTCAAGACAGGACCTAAGATTCGAACCTGTAAGGTACCGTGACATCGTGTAGCAATGAAATGTGAAAACGCCTTTGACCACTTGGTCACCGCAAAGACCCTTAGACACGTCCCATAATACTGTTGTACAAATGTAAACGTGCCACTGAACAGTATTTCAAGCAATGGTTTAACAAAATTGCATTTTGATGTCGGGTACAGGAGCGTTAAAATGATACTGACCAGCCGGCATGACGAAAAGCAAGCTATTGACCAGTAACAGGGCACAGAACGAAGAAGATTCAAATCGAAACATTCTTTAATTTCTAGGAGTTTCACAACAAATGAAATAAGCATTACATCAACCATTCAACTGACAATTCTCATTTATCAAAAGAGAAACACGACATTTTTCTGTCGAATTCTCACATTGCCGGGAACATAAAGAGAGCATCGCTTATTCGAATATTTTACATTCAGGATATAAAATTCCAATGTGCAGAGATCTCGTGCATGCCAGCCCACGGGGATTGCAAAAAACCACACCTCGACAATCAGCCACAATGATTAAAGCAAGTGATGGTATTGAAACCAAAACAATTAACGATGAGTCAAATGAAATTCGATTCTTTATTGTGACGTATTCATATTTGTCTCTTTAAAATAATGTTCTGGTTGTCAGTTTTATAGATATTAAGGGATAAAACATTCATTGCTTTTTAATAACTCTTTTACCGACGTGCACTGGCGAACAATACGACGACCAGTAATACAAACTTGATACTGTTCAAAGTGACAGCATTGTGTTTCAGAATTTATGAAAGAGGCACAGATTCCTGGGGGAAAAATTGTCATTCATAACTTAAATAATTCACGAATAGTTCAAACGCTTTTAAATAAATTTGTTATCACTATTTTAGATGGAATTTAACTAATAAACCTCAGGGAGGAAATAAGCTTTATCCGATCTCTTTAAGCTGTTTACAGCGTGTTCTTATGTTTTATGTTTAAGTTTCTAAATAAAAATACCCACTACATTTAGGAACATTTCGTTTGTTTGTTTGTTTTTTTTTGTATAAACACTGTACCATTTTTGTTTCTATCTTTTCTTTTCTCTCAAATACAGTAACCAAAATACGCAAACCCTTATTTCACTTGGCATCCGAGGTTTATCATAAGCCAAACAGGTCTTACATTGTAAGAACTTAAAGCTATAACTCTTGCAAAATTTCCAGTTTACAGAAGAAATAGAATTATATCGAAATAGATAATTCATTCTTCAACTGAACGTTTTTGTTAGACAATTGACGAAATTGATTGCAAATTCTCCGAAACAAATGGCTCAACTGCTTAAAGGTTTGAAAATATATATGGAGGTGTTTGCTCCTTGTTCAAATTGCCTTTATGTATGCAAAATCTGGTTTGTCTTTTATCTGATTGATTTCTCTGGCCCACACATCAGGCAGTACAGCAATCCTATAACTCACTTTAATACAATCACTGTGGATTCGTGTTTCAAATAGCCATTTAAATTAATTACTGCAGCTGGGTGACTAATTGTACAGTTCAATTCTCACAGACTTTTTTTATAATTACTACATCATTATACGTATGGTCTCATTGTGTGCGTCCCTTGATTAGAGTGAAACTAATAAGCTTTCCTCGAGCCTCCTTTGACATTAAAGACCCTCCTGGGGACACTAGAACCGCGTCGGATTCACAAGATAACCATCCCTAACAATATCAGGGAATCCATCCTTAAAAAATGCATTGCACCCAGAGACATATTGCTGGGACTGAAACTGATACTGTTCCATATGTTTCTTATTTATAAACACGCATAATAGATTCGCTATGGGCATTAGGGAACAATGTAAAGGAATATCAAATGATAATTTATCGCTTTGAAAACAATACCCCGCTATTAAACGAAGTGCTGAGCAGTACATGCACCAGACAATGAAAATACTAGTAATTTGCATACATTTAATACCGGGAGGAAGGCAATGTGTCACACGCAAGCACCGAGATCCTCAAAAGTTCAAGGACACGCTTACAGAATAAAAGTTGTGTGGTCCTACGGAAAATATACTAGCATAATTTTCAAACGGATGTCTTAAATAGCTGTTGTACGCTTAATTTATTCAATAAATGCATATACAATATTACTGTTAAATAACAGCAAGGATCGAGTACAAAGCTTTAAGCTTAATTAAAACATCTTTCCTTGTGTAAGATGTTTGAAACCAATGTCTATAAGTTCTTACGAATCCATTTAATACTATTTCGGCGTAAATGTAAACTGAAGAAACTTAATTTTGAAATAGGTATGATTTAAAGAAGGTTTAATATTGTGATGCAAATGTACCTGTGGAATATTTGTTTGAAAGTTAGAATAAAATAAAGTGAGAGACCATCAGAATAAAATGTCATCCGAAAATAAATGGAAAAGAAAACTTTGATCTTTAAGTGTAAAATTGATCATTAAGGCTTTCAGATCGCTTATTTACACCGACGGGATGGTCATTGACGCAAAAATATTTTAAATATCTCTGCTTACAACATGCATGACTACCTTGTCAATTTATAATAACATCACATTATTAATCATTTCAAAAATTGTAAACTTTATAATGATATATGTATTATTATGAATGCTGGTACGGATGGGCCATGACTCCAATAAACTGCATACATTGATACGAAACTGGTAAAACATTGTAGGCATTAACGTTGCTTTGGGACCATATATCAGTCAACTTCGTAATTCTGTTGCAAAATTACGGTGTTAATTTATCTAGATAGAAAGAATACTTTGATCATATTTGAACCAATATCGATGTCGGGCAATGTTGATTGAATACCATAAGTATAAACTATTAATGCAGACTTTCTGTTGTTTCTTTGTAGTTTAAGGCATGATCATTCGGGTTTCTTATTTAAATCTCTCACTTAAGTATCAATTACAGGAGTGGAGTTCTGCGGCAGGTTCTAAATCAGCCAAGCCTCTTATTCCCTTGCGAGTTTGAAACAGTTCGTTTTCGGTTTTGGTCTCCATCTTTAAAAAACTTAGAATTCTTGGTACTGGAACTTTGTTTTAGGATATGTGCTTTTCGCCACAGAATTTCATCTGGGATTTGCCTTTCTTATCAACCTTTTTCATGATTTATACAACCGACTTACTAAAAGCAATATATCATACAAAACACATCTAAAATCAATTAGCTACATACAATAAATCCACACTATGAGATTAAAGACCCGATAGACGTTATTAAAGTGCCGACTAATTTCACGCAGACACCACAAAACACATTTATTGTAAATGTTTATGATCTGTTACACAGTGATTCAGAATTTTGATAGAAGCCAGAAAGTGAAAACGTCCTTAAAGCCGCCGGGCATATAAGACACTGAACCTTTTTAGATAACAGTAAATTAATAGTTGTTAGATAGAAATAGATAATTTATGAAAATTGTCTCCACTCTGTGGAGAGGTGCGACATGCTACATAAAACAAAAACAAAAAGGTACGGTATAACATGGTGCGTCGACATGATATATTATTACCTAATGCTCTACAGAACTTGTAATTCGTAATTTTTTACTTTTTCGTTTGTTTTTTTTCGCTTTTCTGACTTTCCGGAGCATGGCGGGGAACAGTTCACAGAAAGGAGGGCAAACTGTTTCACTCCTGGATGACATATTTCATGCGTAGCAAGATGCGCAGCAAATCAGAACATAAGGTATGCTGAAGTTTACCGAAACCCCAAATACATTTGAAAATAACAATTTAGCTGTAATAAAATAAAACGAATTAATATATTATTAGATAAGGCAGGAATTAGGTAACAGTTATTTCATGTTTGTATTTGGGAACAGTAAAATATATTGCCCCTTGGTAGCAGGGCAGACATTTTGGACTGTTGCCCTCGGCCTCGGGGCATCAGTTCAAAAGTCGTCCCTGATATGCCGAGGACAATAGGTTTGATGTTATACAGTAAGTATGGAAAAACATTTAGTGTAGTCATACCTAAATATGCTACCTTTTCACGACTTCAGAAAACGGAGTCGACAGTAAGTGTTTCTTAACGTCCTTCATATTTTTTATTTGCTGAATAATAAATGAGCAACTTTTGTTTCAATATTATTAATAACAACTCTGATATTGAGTAAGTGTACATTTTATTGTTCAAAAGTCTAGGAGTCTAAAAGCTTTTAATGGGTTATTGTCTAAGAGATATAATTACGTCGACATTAGGGATGAAATCATTACTTCAAAGGAGAAATATGAGACCAAATATCGTGCAATTATTGACATGGTAGATCATAAATCATATAGCAAATTACCGCTGAATTAATACAGCGTCGAATGCCAGAGTAAGCAATGATCAGCGTTCCTAATACACATCTAGAGAAATCCCTCCGCGTCGAAAACGAAGGGAAGAACGTACGTTTACGCAATTAAAGTTTAGCCAACTGTACTCGGAAATAGGAACATGCATCTCCATATTTTGTATAAATGACACTGATTGTGCAGGGATAATGGGCTATGCCTAAAATTGGAAACAAAAACATAGGGAATGCTGAGACTTAATGTTATAGTAAAGTATTCTGTTTGTTTTTGTTTGTGATTCGTAAAATATTGAGTAGCATAAACTGAAGATTTACAAATGCATGTGCTAAAGTTTAGGAGAGAGAAACTGCCTTATACTGCTATAAAACGTATTTGTTTGCTTATTCTGTTTAAAGGCGCAGCAAGAGATATGTCAAGAAACATACAGTTCGTCTTACGTCTCATTTTACCGAAGGTCGGAACTGACCAATCAAGGCATTGCTGATATCCGTCCAAGTGCCTGGCTTATTCATATACTTAAAATACCAATGACCTTTGAACGAATAATTCTTTTGTTTTTCAATTCTCCTTACAGTGGCATTTATTATTTCTACCCTGTACAGTTCCAACACCCATTGCAAGTTATATTTGATTAAACATTGCAAGAACAGTACTGGTTAAAACGCTAAAAATTATCATTTTCACATGTATTTGATCAGGGTCTGTAAATCACAGGATTATGATACTCAAGAATATGAAACTGTGAATGTTCCGCGTCATGTGACTTTAGTCTAGTTTTTATTAAAATACGCCATGTTGGATCATGACGTAACAATTCAAAATTTTAAACTTACATTCACTTTTTGTGCAATGCATAGTAAGTGAATTTATCTCGGTTCTGTAGGATAAGCCATTGATCCTTCAAAACTGTGAAATATACTGATTTTCTACTTCTTAAATATGCAAATTGATTTTAAAATGGCGTTAGTCCATAGTGACAAAAAGAGGGTTTGGGCAATGTTTTATCGAATAAACTTTTCTGTATTACTTTACTGGTCAAAGTCAAGTGCATCTTTGCTTCAATCAATAGATGAATTTTGATCACTTATTTATACTTTCATTACTCCATTTCCTGGAATCAGTTTTTACCCTTGCCAAAGCATTACATAGTACAAATTATCTGCCCTTTTCCATTCATAAGCCAATGATTCATATACAAAATTTATCTCCATTTCTTTCACATACTGCGCAAGAATTCGGGATACAAAGTATACTTATGATTATTTTGCAATAAGATCGTCAAAAGTGACATGTCTTGGTAGGGCGGCAATTGGTTTTCCAGACAATTTACTGCGATTTAACAGATGATTTCACTTTCGTACAAGTTTCATTTATCTAGCTGTCATTATTCTTGTCGCATTTTTTCTGTAAGAGGCAAGAAAAATATACAACGATAAATCATATACAAATGTACGCCAGGAGAACAATAAAAGGTGTCGGCATTTTTGCCTTTGGTCTTCAGAGTATGCTTCCAATGGCATATCTCTGATATGTTTTTTTCAAGTTGATAGACGCGTGGATGAACTCTTAATGCAAAAGTAAATGAACTACGAAATTGCTTCATTGCGCGTAAAAGCTGGTAACCCACCTGTTTTCTACGAGCATGCAATATACCATCTCCTGTGTATTTTAAAAGTTATTGCACGGTATTTAGTACTATATATCAGTTGTTGTTAAGCACTTTCTGGAAAGGAGAGCAACTGTGATATTTATACATATTTTACTTATATAAACTGTTAACATTCGTTCTAACTCACATTAGTCGCACCATAACTCTATTGTTTATTTGATACACAAATGTAAAGATGTACACTAAGAATTTATAACGACTGTATTTGCTGGTAGGCCCCGAGGTTTCGTAACAGCTAATAAAAATAACACTTAAATGTAATGAAGTGTTAGGCATAATCTTACACATTAGGTGGTCGTAAAGGAATATACAGTTAAATAATTACATTCTACGGTTTTGAGGACGAAAAGTACATTAATAAGCATGCATGACGGTGTAAGGCCAAAACATAATGTGTGTGTTACCAGTCTCCCTGCCGACCATAATTTGTTTATAAGAATAATGAAAAAGACCAATGTTTAAGTGTTTTAGAGAACAATAGTCAAAATGAAAAAAGTAATTGCCTGCCGACCGACCTTACTGGTTTGGCAAGGAGGCAAAAACACACTTTTTTGTTTGGCCTTAAAGAATACACCCATTCCAAGACGCGTCCGTTTGGTTTGTAATTCAAACTGGATACATTTCTTCAACCTAACAGACGCAAAGAAATCTCATTTGATCAAGTCCTTGCTAAAATAGAAGTAAGACGTGATATTATATGGTACGTCATGCAGGGTTATTGTGTCTCCATAATTGAAATAGACCATTATTTCAATTATAAAGGAGAAGGCACGGACATTTATCCACGTGAATTTATCGAAAAGTCATGGTAATATTTGTGTTGCATTTGTGTGAGTTTGCACGAAATCGTCAGCTCTCTTTTTGCCTTTAAGATTACATTTAGCTATTCGTTTATATTACAATTACGTCCACGTCAAGAAAATTCCGACAAACGTGTAATTTTTGAGAAAAAGAAACAGCATATTGTGTGTCATTTAATATAATTCTGACAGTCTATTAGATTCCGTTATTTTTTATCGCATCTTTTCGTTCGGTGCCGCGTATTTGTATTGGCTGAATTTCATTAACGACATTTGATTTTTCGGGCCGATATGCTGAGACATGACAAAACGCAAGCCATTGGCAAATATTGACAAGAACGCTAAATCAATTCTAAAGAGATCTCATGGGACAAGAACAATAACTCTGTCAATAAATTTGTCGGCTGAACAATACTAATTGATGACTGATGGTTTTTCTAGATGCAAATTGGTTTCGAACGTTTATACTCAGAAGAGAAATCAGTTATCAACATTAAATAAACCAGGCTGTAAGAACCGAGGGTTTCCGAATCATTTTTTTTCAATCGTTACATCACCAAAACTTTTGAAAAAACACGTAAAATTTCCACAGGGACTTGAATAATGGCAAATTAGCATTGTTTTGATGTAATCAAAATCGATTTCTCTCTGTATTTTTACAGTTGATTTGTTTGTTTTTGGCTGATGTATTGAATGTTACTTGTTATCTGATGATTAGGTCACAAATGTTTATATTTATGAACGCAGTAGTTCATTGTTTACTGATGCAGTCATGTGACAATGCATTTCACACCGGAAAGACTTTGCGCTGAATTGGTGTTTAAAAAAATCTATTATAGCTGTTGTTGTCAAATCTAAACTCCTAGAAATTTAACCATTGCTTCAAGAGTTTTACCAAAGCGAGCAACAGATTTTACTGTCAATATGTTACTATATTTAGTAACCAATCAGTTTTGGGAAGGGTGTCAATGCAGGTATTTCAAGTTACAGACATAATGAAATTTCATTTTGGTGTGACAAAATAAAACACCACATATTTTGGCTATATATCTCAACTTAGATCAATACAAGTCCCTACATTTTCCTAATTACTCTCAATGAGTTTGTATGTGTTGCCATTTTCTTTCCCTTGTGTTTCTCTGCATAACGTCCTTTTTCAAATGGAAAGCCGTTTTGTTTTACTGCTGCTGATTTTATCATCACTAGCCTGATATCAGTGTTTGCGTACATCCAAATATGTAGTCTGACGATTGTAAGTGGCAGGAAAATGGGCAATGAATCGCCAATGAATCCAGGCACTACTGCCTGTTGTTTATTATTTTCTTTTCTGTGTCAAAAAGAATATGCATAAAAAATGCACATCACTGCTGATGGGCGGCAGTAAAACTGTCCAAATGGGCTATAGAATGGAGGATTAAGGATATAGAAATATGTACCACACACGTGTGCCACTTTTCAGCAAAATCTGTACACCATACTGCAAACACTTAACAATACATAACGTATAAAACATAAAAATCATGATGCATATCTCTGTTTGGACACATGAGTACAAAGTTTGCTATTACGTAAAATAGCATTTTGTAATTTCTTTATTCTCGAAGGATTAATACAATGCACAAGAAAACCAAACCTGAAATTACACTTTTTGTTTATTGTTTTACATGGACCTTTGCTAATACACAGTTTCTATATTATTGCTCATGCCTGTTTTCGTTGAGAACATGTATACCAGAACATGCCATAATACTAACAATGTACAAGTTCACTAATTATTTTCTGCCTTTAAACGGTGACATAACTCTTTAAAAACGGCATTATATAAATTTGGTGACATTTACATATAGTGCCCTGTGTTGTGTACATCATTTATTCCTGTTATGTTACATGACAGTTTTTATGTTTGACAAATTTCTGTGCACAATGGTATCACACACACTGATACACTTTGTACCAGCTCGTCTTAATTGAAACTTGCATTTAAAAATCTCTTATTTTGTATTACCTCCTCCTTTAGGGTAAACTGATACATTTTACCATTGTACGACATGGATCGTCACATTGTATTCAAATGAATACTTACTACGGGTGCATCTTACGACAATGTCATTAAAATCATTAACAGTTTGACGTTTTTCCTCGTTTCATATATAGAGAAGAGTATTGCAGACTATTTTACATATCATTTGTTTCATTTAACTGAGATTTTGGTAAATAGCGAGCAGATAAATATTTAATGTCACTTTTCTTATGTCCACATTACAATGATTTTAATATGCCGGTATAAATATATAGACACGGATGCGAACAGATTTATACAATGTTATTATTTAATGTATTCAGGATCAAAACTATATTGCACATACACAGGATTACAAAATGCCAGTGCCTAATGAGGATTGAAACTCTAAAAGCCATAAATCATTCAGCAGTTTTCGTTAATTATTTCTTGTAGTATCATTTTGCCGACCACTTGACAGCCAAAACCATCACATATCCCATCGCCAGCTGCACATCAAGCACTACTGAAGATAACTCGTTTTTAGGTAGTTACAACGACAAACAGAAAAGAGCGAAGGTCTGACTTTAACAATGTCGTCTGCAGAATTATGTAGTCTGCTGAGCTCCTGATAACAACTTCGAACCTTAAAGTTATGTTCTTGATCTAGTTAGTTTAAGACAGTAAATACTCTCTTCAAAAGGGTCTGATAGCATTTATTGTACTAAATGGAAAAGTCGTCTGAACAAATAATATAAGGTCTCTTCTGCTTGCAGCAAACATCTGCTCCTTAAGTCAGTTCCTGTCACGTGTCTTCGTTCTTACATAGAACTATAGTTAATGTAAATTACGTTGAGGACTGTATACTCAAATCTTTATTTCCTCCCCATTTATATCCATTTCTTTTTGTCTGTGTGTTTGTGAGCTTGGCTGTATGTCTGGTCTCTATCTCTCTGTCTGTCTGTATGTCTGCCTCTATCTGTCTTTCCGTCTGTATGTCTCTATTTGTCTTTCTGTCTGTATGTTTCTCTTATTTTATCTCTTGCGCACATTATACAGCAACTGCCATTCACATTTTCATTTCATTTGTTAAGAACCAAGGTTGTTCATCATCATATATCATCACAAGATTCTATAACCTGGGCTACATTCAAACAGGCAAATAAAGAACGTGAATGTTGACAGTCTGTTGTTACTTTCGAATAGGCGAGCGAAAGAATCATGAAAGCTAACAGTCTAATTATGTTTCATAACTGCCGTTTATGTGATATCACGTGACATCTACAATTTCTTGCAATTATGCTCAACTCGCCCAGATAACAATTTTATAAAGCTTCGTAACATTTATTGTGCATTAACTAAAAACGATAAAACAACTTAATTCATGCTATGATTATTGCCTTCGTCTGAATCACCACAACGAGTAATTTAGCGTAAAACTCCCACGAAAGAAATATTGCGGTCTTGTTCAATAACAAGTCAATGATCGCTCAATGCTTTGCCAAGATTCTTATTAGATTTTTTACATATTAATTAATTAGTTTATATTTGTATAACCGAAGTGTTCAATATTTCCTCATTTAAGACCGATAAAACCGCGAGAATCATAGGCTCAGTCATTAACGAAGCCAGAGTTTTTCTCGTATTTCATTAGCCTTATAGTCTGCATTCACCTTTCAATTTGTCAAAATGCATATTTGATCAATTACCTATAATACTTCTACTAAAACCTCATGCAATGCTTCTTCAATTTCATTCATATTAAATGATCATGGGGTGTGAAATAGCTTGCGAAAACTAATGAATATCAAGTAGTACTGGACGCCTATGCTATACACGGGGGGAGAATTTTGCTGTAATATAAGTGATTACACTGCCGTGCATCATTTATTTAACATGTTCGTTATCACTTTTACTTTCTCTGGGGCCACATGATCTCACGGAAAGATAAAAATGTGATTTCTTTTCCTGTGAGGATAATATCACAAGGTACTGAAAAATGATGATTTGTCGAACAGAATAATTTGAAAAAATAACAAAGAAAAGCCCCGTGGTACACATGGTATCTCAGTACTGTTACGTAGCCAGTGACGTCACATTTTAGTACTTACCTAGAACAAAATGCAAAAGAGTTAACACATAAGGCAATTTGGGTTTTTAATTATAAATTAAAATTTCTCGTTTAAATTTAGAAGAACAGCAGTATAGAATTAAACTTCTATAGTGGTTCGTGAAAGGCTGGGATAAGACATCAAAAATCAGGTTGTCGTCTGTGTGTTACATGAAAGCCGGAAATAGTGTTCCGCAGAAAATTATTCGGCACAGAATGCAATGTATCGTGTTCAGTATAAAAACAACATCAAATCTTTTTTTCTTAAAAAGATCAACAAATGTCACTAATTGATTCATAGTAGAAATTGACTTAACACCTGCAAGAATGCACAAAAAAAATATTGTAAAGTAAACAAATAAAGATGTCACGCAATGCCAGTGCAGGGTATTCCCCTTTGGCGCTGACTTCCAAATTCTAAAGCGACAGACAAAGAAATTTTAGAAGTACAAGTTATGTACAGCTATGTTCGGCGGTACACGTATGTAGACTGTGTAAAGCCTGATTTGAAGTGACAGATAGTAGAAGCGCAGAGACTAAATAAATAAAAACTAACAACATTAACACCTTTCAGCGTCACTTGACATATTGTCAGTGGCGTTAATAATGTCTTTGGCGGCAATTTCTACAGTCTTTTAGAGTATATCTTTACTTATGAAAAAAGTATCTCTCGTGATTAGATGCTTCTCAATTCATCATATAAATTTTGGTTGTCAGTCTACCAAAAGAATGTTTCTTACATAGCGCAATATTTAAAACATATGTGGTAATGGCATATATTAATCGTGATATAATAAACTGGGCTTAATTTGCGATTGTTAAGACTAAGTTTTATGCCCCAGGATCCATGTTTATTGGGTTCTTATATATAATACGATGTTTCCATAGCATCCCAGTTAGTTATATAAAAGTGAGTTTGTAATTGTTTTGGAAAATTATAACAGTAACTACAGCCTAGAAGAAATCATCCAACAAAGTTTTGTAATTTTAGATTAATGAAAAAGAAATGCAATAACTGGTTGAAGTGTCTGTTGGTAAGTGACCGTCTTATCAAGATAGAGAAAAAATCGAGACTTAGTTGCCATTGCAAGGTTACGTTTGTCCGGGTCAGGGACGTTACAAAATGTTTGATAAAAAGTCTGTAATTTCTTTATACTGTAAAGTCCTAACGACATGTGTCTTCTGCATTTCATGTGGACCTAAGAAAAAAAATACACCCAGTACATAACTGTTCCATATCTTTGTTTGAGGTTTTGCAAATGTAGCGGAAAAATTGCAGAAGCATAGCACGTACAGTATAATAACAATAAACAAAATTCAGCGCAGTGATTCCAATTAACACGTGTTCGAGTCGTCTGATTAAGTAGAGCCTCGTTTTGATTTTTTTTCTTAAAGCTGGGTGTATTTATTGCAAGAAACAATTCGTTCGCCTCTGAGCATAACTTTGACATTCAATGTGCAAAAAGATTGTCATGAAATGAAGTGTGAAGGATGGTTAATGAGTGCAAGGCTGTTGTCAATTAACGCAAATGTTACATTGGAGATTATAAATTGAATGATAAAATACATATGGTATAAAAGCATTCTTTCATTTACCATTGGACAAAAAATTGCATTACGGCGTGCATCGGGTATGAGCACGTGCCTCAATTTATCACGTGTCTCATCTACAGAGTATTTCTTACATTATTTTCAGTCATTGAACTGTAGCTATCGGTATGGTAACAATTAAATTGGCATGTTTTTCATGTGTACCCGTACAGGCGAAAAAACACATTGATATCGCCATTGGAAACTATGTTGATGCTACACCTAATAATGTAATAATATATCATGTAATAAGGTTATAAGTCAATTACCGCATTGTATTTGTTTTATCTTATATTCGTATCCTATCTGTTTATACCATCTCCGACCTACTAACTGCCTACAGATGGAGTAAACAATAACTCTGGAAGCAAGCAAAAGAGATAGGGATCAAATATTTTCTGTCATTTTTTTTTTGCTGAAGAAGTTCTTCAGTCTTTTCTAGATGTAGTTCTGAGATAGTGAAGCCAGTAACAGGTGGTTCTAGCAAACCGTCGATAATTCCATTAACCAAGATGATGGGCCGTTCCAAAGGTCATTATATTCTTTTATTACATTTGTAAGTCAATGAATTGATGGTGCGGTGTCCAAAACAAAAACGTCGATTGCTTGAATGGTTGTTAAGCCGGTTAAATAAATATGGAAATGAACTTTGTTCCTATCTGATTGAGTGTAATATGTCCACAAAGAAGATCTATGTGGCCTGAATTGTGTAACATATGTTGTAAATCACTGTTAAGAGTGGATATATATATATATATATATATATATATATATATATGGATATATATAGAGTATTTATATATACAAATGTATATCGCATGTATTTGTTAAAACAATATCTGACCGAAATAGAAAAGTGTCTATAAAGAACTATCATACTGCTGTATGTGTTTAAAAATATTGTCAATTGAACCAGTTAAATTCAAATTACATAACTTGCAGTTACACATGTTCTTGTAATAACGACAATGCAGCGTTCTATTCTATTTCGGAATGTAAAAACGATATTGAAACAGTACTTAGTCTATCGTTTTGCTCTATATTTAACAAAGTTAACATCTTAAGCATTTTCTAAAATAAAATTTCTCATATGGTCACACTTTCTGCGGAATAATGCCCTGGAGAGTGCAATCAGCTGCAATCTATCATTTGACAAGTTCCATTTATATTTTTGCCTTGACTATTCCATCATATGAAGATACAGGTAGTTTAGAACTAACCCGCGCATTATTTCTGGACAAAGTTTGACCCCCGCACTGCTGCGGAGAGTTTGTTGTGAGGTCAAACTGAAGAGTAATGTATTTCGAATGAGAGTGAAAGATATTAGATAAATCAACAACATGAATCTGGCTTTAGAAGTGGAGAAGAGGAAGATGTGTGTTGCCAATAACATTTAAAACATCGAAAGATAATTTGCTTGTAATTTCTCTGCTTGCGTACCGTTTTTTCATGGCTGTCGTAAAGATTTCTGTTTGATAAATCATAAATAAATAATTTACTATAAGGTCTTAAAATTTTTTGCTGGTTTCCCGTTCAGTTTAAGAATATATGGCTTTTACTTGGAAATTATTTCCCGTAAGAATGAGAAAAGTGTCGAAAGAATGCTTCTTTTACATAATTTGAAGATCTGTTCAAAATTGCAGACAGAAAATGTCTTGACGGACGCTTGGAAAACTGCCAACACAAAACATGTCGAAACAGTTTTGTCAGTGAAAAATATATGTTCTTCCGGTTAGAATGTTGAAATTTTCACAACGATATGGTTGTTCCCGCTTTGACTGCCGGGCATTGTAGGAAGAAAAAGGTGAGAGTGGTGCAATATTTCAAGAATGACTGTTGTTGCAGATGGCGCAGATATTTTCCGAGTAACACAGTGACAAACATGTTTACGTTTATGATTTATTCCAATTTCCTTACATGTGCAATTTTATTCGTGAAAATTAATTTCGTTAGACAGAAAGAACAGTCATATTCAAATATTACACTGCGGTTATTTCGTGTTGTTGTCATTTTGAAATGGCAAATGCTTTACTTTTGCTTCTACTGTTCATGTGCAAGACGTATATTATATGACCAGCGACACGGGAAAATGGGCCTTCGGACAAAATACTTGGAAACTAGCTTTCTTGTATTTTAAATAAACACTATTTCAAATCAATATTGGAAAATTTCAGTTACCTGGTCCAGTACATACAAAACTACAACGTTTGAAAAAAGTTTACCTAAGGCGTCATTGTTCAATCTAAAAAGACGTCACATACCAAAATTGACGCCAAAACTCACTTCAATTTACATGGGCAGTAACTATTCGGATAATTTCCTAACAGCATCATTTATATTTGGTTGCAACATTATAACTCTTTCAAATATATCATATCTGGTGAACTATTTCATGTCTTCTTTCCACGATATGCCTTTTTCATAAGGTACATCCAAAATGTGCTACTGCTACTGCCTACTTCCTATACATATAGCCAAAATAAAAAAACAATCATTTCAAATCGCTGTTGCCATAGTAATGGTCTTGGAGGATTTTGAAGCCAAAAGTATGTTTCTGTTGAGGAAAACATAGTGGTTATCAGTTTTTTCATTGGTTTTGCATTTAAAGAGGGTGACAAAAATGTAAATTTTATGGGTCTTTTTTATCAATTATTGTTGAATAATGTAACAAATGTCCGAAGGTACATTTTCGCGCGTCGAAGGTCATATGATTCAATTCGACCACAAATATTTATTAAAACACTTGTTAAAATACATTTAAGCGAGATCCATGTCGTAACGTCAAAATCTTACCTCGAAAATTACAATTTATTTTACTACTAAAATAAAAGTGAAGGGAGAAGCGGGTGGCAAATATAACAGATACGTAAAACAAAAATAATGACAATACATTTTAAAACTTCCATTACACTTCAATTTCAATTACTCCAATCTCAGAAATAATGCAAAGCCATTTTATACAAAATAAATTAGTTCGGTTAATACATCCCATTTATACTTTAAACGTAACCACTTCACTCAAACTTCAATAATTTGATAAGAAAATTTTGATGAAGTTCGATATACTCAATAAGGAATTTCAGGAAAAAAAAGTATAAAACAGATAACGTTTGATGTTTATGTGATAAAGCAAAATTAATAGTTTATTTGTGTCTATTTTTCTTCAAAGCGTCTCTATTTCTAGACCTTAAAGCCAGCATTATGTAATGAATTTTAAGTAGCTAATATCTTTTGTTAATATTTTGTAGTCTACTACTTTGTTTATATTTAAACAAGAGCACAAAATATTCCTGAACTAATCGCCTCTGAACAAGCATCGTGTATTCGAATATCAATTAAAAAACAAGCATGCAGTTTACA
Organism: Saxidomus purpurata; assembly: GCA_022818135.1. NCBI lineage: Eukaryota > Metazoa > Mollusca > Bivalvia > Venerida > Veneridae > Saxidomus > Saxidomus purpurata. Next base: position 1,604,113 of record JAFMSR010000018.1, on the reverse strand, counting down.
AATCTGACCAAGCGCCCATGTTTTTTCATCAAGAACCTTGGCAATTCAATCTGTAATGTATGGAGAACAATCACTGCAAAAATTGAATCTTGCTTTGTAATATTTTAACTTGGAGTGTTTTAATTTTGGCAATAATTGTCCTCCGTAGAAATGGCTGTTCTGAAGCTTCTTTATTCCAAAAAAATACTTAGACATTGGGTAGTGTAGGTAGCATTCGTGTATGAAATATTGTTCTGTTTGTAAAAATGATAGGTTATTTATTTCGATCAAATATAAAACTCTTTAAGATATATTCGTTGTACTTAACGGTGCTTATCACCTTTCTTTTGAAATAAAGGAATATATTATTAAGCATACCGAATAGTTTTTTTTTCAATTTTAACTTGTTAAACAACAGTTTTATTAACAATCACTGTAAATAAGGTAGTTTTCGCGCGGGAAAAATCACGAATTGGGAGCAAATAGACTTATTCGCGAATTCAAGGAGATTTCGCTCACAGTAAATCTGTGTGAAATGAATCTTTCGCGATATTTAAACATTAGCAAAGTGGGATATTCGCGGAAATAGAGAAATGATTAAATCATCGTGAATGTGACTCAATTTTAATACAGTATTATCGATATGTTCGACAACAAAATCCAACAATTTCAGGGTAAACATTTTGTCCAACATGTATTAATTTTACATCTGCAAGACTAGTAACAGTGAACATGACCTACAAGGATTTCGAACCGTCTTTGACAGTTTTTTACCATAACTATCAAGGGGAGCTAACTGAGCTGACATATTAATTAAATAAAAATACAAAAAGTATTACTGCTGCTTACTTCCTGTGATTCTAACTCGACAAGATACCTTATAAAAAGCGTATTATGTAACGCTAACGTGCTGTCTGAGCCGAACTTATTGAGAATAGATTAGGTAGGGAAATACACAATCTTGATAAATGAACTCTTTAATAAGTACCGACAGCGTAACTCTTCCAACTGGAAACTGCTACTCTTTTAATCACGAGTAATGGGCACTTAAAAATAAATGACTTAGATTGATACACTGCCTGATTAGTCTGATTAAACCTAGGAATTACAAAAAGGTTTGTATTTGGAAACGGCATAATAAAAATCATTTAGGAGGAAATCCCTGTTGACTTCAATCATTCACAAGAAATTGTTGCCCTCAAACTTCTCCTCGGAAATTTAACGCAACATCATATCAATTGCAGCTAACACCGGTAATTAAATTCTATCACCAGTTTGTGTTGATAACAAATAAGGACTTTCCTCGGAAATCTGTCATAAGTCTCTAGCAGATAAGACTGTTTTAGACTGGGAGGGATGCATCACACATCAATACGGCTCCGGTTTTAATTAACCCAAAGGATGCGATATGGATCCAAGCGTTCAAAATTAACCCAAAGAATACGATATGGATCGAAAGCATTCTAGCGAAAAGCTGATTCATTCAGAGATAGAGTTCAACATTTCTTTCTATTTTTTGTTTCTTTGAAATGATGGATGGGAGAGGGATAACAAGTTTTAATCTTATGATACCATTTGTGAATTGAGCGTTTTAACCAGTTTGTCGTCTGCCAGCGCATCTTTCAAAGAGCAGATATATAGTTCTTTTCATACCTAGTAGCCATCCGTCTATAGGATGTAATAACTACATAAACAATATTAATCAAAGTGAAAAGTTAGTTTTGGTATTTTAGAAATTGTACAATTTTTTTATCTTTAAACATTTTCTATAAAATGGACCTGATCTGTAAGGCGTATGTCTCGCGTGAATTATGCCTCGAGTGAATTTTGTATAAAAAATGAATTTTAAATTCTTTGTCAAAAACATTTTAATTTGCAAGGAAAAGCTAGAAATGTGCCTGTAAGACTTCTTCACACAAGCTGCCATCGTCCTTCCTCCTTGATCTTCACGCAAGCTGCTATCGTCCTTCCTCCTTGATCTTGAACAAAGACATAGCTCATCGTTGGCAGATAACATTTTCTTCTTTCATGGTGTGCATTCCTTGCTCTTTGCTACACTTCACAGAGTTCCGCTATTTTGTAAAGTTTGTATTAATTCCTTGCCTTTTTGCCTTTGGCAAAAATTTATTTTCTGCAAATTTGCGTCCTGTGTTTTGCCTGTTTTTCCTTCTAGCATTGCACTTTCATTCACATCTTGCTGTCAATTTCCTGACAATTCTTGTTTGTTTTACATGTAGAAGAGTCCGTGATTGGGTATGTCAATCACTCAGGATTGTGAATCGTTTTATTCGTGCAAATCACTTCGGTACAGAAATAAGCGCTTCTCAAAAACGTCTCCGGGGATATTGATGACAACTCCAATTGTGAAAAGACGGACCAAAAAAGAAATATATGCGCTGTAGACATTATTCAGTGGAAACGATATTATTAAGATGGGTGTTTTTTTTGTTACAATTTTTAAAGAAAGTTTGGAGTTACGCCGACAGGAGAATGACGTGTTGACGCGATGTCAGCTTGTATATTTGTTACATAATCTGTATAGACATTGCGATGTAAATTCCACGGTATAAGAAACACAATAACATTGTTACTGTTACAACATTCTGGAACAAATAAAAACCTTAACTGAACTGATTTACGTGAAGTAACAGAAATATAACTAGAAAATTCATGGACCAGTGAACATAGTGCATATATGTATGTTGCAAAGACACATGCTTCTTGCACACAGAATAAAGTTCCGAAGTATCAAGTTAAGACGAGAGTTTATAGAACTTGTTTTACTGACGCTTGTATTACATTTACTTAACTATTTAAAGAAACATGTAAAAGGCACAAGAACAGTACTTTTGTACGTTCAGCGACAGTATCAAATCTGTGTTCTCGTAAGAACTTAATAGAATGCAAGAATCTTCAGAGAAGAAGTTTAGCTAAACGGGGTGTACTTTTAATGCTGAACTAAGTTTGTAAATGAAGAACAAACATCACCCAGAGAATTTTTCGAAAACGTAAGCAAACGTAATATAGAAGTTATAGACATGCAACAATTTCCCATATAATATGAAATAATGGTTACATTTACGGCGATGCCCCCCAGACAGTCGTTGAGTAGGTGGCAGAGAAATTCATTGCTTCTATAATACAGGGAAATCAATTGCAGCGTTGCAAATACAGTCGAAATTATACAATCTTAACGAAATAAAGCTGTCTTATATGTACCAGTAATGGCATACTCCTGATCCCCGGCTTTGAGATGACTTACTTAAAGTAGGGTATCAAAATGTTGGATAGGAATTCGTACCTTAAAGAAACATTTTTCAACAGATATAATATAGATGTAATACAAATTCTTTTGATCATGGCTCGTGTTTTTGAGAAAATAATTATAGGGGTAAGCTAATCTGGAATTGTATTGTTAACTCATGGAAGAAACAATAATTTGATACTTTAAGGTGTTATTCTTTGTCCTAAACAAAATAACACAGGGATACAACGGCGTCACTACAGCTATGATGTTTCAATTTCCACAATAGGAAATGATGTGCAAACAACTTCAACAAACTATTTACATGTGCACCTTGAACCTCTTCACGTTTATCAAAAAGTATATCTAGAGCACATTTAGTCACTTTAACAAAAGTCTTATGCATGTGTGTTGCAATGAGGTCAAAGTTGTCTGCTTCACTTCGTCAAGTTTAGATAAACATCTCGTTTGATAGAAGTTTATGACCAACTATTTGACTTTCTTTGGCTTGCTGATATTGACATGAATCTAGGACTATATCAGTATACAAGTTGTGACCACGATTAATTACAAGATAATAACTACTGAAGATATCAGATCTTATCTTAAACATACATGTTACCCTTGTGGAATTTTAAATGCATTCTTTCAATACTACCTATTGATCCAAATTCGGCTTAATTAAATTAATTTAATTTTAGTAGAGTTACTGAAGAGGGTTAATTGTTCCGAGTTCTGTGTAATCCCGGGTTTCTCTACACCACTAGCTCTTTTGAAATAAAAACGATTTCAATGGACAATTCTGAAATGATTTCTATTACCATATTTCACCATCTACATTTTATAAAGATAAAACAACCTGCCAATTCTGAATTATTAATTAATTTTTAGAATTAAAATATCTGAGGAACTTCTCAATTGTATCTATAAATTTCAATATTCCATTAAATATTCCATTGAAAACTGCAACACAATACATTTAATTTCTGGTCTATGACAGCAATTGTCAGAGAAATTGAATTTACCATTAGGAAACAATATATAACATTTAACCAACATGGAACCTATTTGAGTACTTTCAAATAAATCGCCCGGGCAGGTTAAAATTCTAAAGATACTAATTAAAGAAGGCGTTCCTGGGTACTAAACGGTTTACGGATTCTATAAAGGAACTTTCCCATTGGCAATTAAAATTAAAAATCCAGTGAGCGCTTAAAATTGTTTCAGAAACTGTCAGATTTTTTTTGCATTATTTATGCATGCACCTCCGGTCTTTATCCACAAGTCAGTTAAATTACTTAACAAAATGACACATGATAGTAAGTTAGAAACGTGAACAGTCCTGCGTTAAAACAAACATGGAAATTCGATATTAACGTTTTGGAACGACAAAAGAAACTGAACAACTAAAAGGTAGAAAGTCAATGAAATGGATAACAGTCCCGCTGGGTTTTTCTTCAAACATTTCAAATGCCCATCGCCATTTTCCAACGTCGTTGGATACCTTTACCATACGTCAATTCGAACCACTAACAAACGTACATGGGCTGAGTGATAAATCACTTAAAAATAATGACCGCCCCTCTATAGAAATTTATTTCATCTTGATACATAGAGAAAGCACATGAAATGATTACCAGCTGTTTAAAGATGTATGTCCGTCAATTAAATTCCTGTAATCAAACAAATGAATCAAATTTATGTACGTAACATCCTGTGATTTCTGGAACTAGACGATTGCCTTCTTAGACAATGCCGTTTGCTTGAGTAAGTTCTCATTCACTTCAATAGATTCTGATAAATAAACGTCAAAGAATATAGCTAGCATGGTTTTATTGCATTGAAACGAAAAAGGTATTACAAAAAAATTCAATCGAGAATCGAGGAAAAAAATATGGGAAAATGTTGATAGCTTGGTGTTTCTATCGCCGTTATGGTACATGAAAGTTGTTTTGTTAATTTTATTGTGCATCCAAACTGCATGATGCATGGGATTAAATAACATTTGCTTCCTCTGAAAACAGTCTCTCATCTCTGAATCATGAATCAGAATTAGCAGAAAAACAAACAGAGGAAATTAAAAGAATTAATGGAGGCATGAGTTGGTTTCTTGTACTGCCAATGAATTTGTTTACACTACTTTTAATAGCCTGAGAATGAAACACAACAGTTCTACACATCTAAACAAATGTATTTATTTTAACATCATTAAATGGGCACGTGTTTCAAGCTGCACATGCCAAACTAAAATGCATTTGGAAACTGTTTTGTGTGATTTATCTACCAATGATATATAAACAGTATTTGCATTATATTTGTGCCCGATTCTATCAGTTGGACACAAGAATGGCGAAGCTGTTCTTCCAAACAATGTTAATAGGCACATTACCTCTTGCATGTATATACAGTAAATTGGGTAATATTGCGATTATATAATTTTCGCTATTTTCGCGATTATCCCAATTCGCTGAACTGTCACGAAATTTATTTTTTAGATTTTATATAAGTTCATTCTTTCGCGAAATTAAAATGTCTGCTCACAAATCGCTAAAGTTTCGTTACGCGAAAATAATTCAATTTACAGTACATCATTGACTATCTTCATATATTTTTTATTTTATCTGCAGTTATTAATCTCGTTCTTATATTGATATATACTGTCCTTACTGTAGAAAATTGATAAAACGTTCTTTAAATGATGACTGCGCCGTAATGTTGTCATACAAGAACGCCATTGGTCCCAGTTGGAAAGTAATCAACGATGATATTAAAAGGATATTACTCAGTGATACTAGTATCTGATATCTGCGTGTCTAGTTATTCTAAAACTGCCTTATGCAGCGTTCCGCGTAGGTGAAATTCGTTATTTACCGTCTTCAAAGCTGCGTCTAGCTTTAGCATGTTGTTATTACATCAATATTTGCTAGCGTTTCAGTTTCAGCATGGTGGTGTATTTTGAATAGTTTTCTGTTATTGTAGAATCCAGTTGATTCCCACCAGAGTTCCTTGTTCTAAGCCATTTAACTTAAATAAACTGCAACAATTGCTTTGTCTTTGTTTTTGTGTTTTCGATTTTATTAAACAATCATTTGAAATTGTTATGCTTGTTATTGAACAAGTAAAACAGCAACATGCTTCGTATATGAAATAGATATGCTGCTTTACCATTACAAGATTTGTGTGTGTGTGTGATTCACTGCATCAGTGTATTATACAGAACAATATAACATTTAAAAAATAAATTTCGTCGCATGGGCAGCCTTTTCCTTATTTAATCCAGGGATCAGTGACATAGAGGTGGTTAAAGGTCACTGAATTAAGATTTCTGCCGGAGATAACTGGGTAGCTTCATCTGAATAAACGTGGCTTTAATCGAGTGCAATGGTCTGTAACTTCAAATACAAAGGTCGACATCTATCAGGCGGGGATCTGGTTATAACTACTGATATCGTAATGATATCGAATAGGAAAAATTGAATTCCCTTTGCGATGTTTAAATCATTTTCAAGCTCAAATTACTTGCTTAATAGACATTTGTCAAGGGACGTGTGCTACATTTGTAGAGTAAATTAGGAGTCACTTGGGAGAAAACACGAGACATATTGATTGGGCCTCTCAAAAACCTTCTCTTTAAATAGGAAATTGATCACAATTACAGTTAAATGTATGTATACATAAATCAAATGATATTTTAACAACAAAAATTCAATTTGATAAAAACTAAAGTTAAATATTATGAAAGGATGATACTTAATATAATATGCGGCATCCGATTTGATTGATGTATTCATCAAATGTCAAAAGCAGTTCACTTGAAATAGATCAAACATCGCTGCTTCTTTGAAGTTTTTGTTGGTTTTACATAAGTTTGATCTAATATTCCATGTTACTGTACAGATGTACCTCAGTTTGAAAGTTTGAAGATGAGCTTTCTTACTGGGACCGGCTGAACTTTGATTATTTCTAATTTTCAGTTCTCCACTGTTAATATATTTATTTTAAGAGAAATCTTGTTTCTATTTGCAAACTGAAAGTATCTAACAAGGCTCCAGGCATATGTTTAATACACTGCTGGTAGTTATCCTAATATTTCTCTTTTTTCTTTTCATTTTTGTGTATGAAATATACATATATATTGCCTTTTATTTATCTAATTGTCTTGTTGGTTGTTTATGATTAATTATGTTATGTTGTTGTCATAACAACATACTTAGTTACTATTTTGATCGGGGTTGCGTTTTATTTACATTACCACACACATAACTCGAAACCGTTTTTTTATATTTTGAAAAATCCTGCTATTCTAACTTTCAAACTATTCCACTCAAAAGAGAAGAAGGGAATTACCCACCCTAAGAACTGCATGGCAATTCAGTAACTCTCTATTAGTACTAAGCACGTGCAAACATTCTGGGACTTGGCCGGAAACAGTTCAGGACTGTGTTACACGCTCCGGTTCCTTCTGCATTCTGGCATTTGACGGTTAATTAATAACTTTATAGGAGAAACAAAATAAAACCATTAAAAATAATGTTCAATACGTGCCCTAGACTCATCTGTCATCCGTAGATAATCAGCTAGCATTTCTGAACGCAAGTTATCGATATTATTGGTGATTGTATACGTAATGGAAACGGTGCATGTTCCTGGAGATTCAATATGAATTTTGCTAGTATAAAGCATGTCCTAAAAATAACTTCTCTCCGGAATAACCAATGAAATAACAGAAAACAGAAAAAAAGTGTTGGAAGGTGTTTGTACTTTTCGGGGCTTCCACTCTTCCCTGCCGGCGGCAAGCTTTTCTGTGTTTGCAAAAGTCATGACTGGCACTGTCCGCTATTCATTTTTGCAAGTTTTTTTTCAGTGACCCAACAAACGATTAAAAGTTCTGTACAAGTTCAGGGTCCGTATGTAATATACAGACCCTGGCATATTGGAAGACGGGTTAGTCCATTCTAGAAATTAAGCAGGGTATTAAAAAGGGTTTAGTGGTTAATTAGTGTACAGAGTGATAACGTTTTCTGATTACTCTCTAATCAGTATATGTAAAAAAGTGATAAAATATAGATTACTTGAAGTTATACATTTCATAAATCCGGGATTGTGTTCGTATTTCATTGTTATTTGGACTCTGATTACTTCTTGGGGCTACATTTACTCTCGCTAGTCGATTAGAATAACGACGTTATTGCATGTGTGAGCTAATCCCCTAAATGATTTATTTATTAAATAAGATAAAGTCGGCACATCAAGGAGATTAAAGGCATCTACCACCACTTTAAAGTCTTGTTATGGGCCTAGTTCGTTTATGACTGACATACTTAGAGTAATTAGATAGTGGGGGATGGGTTCCCATTGTTTTGTTCGTTATTTTAGGGTCAGTGCGTTATGTATTATTCACCTCTTTTGATTCGCCTAAATATGAATAAAATTGATATTAAATGTAAGAGGATGCTTTTTGAGAAACTGTGAAACGACAGAGCACCCCGTGTTTGGTTTCACGGACTACTAAAAAATTGCGTGCAGGAAGAACATAAACTATAGGTTTGGTGATATGGTTTGATAGCTAAAAGTATTCCAACACGTATATTAGCCCCGTGGTAGAAATTCCATGTATATTTAAGGATGCACGTATGCCTACGGACCTATATACACATGTGTATATAGTATGGCTTAGTACTTTACGGAAATGGGGCATCGTCTTATCTAGATTTTTTGTACACATGCGCACGCAAAAAACAGTTGAGAAGGTTCAATGAACATCTACCGTATGGCTTTGATCTTACGTGGAGTTATGGACGGCATGTTTGGGAGTTATTTCTTACAGTTAACGATAGGTTACCCGTCACTCAACAACAAAGAAGAAGGACGACCCGAGTCTTTGATTTGAATAAGAGGCACTCGTCTGCATGCCTTTGCTCTCGGAGGGGATTGGAAACATTTACGATTGATTGCAAATGCTCAGTATTTTGTTTGTGCACGGGGAGACGTGAAGCTGGAGCTACGAAGCTGAACGCAATTTACACGAGTTCAAAAATATAAATGATAATTATTCATTATTGATAGGACAGGGTATTATAGGAAAAGCCGAGCTTATGAAATATAAAAAAGTAATTGTATAGTCAACATGGGAGGTGAGCAATCAATGAAGGTATTCACACTTTTATGACACGCAACGAACGGGTGATTAATTTGTTGACAAATGTCGATTTGCAGTGAAGAATTAATTGCTTAATTAATTAATTGTAGGAAACGGGTTTAAAACTTCAATATCATAAGGGTACATATGTATGTTATGCAACTGTTGCTATAAAATTGTGTGGAAATATGAACTGAATGATTGTTACAGAAATTGTTGATGTGAAAAAGTTTAGCAGGAACCGCATATGAACTGACATGAATCCTAACGTTTTACATGATTGGTACTTGTTAACCTACTCGTACACGAGTCATATGGTGTTAGTTTGAAATACACGCCTTTAAACGCCGAGGTAACACGGCTTCAGCTGAAATACGTGATCAAAAGCCTTGAGTTAACATAAAACAAGCTTAAAGGGGCATACATTACAACTTGCAGATAGTTTTTTCAAAGTGTTACTACAGTACTGTAATATAGGCTGAATTAAAATGATAAATAAAGACATTTTTAGAAAAAATAATGCATTTTTTTTTTTTTTTTTTGTGGTTGTTTATCCAAAATTGAAAACCAGCTTAATATGGGGGAGGAGGTTTAACGGCACTATCGCACTGTATATTTTTGCGGATTCTTTAGCAAGTTTTAGCTGAATCTTTTCTATGTACGCTAACGCATTATTTATACTTTTTAAGTTATTTCAAAATGTATCACGTTTTCATGTATGCCTCTTTAACATGTTCACATGGTCCTTGCTTGAAATACAATGATGAAATCCCGAGTTTACATGATTGTTGCAGCAGTCCCGAGTTTAAATGGTGCTTGAAATACAATGATGAAATCCCGAGTTTACATGATTGTAGCAGCAGTCCCGAGTTTAAATGGTTATAGCTTAAAAATGCATTACCAAAGCCCCTAGTTTTCATGACAAAAGCCCGAATTAGACATATCTAACCTATCAACATTACACTCATGCACCGAATTAACCAAAGTTTCAGTCTGACGGTATTGATTTGGTGTCTGACGCAGTTATTCAAAACGAGGCTTTCAGTAATGTGTACCGACCTATAAACTGCATGCAAAAACATATATTTCCAAACAATTCTACCGTTTTATGACAGCCATGAGATACAATTTAGCCGACCCATAAATACCATCTCTGTAATAATTATCAGCAACAGGTCTCATTCGGACTCCAACTTGCACAGATCTCAGTGAAATCAAAACTGCGTGCATCAATATTTTATGGGTGATAAAACTTTACAGTTGGATAGCATTGAATATAAATTTTATTAGTGTCTTGGAAATGTCTTCGTCTTTGGCAAAAAAGCAGAATTTATTAAAGCTCAATACATTACAGTGAATTCTGCAGCAGACTTGAGTAAAGGTTGTCTCTTAGCAGTCGTCTGGAAATCGTGAACATTTAAACTTTGAGTTTCAATGTTTGTGGTCGCTTACCCCATTTAAACATGTATCTAGATTTTTACAATGGAATCTTCCAGTCTGAGCAAGTCTATATCTTTTAATAGGGGTGTTTTGCATAATTGAGACCCTAAATGCTTACAACTTAAATCGTGATTTGGCGACATTTGTTTTTGTCGTCTGCTCCGCGGAGCAGCTGTTTGAAAAGGTAGACAAAATGCACGACTAGGTTTAAAAAAAAGCCGAAATGAGTATTGGATATAAGCCGCCGGTATACCTCCAAGATGGCGACCTAAACGGTGTTAGGGTAAAAATCTACCGTTGCTGCAAAGGGTCTATTAATATACATAGCGACTTCGAATAGATCTATGCCGTTTAGGTAAGAGACCAAACCATACGAGTAACAGAAAACAGATTTGCAGCTTATTTCAGCCTCACAATATGGTATATAGATAGAGAGACGCTGTTACAACAAAAATGCACGGAATCTGTTGTTTCTCGTGCAATGCAGTTATAATTTTCCACGCGTCGATCAGTGACTGTGTTTACAGGTTTACAATTAGCTGACAGCATGATATTAGAAAACTGATACACTTTACTGTTCGTTTTCTGCTCATTATTCTACATGTTCTTCTCTTCTTCTGAGCAATTCTGACAGGAAACGATAACCGACGCAACGAGGTATAAACTAAAGATATAAACAACAAAATAAAAACTTTGTTTAACAGCCGCTTAAAGTTTTGAACAACGGGGTCCTAAATTCTCTGAAAATCTTTATGAAATCTAGGGATAACTTGCCCTGAATTTTAAACAAACTATTTTAACATTTGCTGAAGGTTAATGATTCTACTATTGCATCCGGTGTAGATTATGATCAACATGAACATCCATGCAGTCGATCATGATCTACACTGTTCGCCTTACAATTAGTTTATTTCCTGTAAGCATCTCCTTGAACAATAAATGGTTCTGTCAAAATTGAAAGATAGACGCGTCCATTTTAGAAATTAAGCATGTTAAAGTGACATTATGCGCATCTTACTGCACATAGTGTATTTTTGGTGACAGTTTTATAAAAGCAATTTTCGGTTGCTGTGCATTTAAATGTGTTAAAATGATAATGCCGCATTAGTATTTGAAGTTGGTATTTAGAAATAAATAATGGACTAATAGAATAATAGTTCCTTTCTTCACAGTAATCTCCCTTGTGTTTTTTGTTGTTGTTGGTAGATATTTTGACAGTGGAAGGGAAGCAACTCCTGCATGCAGTTTTTTTTAATTGACTCTCCCAGTCAAAATAGGAAAAGTAATATTTTGAAAGTTATCATTTCGTACTGGTAGCAGGAAGAGTTTGGTGTATTGGGTTAAAAGCTATTATTTCCTCTACGCTTTTTACAAACACCTGTTTCAGCTGGATTTTTACTTGAAATTTCACTTTAAAAAAGCAACTGTAGTATAAAATACACAGAAATGAAGAAATGGGAATGAAGTCTTTGAGAGACCTATTTCCAGTGCAACTTTTAAAATGTCAGGAACTCGTCTGTTTTGGCTTTTGCTTTATTACCTTTTATGCCGAACTCTTCTTTACATCGCCATTAAATGTTAAGAAATAGGGCTGCATATTTAATTTGACAGATTGATAGTTTTGCGCTTTCAAAATGGAAAATATTTCAGCATTAACGTTAAGAAAGTCTATAGTATTGAAAGATAGAAATTGATATTTTCCAAAAAAGGTTTAAATTCAATATTTGTGAATTTAGTGAAAAAAATCCGTTCCCTAAATAAATCTCTCTAGAAGAACACCTGTTATAGCAAACTGCAATTCTAAAACACCTGTCCTATTGTCCTAAAACGTCGATCCTATTGTGCTTAAAAGTCTGTCGTCGCGCGCTAAAACGATGGTCCTAATGTGTTAAAACAGTAGTCCTATCACTAGCGTCGGTGCCTTCAATCGGTTTACTTGCTATTTGTTGAACTATTCCCTTCTTAAAAAACAAAAGCAAAAAGAACACGGACATGTGCAAACCCAATTAATTATTTTCCCGAGTATGAAAAGACGACACGGATTTTGTAACACGAAAGTGACAAAGGAGGGAGTTTGTAAGTACAGTCGCATTATTTTTTCACTCCAAAAACCATCAAGAAATAGGCTTTGCAAATTATCAGAGGTAAATGAGCCGAAATGAACGTCCCACTGCGGCGTGATTTCATATTAGATAGGAGACATGATTATAAAAGCAGACAAAGCTTATTGAAGAAACAGTCGTGTATTTCAGAGAGTGACGGTACATCCTAAGTATGTGGTAAGTGGCCCTTAAATATTGACACTTTTGATCAATGAATTGTCAATAATATATAACTTGTGATGACTACACAAACGCTACATGTTCATTTTTACTTTGCTATCGGAGTGTTACGGCTTTTGCAGCTTTTAGGCTCTTTCAGGCTTTGCAGGTCTGGAAAATAAATTTCTGTCGGCCTATGGAGTTCACTCTGTAGGTTGCAACGTTTCTTTTCGTAGTGCGTGAAAATAATGAGAGGCTTTTCCTCTACCTTTGCAAAACAGGAATTCTAAACCAGGGATCGGTTACCGCCAGTGAGCGGGAAACCGGCAACCGCAGCGTTTCGAAGTCAATGCCCTTCCCAGCTAAGACTACATATACAATTTTATTTTTTTTCTGCAGACCTTATTGATACAACAATGTGCTTAGATTTTCTCTGTCTCGTTTGTTTGCGATACTGTGTAGTAATACAAGACAAAATGGTCTGCTACATTGTGGCAATTTATTGAGATAGTGGAACTGTAACAGACGAAAACTATATCATAGATTCAAAGTCAAATGTCAAAAACTGAAAGCAGGCGCTTTACTATTTTGTAAAAAATTGAAAGCCTGTACATATGGTTGACATAGGAAAAACAATCATTGTTGAATTCAAGAACATGTTTTTTTCAAACAACTAGGTTTCTTAGCCTGGTCGTTGTAAATTAGCAACGTTTATTTATTCTGGGAAACATTTCTTTTTATTCTCATCTAAAAGGAGAGTGATATATAAATTATGATTAAATTATATAAAATATAAAGACCCTTTTATTTCTTGTTAAAAATGAAGTGTGAATAATGTTTGTGCAGTTATAATTATGAGTGTATATATACCATGGGCAATTCATCTGAATGATCAATGTTTAATGATCATGTTTGACTGTTTGCTGTCTCTGTTGAATATGTGGATGAGAAGAGGAGGCAATTTTCAGCAACTCTGAAGCACGTAAATATTTTGATTTGAAAGGGATTTTATCAAGGTCCGTCCAAAAGCTAAATTTTTAGCTTATGTTGGATGAGACCCCTAGCACGTAAATACGTTTGGCATCTAATTTATATTTTGGTCTATGATTCTGATAACTCAAGAGTTTTTATTTTCATTTTTCGCGCCGTTGTGCTGACATACTTCTATAATACATAAATGTAGTACAAAACACGATAAAGGCTAAACTTTGGACTTACCTCCCAGCATTATGTACAGGATGTAATGAATGGTCGCAAGGGGCGGCAACAAGTTATACCACGTGACTAAGTACCCGGATGTCCGTTTCAGCATTGTTGTCACATGACTTTGTTCTGTTACATTTATCCACGTGCTCTTTTTCTTTTACAATTTCTCCAGAACATTTTCTATTCCATCTTGAATCCACCGCGCCTAGATAACACTCATATGTAACTGAATGCAATTCCCCGATTAATTACTTTGTTTTAGTATACTTCACAGAACTAGATAATTTAATTCCCATTTACTTCACGGAATTATGTGTTTTAGATGAATATTTTATTCTCTCTTCTCTTATAGCAGAAAGACTTATCGTGTTCTCTCCCTCAGTTCATTCAATCTCATCCTCATTCCTTTGAAGTTAATTGTTCGCCGCATGTATTGTCGTATCTACCTGAAATAGAACAATAAAGGTAAACCGTGTAAGTATTGTTTAACATATCAAACTAACAATGTTTATAATGAAAATATATAAATTCTTAAACACATTTTATAGACATCCAGGTATTGCATTGGTGAGTTATGTCTCAATACATCACGATAACGCGTTCCTTGGCACTTTCAGCACGTTACAGTTAATAATTATATTTGTTTCACAACTCTATACCAGCGACAATTGTGTACTTCAAAGACAAAACAAAAGAACGATGCAGCCAGTCTTTAGTTCCAGTGAGACTAGAATTATTTACAAAACTCGTGTACATCAATATGTCTGTTAGATAATATGCATCCAGCGAACAAATTTACACCTACAACAAACGTGTAAAAGTTGCCATTCGAGTCTATTTAAAAGCATACATACATGTATATACATGTACCTATATAGAACATTCGCACTAGCTAATATGGGCATGGTTCTTCATATTAAATTGGGAGCCGTGCAGCTGTGTGTCGACTTAAACATAGACGTCGAAAACGGTAAAGGCATATTTTTTGTTAGGGTTCGTGTGTGCGTGTGCCTTAAAGTTGTTGTATCCCTGGTCGCCTCTGACACTCATATACTGTGAACGGTGTGCTAGCTTTATTATTTTGTTTTTATCAATTCGAATAATCAAAACATTTGGCACAGTAAATGAAGGAAAACTAGGTTAATGGATTTAAAATTTGCTTTTTATTTCTCGACGTATTGCTTTCAAAACTTCTACTTTTCGAGACGATTTTTAAAGCAAAACTTTATATTTCTTATTGAACTGTTGATATAAACTTTTCAATTTAAAACACCCTGCACTTTAAATAAACATATTTTTATTTATATTATTAATCTTAAACATTTTGTAGGCTATCAGTCGTTACACTGACTATTTACCCACATTTTCAATATTTACCCAAAATATCTGGAATATTTACCCAAATTATCAGCAAATTGTACATTCGTGATTAAATGAAAACGGAGGAGAATCGGTAAACAAAGTGTGTCTAACAAAATGGTTTAAGTAGAAATGTATTCCAAATAGTTTGGCAAAACATGAAGCCCGTCAAAAGCAGCATTTATTTTATTGTGTAGTTCTAAAATAACAATAAAATGCATTTCTCATGCAATGGTCTCGTAAAGCAGCGGCATAAGTGCGCACCCATTTATTTTATTTCTGTAGATACTCTTGTATTTTGGTCTTGTTATTTTCTGTTAGTTTACGGATAACTCTTCTGGTATATGTCTCACAGACGAAGGAACAAGCAGTTTAGCCTCATTAATCGTTCTCATTGCTTTATTTTAAAGCCTTTTGTTGACTCAAGTTTTTTTCCGCTGACTGTTCCCAGAACTTTCGACCGGTGATCGCGTACAATCTTTGTTCTGTTAATATAGGTTATTCAACAGTTCACTACGGTTAAGGGTTCGATGAAGTGTTCTGTAAACAAACGCCGTAATGCAAACCTACGAGTATTTCAATCATTTTATTTGTATAATCGTCACTTTTCAAAAGCACCCAACAGTTGTTAGGTCACACTACCTTTACCTTCGGCTGTTTTTGAAATAACCAAAGACCTGTGAACCATAAAAAAAGTTTAAAAACCATTTTTTTCTTTTCTTTGTAATTCTATGAAATTATTTAAATTTCCAGGTAACACAATCGCTATAAATTTCCTTGTATCTTTAACGATTTTGTAGATATGATTTATAAATGATGGTAATGCACATTACTAAAACTGATAAACCACGGCAATAAAAATATCTTCTTTCGAATTTGTATTGAATTTTACTGCAGCCATCCCGTAAACTAAAGAAAAACAAAACCCAGATTATAAAGACATTAAATTGCTGTTTCAATGCGTACGAGTTTGCAATTATTTTGAAAAGTGTAATAAAAATGATATATGTATTCACGAGATAACGCGAGATAATGCGAGATATGCACAGTGGTATAACGCGGCATAATGCACTAAGCTTAGCAGAACAGGTTCCCCACAGTTTGTAGGTGTGATGTTACAGGAAGTGCAAGGGAAACAGGCAGAGATCCCCCCTGATCCGTAAGCAGTTGAAGTATTACCCTTTCAAGTAGATCCAAACTGACGGAAACAAATGAAACGTAATAAATATTTGCTAATGGAAATATGAATGAAAAAAGTGATTGTTTTGACCAGTTTCTGTCCGGAGAATTGTAGAAAACAGCGTTCAGGAACATCGCTCTGATTTAGAAAGATAAAAAAGTTATTGATTAATTGAGGATTCAGCGAGCGCTGGATATCGCGAACATTTTTTTTGTTAAAATGCATGAATCATGGAAAATTATTTGGTAATCGGTATGGATTTTAGCTATTAACGCACATTTAATATAACAATGATTTAGGCTGATGCTCTCGAATTTATTCCGCATTACATCGTATGAAAATATTAGGTTTTGTTCAAAAGACTTATCAGTATTGTTAAATTGTAAAACATGCGGTTCAAGGGCATTTAACAAAGCTGCAGATTCATAATATCTAATGAAAAGTACGCAAAGTTAACGCATGTACGTATTTTTGTGTAACAACGGTATGGTATGATGGATTAACTGTACTGTATACCTAACAAAAAACATAATGATCTGCAGTTGTTACCAGAGGTACAAGGAGCAATAAAAGTACATACTTAATTTGATTATAATACATAAAACCGATGGTATAATACATTTGTTTAGTTTATGAATAAGTTTTTTAGTAATAGCTCTCTACCTTTCCAGCAGATGTGATTGCATGAAAAGTCAAAACTATATTTGTTTACAGTGTAATTGTACATTAACTGCTTAAGCATCAATAAACTACATCCCTGGCACGGCAGACGTAACAGTGGGTGCCTGTGTTATGCTCCCGAATGGTGCCAACTAATTGTTGGAATGCATTCTGGAACTCAATGCCAGTAGTGCTACAAAAAACTGTATTTGGATAAAAACGTAATGTGTGAACATTACCTTTAAAAGATATGACTGTAATAGCATGTAAAATGCCGTCTGAGTTTTGATGTACTTTTTAATGAACCCGCAATAGACCTGCACGTTTGCCAAATCTTTAGAAAATGTTGTGGATTAAATTAACGTAAATGTTATAGATTTATATGAAAGTAACATATATTTTTTCAAAACTTTAGTGTAACTGAACGCATATACGCTATAAAAAAGACAATATTGAAATAAAATAAAATTCATCCTTTTCTGTAAACCCGCTTATGACGTCATGATGACGTCATGTTATTACCGTAACGCAGACAAAGGTTTCTTTCGGAAATGTCTCATAATACTGCCCCAGGACGCTTAAGTTCTTTTTTCTTCAAACATATCGATCTAGACGTGCTTAATCAATCTGAGACTACTTTAATCAAACAAGGTTTTGACAATAGAAATAAATCTATCATTAATAACCAAATGTCCTATACATAGTATCAGCCAAAATCTGCCAATATTTCATTTCTTCTTCGATGTATTATCTAACATGTCTATGGAAAGCCGTTTTTGTAATTTTTGCTAAGTAAAGCACGCTTTTTGTATCTATAAAAATAAACCTTCGTTTACTTGCTATTTGTTGTATATTTATGCAAATCAAATTAATACTGACGCTTTTCAGTTTGACATTTAATGCTGATGATGTTACAGAACTAGTTATCTGTTAATAACAGACTATTTTATGTGCTGTTTTAGAACAAATTTTTGCTGTTTTCAAGAACATACATTTCACCCTTTACTGCATGCAAGATTAATTGTCAGTCGTACAGGATTTATGACCAACAGTTTTATGCCACACAGAAAGTGGGAACCAGCAGTATAACTATGGAGACAATTTTGCTAATGCCAATCCAGCAGTGTGCCGACTACTTGGTGAAATTTGTTAAGCGGTGGTTCCTATTGATACGAACTATATAATTATTTGCTTCCATTTCTAACGGCAAACTCGTCTCAAACCAGCATTGTTGATCTATATTTACAAGGCTTCAATGGTCCGGAAGAGAGAATACGATAAAAACGCCTCGGATCAGTGACAAACATCCGGGTACCCGCCATTTTGGAAAAAGAAAGAAATTTGATACTTATACTACGTATATCCGATATTTTACCAATCAATTTGACCAACAAAGTGATCCTTAATACAAATATGCATTCCCTTACATTACATAATATATATTTTACCGATGTTTCGTTTTAGGTGGATTTACGCATTGGAAAGTTTACCTCATACGAACGGGTTTTTTCACAAATGACCAAAAGCCGAAAACCGACCTAATTTTAGCGCTTCTTTCCTACTTGCATGGGTTCATGGGATTGATGTAACATCTTTTTCTCATAGATTTAAGTCTAATGTGCGTCTGTTATGTCTTAATTTTCGTATTTCACCCGTATTTTAATTTTCTGGGACGGTTAGATCCGTTCAAAATCTAAAAATGGCGTCAATGGTGATTTTTTCGCGATACGGTGATATTTTGTGCACAGGTTTTCACTATATATTTAGGGTCAAATGATGGAAAATTGCTAATTAAAAGTAAATTAAGAGTTATTTTTGAACGGATATGAATTGATTTTCGTTTTTTTTTTTATACATAATAACGTACAGTTTTGTAAAGACCAGTATCGCGAGTCAAATTACCATCCCAAGACGGAATAGCATGGACCGTGTTTAACTCGCGTTAGAATAATAGTTAATTATATATAGAGGTTTTAATTTCACAGTTTTACAGAAAATTTCATCAGCTTTCCAATTATACCATTTTTAAATTAAATGTGGTATTTAAATGACACAATGACGGGCACTTTTGCATACAACTATCGGACAAATACCAGTTTACTCGCTCGGCGTGATAAATGCACGGCGTGATAAACGCTTCCAGGCGAGACAAGATTATCAGTACGATAAGACATTTATAGAGGGCGTTTCCGGACCATACTATTTGAAAGACCTTGATTTGAATAACAAATCCGCAAAACACAAAAACAGGCTTATTTCCTAACAATCAACTCACAATAAACTTTTTTTCAGATCCATCGTTACAACATTTATCCAGAATCTACAAGAAAACAAAACCTCTTAAATCACTAATATGAAGAAAATAAACATCAAACGGTGAATGGGCATAAATTGGTGATAATAGGATGCATAGGAATTAGTCTTAAGCAGTTACAATGCGAGCATGCTGAGTAAATATCAGCAAACATTCCCAGGTATAACTGTTAGACAAAATAAAATGTCTGAACCTGATTGTCCTAATTTGTTTGTATCGCTCGTTTCTACTCCGAAGCTTTTAGTTTTTTTATGCAGCGTGCAGAGCTATTTCTTAGTCAGAAACATGAGGGGGAAACCCCCAAGACACAGCAATACCACACATGAAACGATCAGGCCCGTTTAGGATACGTTGAAATAAGGAATATGTAAGCGAATGTGTACAGTGGTGTATGTGATTTCAGTCTGCAGATAGGACAACGACTAAAGATAGGACAACATTTGATGATAGGCGACTAAAGATAGGACAACGTTTGATGATAGGCGACTAAAGACAGGACAACGTTTGATGATAGGCGACTAAAGATAGGACAACGTTTGATGATAGGCGACTAAAGATAGGACAACGTTTGAAGATAGGCGACTAAAGATAGGACAACGAGAGAGAATTTAAATAGTCTACTGACTCCAGAATTAAGCATGGCAGATGTTAGATTTGTTTGTTTCAACAGAAGATGAGCTGTGTATACACAAGGATAAAACCTAACACTTTTTTCTGGCCACGGTGGCTTACCAATATGCATCAGTTGTCTATGGGTGTTCTTGCACATTTGACACTATTGGATAAAGCCCGTAAGAAGCAATTATTACTCACCACATGACATGCTCAAGCTCACTCCTTGGTTTCTATACAGCCATTACAAGGTTCTTTGGAGTAGATGTTGCATGGACGGAACATTTATCTTTTCAATCTCTTCAAAAATATTTAGATAGCAAGCAGTAGCGAAACAACGTCACTGTGTGATCTCATCAAATATGACAAAGATGTAACTAATTCGAAGTGCCAAAGCCTAATAATTTCAAAACTCCGTATTATTCTCGCTGTTATTTCTCTTGAATCATTTAGATCGAGATTGGGATAAGACATGCAAACCTTTTGAATAAAGTAACGATATATACAGCGATTGTATTTTTAGTGTGTTGTAGCTAGATTGAAATTAAGGTTGCTTTTGGTTGCCCAGGGGTGTCCAAAAGCATTGTACCGGAATCATCTTCTTTCGTTGTAATTAATTACAATATTTAAACGGACAACATCTATAGAGGTGAAGGGTTAATTACAAAAAAAACAAATTAATTTTATTACCAGCTAATTTGAAAGAATTAACAGAAGAAAAAAAATGTAGTAAAATTTGCGAACTGGTTTACCGCTTTCGGACTTCAATCATACGAGAAAATGTTTACCCTGTTAGCGTCGTAGATACCTTTCGTTCTCGTGGAAAAACAGGCTTTGAATAACCTAACTGCCACAATGCGTTAAGAAACATCACAAATCAAAGGGAAGGGGAGGTACCGGTGCTACAGAGGACTGGAAACATCAGGCAATACCTAACACCTTAAACCGTTCTGATTAAGTACCTCTTCAAAGACATCTTTGTGCTTTCTATCAGTACCAACTAACAACATCAAAAGCTTAGACATGGTCGTTCACGTCTTACAATTATTGTAAAGGGAATGAAATTACAGCAATTAACACGTAAATGATGTATAATTCGGCAGACATCTAGGTTTTTACTTGATTCCTTTAGGCTTACATAGTCTATTTATTTACTTCAGTAGAACGAAGTTAACACACGCTACATCGATCAAATTCGTTCGTTAACTAATCGTGCAGTCGAACTTAAAAGGGCAACATTCGTACAAATCACGTTCATTTTAAAACAAATAGTACAGATCTCGTACGTCATTTCCAGAATGCAACAGAATGTCAAATATTTCCAGGGATAATACAATTCCATAAATTTTGAATCATAGAACAAATCCATAAATTTAAAATCTTACGACATATCAGTAAATCTTTCAAGAAGAACGAGTGTCACATAAATTTACGAATAAAAAGATCACATAACTCGGGGGATACATAAAATACTTGCATCAAACAAGAAATTACATAAACAGGTAAATAAAACTTCATGAAGCACTCAGAAGACGACAAATGGCCGCAGAAGAGAAAGCGATATATTGTAATGGCAATTATGAATTCTGGAAACAAAAGATAATATAATGTGGTACCATTATATGTGTTTGTATATAGTACATAAAACAACAAATTATTGTTAGAACAGGCAACAAAAGTAACTTCAAAAGAAACTGTAACGTTTCTCGTAATTAGTTCATTAATTGCTTCCAGGAAGAATCTATGTGTAAATTTGTTTTGAATTAGTATCAATTCAGGAGAATACGGCGACTTAACGTTTTAACTGAATTTCTGAACCGAATCTCTTTATAACTTGAAAAGAAAATGTTGCCAGGCAATTAGAAACTAATTAGTGCTATTGGTATCACAATTAATATGAAATTATTATAAAATGTCAGCAATGCACTTGCAAGCAACGCTTTACTACTTTATCAACTTGATGGAAATTTTATTACCGCATATATACTTGATGTTGAGTACGGCGGAGATGGGTTATATTTATATTACTCTTCCATATGACAGTAAGTATATTCTTGAAAAAAAAAGTCAGGTAAACAGTTATTTTTAATTCAGTTAATGGCTATTTTGTTTTATATTCCATTTTACAGCACCCGGCAATTACATGACATGCAAAGGAATGTAATCAGAATACAATATCAAACACTGCACCCGCAATCAAGTAGACCTTAACACAGAACAATGAAAATTCCAACCATGAGAAAACGCAACAGGCAAGGTGCATACTATATATTTAATATTAACTGTGCAAGGGCAACGATGACAAAAATATCAAGAACGTCCGCCTCCGTGGTCGAGTGGTTAGAGTCGCTGACTTTAATTCACTGTAACCTAACATAGACTTAGAGTCATTGATTCGAGCCCTACTACCGACTATGTCTCTTTATGTGAGAAAGTTGGCAATTTCTTACGGAGGATATGAGTCTAGTAATGGTTCTTCCCAGGGACGATAGCTAGGTTAACTGCCCGCCTAGCTCTTAAAATGACAAAAATACGGTTGGAATGGGCGTTAAACTCCTACACAACAACAAATACCAAGAAAATAGTATAAAAGTAATAATTGAATCCGAGGTTATTGCCCTTGAATGATCGATTTCCCCGAAACTGAATAGAGTCTTGTACTATTTTTGCAAAACCTTGTATAGCAGGAAGTATACCTAGAAAATTTAATGTAAGTGTGTAACAGAACAGAAAAGTACATACCCGAATTATAACAGGTGACAGAAGAATCGATCATCTATAAGAACAGGAAGTGGACGAGTTCATCGTACAACTCAAATATTGAAATATTAAACGACATGTGCAACAAATGAATCGCATCATTGACATAGCATAAAAAATAAAATATGATGGCTTGGATCGAGCAGTATGTCTCCTTATTCTGACTTTTGCTGTCTGCGGGTATCTGCAATATCTCATTTCGGGTGAACTTACTTTTTAAATCCTGGGCAGAGCCCAAACAGTACTGAAAGTATCAGCAATTTAAGACGCCAATCTCTTAACCGGAAGTTATGAAGGTTTAAAAATAGAAGATTAAAAGCCGTCTTAACCTCAAAAGAAAACCCCCTCTCTCTAAGGCAAGGAAATTAGAGTTATTCAAAAGTTTTAAACGATTTACAAGTGTATTTTGTATGACCCTGGTTTATTTTTACGCATATTTTATCACTGTGGTCAAAAAGTCTAAGCCGCTTAAATAGCTCAAAATATTCAAGATTTCTGCCAAATTACATGACTCGCTGTATGCCACCCGAAACTTGATGAAAGACCATTAAAAAACACCGCTAAAATATTCGAAACTTCCGATGATTTACCCAGTTTTTTTTCGTACTGTACCAGGTGGAAAGGTAGCTCGGGTCACAACGTAAATATAGTGTTTCCAAAATAATCAATGTTCGCAAACTATTAAGTATCTCAAGTGCATATTAACATAGCAAAGTCTGCCAGGTAGATTCTAAATTACTGTGTTTAATTTGGCAACATTGATACGAAATAAAAAAGAAGCCATAAAATTTGAAAATGATACTGATATATTAGATGATCGTGTATCGGTTTTAAACAAAAATCATTGAAATAAGTCAGCCATAAAACGTATTCTTTTCGCAAATAATTTGTATTCCATGCCTTTATTTCGTGAACTTTGTATACTATTAACTGTTTACAAGACCTTATTTATGTTTACAACATATTTCAAAAATATGTAAACCTATGACCTAAACAAAGACTGGGTTTTAGAAATTTTAAACCGTCATTCATCGTTGTGTACTTAACTAAATAGTTTTATTTCGCCCGTTAGACAATTCTTTAGAAATTTTACAAACAGAAAATGTTTTATTCATGTTAATTTTTGATTTATGTATTTCTCTTGCAATAGATGTTAGGGCGCAGGTTAATTTCACACAAAGACCAATGGATAGACAATACAATAAACATTAATCGATGTTTTAAATAAATTAAATTGAAAATGCTTGAAATACCAGGCAACTAAGGTTGGGTGATTGCGAATGTAAAGCTGTTCGAACTTGTACAAAACATTTATAATTGACTCATACAATGTACTTGACTCTGCTATGAGGTATTGGTATTCTAATTTTAAACTTTTCATATGCTACCCTATCCCAGAAATCCAAGTATAGGCGAAATCAAACTTTATACTGTAATACGCAAACGTTAACATTATTTTGTAAAAAAAGCAAAAAATGAACGCTTTACTTTATATCTTACCCACTTCGTTGATAATTTGTTTTGCTAATATAATTTACATATAATGAATGAAATAATTCAGTTTTAATATGCAACTACAAATATCAGTGCAGAATGTATAATTGTGTGTAAAAATATGGCTGACTAACATGAGAAAGTTTTACAATATGACGGGCTGAAAAGATACGATAATAATAAAAAGATTTGATAGTTTAAAAATAAAATACTTTTTGTATTATACTTTAGAAAAACTTAACATGATTTTTGTGAGGTTGAAAGGCTGTAGACACAATAACGTTACGTAAATCGACGGATGAGTTTGATTTTAATGCGAAAAAGTGTACGTTGTGCGGTAGATCACATTTTAGCAAAATGAATGTTTTGTAAGTTTTTATAAATGTTATGTTCCGTTCGAAGATGTGATCGAGTTCCCTGTTATCATGTGATACGATCATAAAATAAATAATATGTTGTGAACATATGTTGTGATAGAGGTAACTGGATATTGTAAAATAACGTTGAAGTGAAATCCAATCTACAACCATTGAATGTAAGAATTCGAAAATAGATTCGGTATACCTGTTATAGACGTTCTTGACGTCAGAATGTTTGTAATAAACTTATGTCATAGGATAGCTTCCTTTTCAATAAAAGGTCGAGCAATCTTATTAGTTGAGTTATATATATTCTTTGACTATATTTTCTATTTATATTCCTAACTTATCCATTACCAAGCCTAGCTAAATTTCCACAATGAGCTTGTCATATGCAATTTGGATAGTAACATTAGTTGAGAATTTACTGACTGAGCAACGAACAGTGTATGCACAGATGTAGCCACTGATCATGATCTACACTCAGTGTCGCAAATGCAGAATCACTTACGGTACGTGGCCAGCAGGGTATGTGTTAATAACACGAGATCTTAGCAATTTCCATCCCCACTTTTAGAAAATATTTGGACTTTAATGAAAAAACGTTTGGTTTAACTTATACTATCAAATTTTTGTAAGCTGTATTGCCTTTGCGGTAATTCAGGATGAGCGATGAATATAATCAGCAGGTGAAAAAGCAAGTATAAAAATGTCAACCAGTCTTACTGAAATCCATGTCAATAGATATTGCGTGGCAGATAATGACGTGTTCAGGAATGTTTCGCACCTAAGGTTAGATTTGGCTCAAAATCTAAATACTGCATGCCAGCCTTGCTTGGAAAATACGGAATTGTACAAATTATGTGTGCATTATTTCATAAGTGAAGTGTATTTAGTGGAAGAGGTTTATTTAGCGAAAGTGTATTCCTCAAAATTAGATGAAATTCTCGCGTTGAAAAGATAACTTAATCTTTATAATAATGTTTTCGCTGAAGATATCACCGTAGCAAATATGTTTGAAAACAATAAGAAAGGAATTCATTTAAGGTAAAGGTAAAACTATCATACATAATGGTCGTGAGTTGACAAAAGCAACAATTCATACGTCAAATCATGCAAGCAGTTATTTCTTAGTTTATTCTTAGCTGACTGTGCCATGAACATTCCAAGGTATACTCTTACAGTAAGTGTCGAACCCCTGTGGAACTTTCCTGTAGACGTTTTAAAATCTATATACTTGACGAAGAACGATCAGATCCCATCTGTTAACACCATCGCGGAGGAATACATTCTTAATATATAAATATTTCGATTTTGTAACGGTTGAAATTGCCAAAACTTTATCTCCCAAACACCAGACGTTGATACAGCCACGATACCGATACGCAAAAATCCTGGAATCCAACAGTGTAAGATGAACAACTACTGAAATAACAGCATGTATTTCTCAGTTTTCGACATTTGTTGATGCATTTATTTCGGTGCAACTCTGCTCACATTCGCTTTCGTAAAGAAATTGTGACACTTTTCTGTAAGTAAGATCGGTAAATTACCTCCCCTTTGAATATTACCGTTATATTGAAGAGAATCATCAAGACACCATGCTGTTTTATTTATTTCCGGTTTTCCAAACATGATTATATTCTCCTTTTCTTGGTGAGCAAGGGTTTCAAATGAGTTCTCTCGAAACAAAAACTCAGCGTAGGTGATATACTCTTATCAAAAGAACATTTTCTAAATGATTTAAGTAATTAGGAAAGATAACAGATTTGAACTCCTACAAATACTTTCGACAAAACATTAATTTCAAGGAAACTTTCATGAATATTTCAGTTGTCAAGTAGCACAATACAAATATAGATTGCTATGGATATAATAATTCATACTGTGTTCTTTGGAAAAGAGATATTCCTGTAATTTATTTGTAACATATGGGAAACCTCTGACTGTATCTACACAGTCTAGACCCTTCACATCGATGTAAGATTCTTGAAGTATGCATGTATACATCTCTGCATTCAATCAAAACTATAAAACAGAACGTTCTTAAAATCGATGTTACCATTTTTTCCTTTAAAATGAATGTATACTCTCAAAAAATGTAATATTTTGCAACGATGACCTGTTCTAACGCGTGCCTTTTTATAGAAATTAATTAATTGCAAATAAAGCAAAAGTCAAGCATTTGAAAGCAAGTTGTGGATTTATCTAAATACGTATTGTTTTAGCTTTTGAAATTAATACTGCATCTTGTAGTTTAAATTCTTCTAAATAAAACGAAAATGTTTCCTCTACAGAAGTAAGAGCAAATATATCAGGATTTAATCTGAGACTTGTCTATAAATAACATTCAATCTTATCTTATCAGACTGTGGGAGAAAGTAAAACATATTTATGTAAATAAAAAATGTGTCAATACTATAAATAATAAATGCCAAGCGAACACGTTTCTACGATACTCTCCACGCAAACAAGGAATAAAATATCTCACCTATAGGCTATGATTGCGGTCGTTAATGTGGCCTAGAAAACACAATTAAGCCCACATGTATAATGCATCAATGGTTCCATTGAGAGGTATAGTGATACAGAGGGTAGTTTTGTTGCTATTTAAGGAAAGTTAATTAAGAAGATTGGACCCTGCAAGGTGCACTTATGTATAACAGGGTGAGTTATGATTGACCGCCGTACGGAACGTTATGCTAAAACCAAGACGGTTACCATAAAAGTGTTAAACCAAACGACAAGACACACGACATGTTCACCAACACAACCAAACGCTACCGTAAATAAACACGCCAATAAAGTACTTGAAGAAATAACTAGAAAATAGGACAAACGTGTACAACAAAATACAAAAACGGCGAAAGATGGCGTGGTTGCTCAATTGCGTTGTAACAATTTTATGAAGATAAAGGCGCCATCCATGTACACATACCAAAATAAGAACTATATATTTTTACCTTCCAAAAATAAAATGTCACGAGTCACTGCGACATCGCAAAGAAAATGTCTTACGTATAATACATAATGTCACACGACAGAAGCAAAACGAAAATATCATATACATGTATGCAAGTTTCAGATTATATAATATTATCGCTGTGCATTGTGGAATTAACATGAAGATATCCAGTGTACAGAGCAATGTTATTTCGACTGAAGTAGTAGAGTTTTTCCAAACATAATTGAATTTTATAACCAACAATAACAATTTAGTTTTAAAGTAGTTTTCAAAAATATCACAGATACCAAGTCACTATCAAAGCCCGTTTTTTAAAAACGTCTTTCAATATTGTGTCCTAAGTTCTAACAAAACATTCTCCAAATATTTTGCACACGAATGGTCTCCGCTTATCTAAAAAAAAACTCACAAAACCCTAACAAAAACATCTTTTCTTGGAATTAAACTTATTCGGATATTCGAGAAGATCTACAAAAACTTCAAGTTTCTAGTCAATCATTCAAAACGGATATGTCACACAGAAGAAAATTAATCAGACCTCGTGCAAAACGTGATACTGTGCGCTGTATTGGATCGTCTGTCATTTTTCCTTTCTTGGATTTATTGGAAAGAAATGATTTTACAGTAAGTTACGTTTTTGATGCAGCGGGAGTCAAACTGCAGACGCTGGATTACTATTTTGTGTATGATTATAACCGCAAGTTTTCAAATTATGATAGAACAAGATGTCGTAATATGATTGCCTACGAGCTCAGAACGCCCCAGTCTGTACTTGAGTTCAACATATTCATCATAGTCCCCCAGAGGTTAAGTCTGGAGGGCGCCTTCTCCTGGTCTGTACAACAATGAACATGGTAAACTTCTTTTCATTTAAATAGTGTTTCACTTTAAAGGTATCCTATCCATAAATGACGTTGCTTCTTTACGAATCGGCCGATCTCGGCATTGTCCTAAATAAAAATAAATTATTAAATGTTTGTGTCGAAGTTTCAAATCTTTATAATTCTTTATGTTTATCTTGTTAATAAAATCGCATTAGTTCAGGTTTTTTTATTGTTCATCGAGCTAGTAAAAGAATTCATGCTCGCTATTTTTATCGTTCCGGAAAACGCCGAGATGTGACGTTTTGCACCTTTGATAATTAACCAACTTTTATCGTTCCGGAAGACGCCGAGATGTTACGTTTTAAACCGAGATGATGAGATCAGATGCTGTAAGGATTTGGAAACTAACCAACTGTCTAGCCTTCATCAATATAGCAGCTATAACTGCCGACAACGTGTTTGATATGCAAATTTACAGATCTAACATCAATTTTAGATTCAAAGTTTGTCTTTAGTCTACGTTATAAATATCTTTTTTTTTCTGAGAATACTTTTTGAATATTGAACAGAGTACCTAAAGCCACGCATGTCGTAAAGATGGCAAAAAATATAACCCAACTTGTGAATGACAGATATTACCTCTGTAGCCACTCAATGCAGGCAAACAACATTGTTTTAAATAGAACTGTATGCGCTTTGGGACATAACATACTGAAAGTATACTGTTATCGCAGTTTTGATCATTCACTTCTGGAATATCTCTTAATCAATCTTTGAACACTGGGGTTGCAATTAATGTAATTAGCAATGCTCGATGTGACTAAAATGTTGAGTACACAGACAGTCACAGCTGCAATTAGATTTGATAAAGCATTGTAAAGGGAATTTTATTGAAAGTATTTTCATTTTTATCTTCATTAGTTCTTAGTAGTTACTACTAAACGGTGACGCGGTGCAAACAGGGGAAATATAGTGCGCTCACACAAGCGTGTGCACGTGCAAGTTGCTTCAAATTTACTTTTGCGTTGTTTGTCTCTTGTGTCCCTTTTGCACCATCGTACAAATTCTGTTCTCTTAACGTTATAAATGAGATTATAAATTCCGCACTCATTTTTTGTAACAGAGGTTTAAAAAGATCTCTGTATATCTGAATAGTGTCTTAGCAGATCTGGCTTAAACTTTGCTCATCAAATCTGCAAGGTACCACAGTCACATGAAGACTGGACCCCGAAAAGTCATTTTTATAAAACACCCTAGACCGACTGTCAAGCATATATAATACATGCTTGATAGTCGGCCAGGGGTGTTTTATAAAAATGACTTTTCGGGGTTCAAACTTCATGTGACTGTGCAAGGTACAGGAGCTTTCTACCTATAATCGTTTATCGGGTGACGGTAAGGAATTGATTTTTCGCAAAAAGAAATCTGTCCATGGAGTATAATTAATGGCATTGCTCATGGCATTGCAATATCACCATACTAGTCGCTTTCAAGTCAATTTTTGCTCTTCATACAGCAGTTCTTTCAAAGCAAGGTGTATTGTTTTAGTATTTTAGTTGAGGGTTATTACATTGTATAGTTATGAGAACATTCGCTGTGTTCCGGTTTCCAAAAACCTATTTTTTGAAACAACCTTCCTCTTTTGAAAGGTTTTATTTTCATGCACTTAATCTATCCTTCACAGGCATCATCCATGTGAGATAGAACAATAGATACAGAGGCAGGGGCTGGCCCCTCAGAGCTCAGACGGTTCCCCACATCGGAAATGTAAGACGGAACTGCCTGTCTATGTACACTAACTATAGAATGCTGGAATCGTAGAACATCTTCGTCACGTCTAATTAGTGAACGTTGTCAATATAATCAGTAGTACCACACATACCCTGGGAATTGTTGCACCGAAGAATTCACAAATCTATGACAGTGGTTTGGCAAACAAGGTCCTGTACATGCTTACAACTTGCGATGCTGTAGTGAATCACGTAATAAACAAATTGTAATGGCTGCTGAACATTATTTAGATTAAAACTGAACATTTTTACAAGATTTCTTTTGATTACTTCGTGTATTGAACAGAATTGTCCGAAGCTATCCGAAATGAGCGTCTCTTGATGAACAGACAAGCAATTAAAGCGTTGTCAGAAGTTCCTTTCGTGTGTTCTTTTACCAAAACATTTACATTTATTTGGCAGACAGTAAATGTTGCTTAGAAATTACAGAGAAAAACACGAGAAATGACACGATCGACTGTCGCAATTCGGGATGACATTGTTGGCTTTATTTTGATACCTCGGACAAAAACGAGTTACCGGTGATGTTATTTCATGCAGTACAAAGGTAGCCTGGAAAGTACCATTTAACGTATCAACAGGGTTTTAAACATTTTTGATTTTCCTAAAATGATGACATATGTCATGCCTGTTGTGGCCCTTCCATTCTATTACCAACCAGGCCGAACTTAGTTCATAAACTCCTATTCATTGCTATATCCTTAACGTAATATTAAATGTATACAAACCATGCATTTTTTTATTTCTGTATTTTTTGTTGCAAAAACAATTATAGTTTTGTCTGATCAGCAACCAAAATAAATCTTTGAAATGTCAGAAATATATTTCTTCACTCCACGTACAAAGGCCCCTAAATCTAATACATGTTGTGTTACGGCAGTATTCAACTTTCATGTATTGTTTTATTACCATATACCCCAGAGGATTCCTCGAGTCACTGTTCTCGGCAGTGTTTTCCCGTAACTCACTAACGATACTTAAAAGGACTGACAAGAGCTTTTATTTTAAATTAAAACGTTGTAAGTCGTAAAAAAGTTCTTGTGAGTCTTGACTAATCGGTCTAGGGGGAATTGAATTTTATGAATGAACTCGAAATTTCAGCGACACAACAATCTTAAGTCAGTCAAATTTGTCTCGCTACCTCAAGGGCGAGATTAAAAATTTAAAAGCAATCAAGACAGTGCAATCCCATTCCTTTCACTTAATAGGTCTTTTAGAATGTTTACATGTCCTATATTTCCAATCAATTTTCTCTTACTGTCTAGGTCGTTTGTCTACAAACAACATATATAATCACGTGACTATACATGCATCTCTGTCCAGCAATGGGTTTTATTCATGTACTTTTCCTTTTCTCAATGACCTAATTTCAGTCAAAACATATGACATGTATATCATGTTGAAAGTTTCCTGGAATCGGAAGCAGCTGAAGGGTCCCATTTTGGAAATGACAGAAACAACAAAATCGAAGATTATTTGGAAGGGGAAGCCATGCATTTGATTTATACAACGTGGCATCAGTAAACAAAATCAGAAACATTTGTCTTCTAGGAAAGTGTGAATCGATCACCACACACTCTCGGATACGAAAAAATATCCCAGAACATTTTAAACGGTATCAGAAAGGCGTTCATCACTTTGCTGCATAGCAGTAATTAAATATTCTTAAATACTCTGAAAAGAACACTTTTTTCCTTTCATTTTCCTTAAATCGCAACTTTCTGGTGATTTATTACTTTCAACTTAATTTGAAATTTGACAGGTCAGTATATTTTTGTCGATAGGTTTTTGTTTGTAGATAACCCTACCATTTATGTTACTAAATGTACTAAATTAAATATTCCTTAATTATTTACTAAAATCGTATACCGGGTATTCATCCTGGCTTAGAATGGTTCGATTTTGCTATCCATTTATAAACTTATTGGGAACGGGTAGCTTAATAAGTCTGTGAACGGAAATGGAAACAGTTTTTTTCCTTTCTTGTGCTAATGCATAATATATTTGTAGATCCTCGAAACATATCAAATATGATATTATTCCTGAAAATCGTCTGCTCCGTTGACGAAACATTATATTTTTTCAATGAAATTGGGTATTCCTATGTTTTCTTCCGCCATAAATAAAGTCCAAAAATGTATCATTACATAGTTGCATAAATGTCAGAAATTAATATGTTTAGGATGTAAGCATTTTATTTGTAAATAGTTCTGACGAGATATGAAATTTATGATGAAAGAATAAATAAAAATAAAATAGTTTATGACATCAGTTTATGACAACAGTAATTTTGTCTACATGCTGAAAATAACATTTTATTGACTTCATGCCTTGAAGTTATTATATATTTCTTATATTACTTCCATTGATTGGTTGCCATTCAAAAGCAATATGACAAACATGAATATAATTTTGATACAAGAAATAATTTTCTTGGCATAAATTTTGCATTTAAATGAAGTACCAGTATTAGCATAGCTCTTTTAATACAACATTGCAAATAAAACGGATTTATTATAACCGAAGTACGAACAGGTGTCTATTTCCATTGTGTTCAAAATGGATATGATTTTATATAGCACTTAGATTTTATACAAAGTTGCAAATGTGTATTTGTGCTGAAAAGTATTTTTCTATAGTTTAACTTAAAAAAAACTTCAACGGATGAAGCGGTACATTTCATTCACGTGTCATGTATTTTATCTATATATCAGTAATTTTATATTAACGTTGCAAGTAAGTTCGCTACGCAGCAGCGGGTAAAGAAAAAACGTCAATGAAGGAGGTTAAAACGAGACAATACCTGGAAAAACTGTCGGGGTAATTCTGTTTTATCAGATAGTTTATCTTGATATGCCAATCCGGTTGCCCAATGGGCATAAAATTGGCTGGATATGGAACTATAAAACAGTCTATCACGTTAATAAATCCTTATTAAACACCACACAGGTGAAACGCTTTCAAAAATTTCCGACAGTTGCAGAGCAGTCGTAAAAATACCAGGTCTATTGTCTACCGATTTAACTTTGGCAGCTATTCCCAAATAATTAATTTTATAACCGCTCATAGCATATATGAGAACAGTATATAATAACAAAATCCTTGGATATGAAGTATCATAAATAAATAATGGCATTTAAGATTTACTTTCTATGTGTGTGTATGCTTTTTCCATTCTTATAAAAATATCTACCGGTTCCACTTCAATCAAGTTATTTTTAGAATGCATATCTAAGTCCGGAGTGATAATATATATCTAATTTATTAATAAGTAATATTTCAAACTTCATTCAAACAAATTGACAGTTTTTGTGTCGGAGATTCGTGGCTATGAGCAGTTGAGGGATTTGTAAGATGCGCCTTTATGATGATGTTTTTTGATATTCTATAACACAGAAGAACGGGAAAATAAGCAATTTGCGAGTGCATGTATAAATAGCGGTGTTTAGTGGTGAATTATATGTTCCTAAAGTGCTGTTATTCTCTTAGAAAATCAGTTGATTCAGTTACCTTATCAAATTAACTCCATCACTAAACTACTATTAGTTGTATGATGAAAGAATAAATAAATAATTTCACATGTACACAGTAAATGTAGCACAATAAGGCATGTAGAATGTCTATGAGAAACAAAAGTTTCGGAAATTATTGTACGAACGGCAATGACATAAAAAGAATCAGCGTATAATATCATTATCTTAAAATCGAAAAAAAATAGTCTCAGAAATATTCCTTAACCTTACAATCGGGTTATAATAAGAAAAGAGTAACAATAAAATGGCTTTAAATAATTAAGACACAGAGGGGATTAATAGAAGAGTATTTCGTGTATTTAAGGCACAAGAAATCGACTTTGCTAATCAGTTAATACTCAATCCTTCGTGGAAAATTACTTGAAGTGTTATTTTTTGCCTACTCTAATTAAACCACTTAGATTTAAATGATTTATTCTCAACAGTTGTTTTGAATAATTAAGTTTTAAGTATGCATGGGATACTTGTTGCATAGCTAAGGCATCTTGTAATTATCACCTTTATTGCGAAAGATTATCGAAATGATGTAACGTTCCGCAGAAACTTTTTAAACAGCTTTTCTTCTACCCTGAAAATATCATGTTTTAGTTAGATCATTCACAGGTGATAAAGAAAATTATAGAAACCTGTATTCCATGCCAAGAATTTGAACACTGATAAAAAGGAAAAAGGAGTACATAAGTATTATCAAGTAGTCCGGTTAAACTATTTTCTCATTTTTCTTTTTTTCTACACCATTACCTGTCTTAATCATGGATGAAAAGTAAAAAGACATTTTGTAAATCAAAAATAAATTTTGAAACCCATCCATCACTGATAACAGGGGTGGATTTGAGTTTTTGTACCCGTAGCCCGCAGTCACGCATCGTATTAAAAATGCACTGCAGTAAATCAGTAAAATCATTCTAATCTAACACGCAAGATAAAAAAATATACCAACCAGTTAAGCCCTGTTTGAATTAAAAAAAAGTTTAATCCAAACCACTTCATACACAACACTTTATGAACACTAAAATTATCTCTTCAAGGAAATAATGAATAAAACTCCAATCCACACATGTCATGAAATTCAAACACTTCAACGTCGTCCCATAGAATTCAACATTTAATCACAAATTTAATTTTTTCTACGGTTCAAATTTTAATGCGTCTTAATCCATTGTCCTTTGCGCTTAATTAAAATTCAAAGTATTGTCGCGGTTAATTCATAATCAATCCTTTAGAGTTTTTATGCACTTCGAAAAAAAATATTTATAAGTTAATGGTAGTTCCTTTTGCACAATGTGGGGGTAACATCAGTCGTTCAGCGTCGTCTCAGATAATGAAATATTTAAATACACCTTTTCACGTGTATCAAAGCTAGTCGAATGTTTTGTATACGGCGACGGGGAGTTAAATATATCAGTGCTGAATAGACACACGCAAAGACTGGAGAGTATCGAAGCGGTAATAGCATCGATAGAACGCTGTACTCTTTTATCATACAGGGCAACTGTTACAGTCAGATGCGTTATATGTTTTTTCCTAACCTCTCTGTAGGTGTTTTTCTATTCTTTAATTAAGAAAGGAAAAACAAAAAAGATAAGGATATATTGCTATTATTTTTTTATCACATAAATAATTTTTTTATCGAATGTGTTACTTTTGTTATTAAACATTGTAATCTACAGTGTAAATCAACTTACTCGGTAATATTGGTAACGTTTAATTTGATTAATTCTTCAATAGGAAAGGTTTGGATATTATTTATTTCACAATTTCTGAATGATAAACGTAGCTTTTCCAATTAAATAGTGCATACCACGTGTTCTATACGCAATACTTAATGTGCGGAAATAGGGTTTTCCATGATTAAGAAGCCGTATTCAAGCTCGGGAGGGAGCGTAGCGACCGATCACATATTTTTCTTATCTGTTCTATAAAAACTTTTACAGGCGAATAACCCATATTTTCGCCACATTAAAATCCGACGTGTGCACTCTTTAAAAGACAATTAAAAACTTAAGCTTGGATGTACGAAAGATTGAAATGAAGCCATGTTAAAAAAATAATAAAAAAATAGGTTAATGTATACTAAATTTTCAGTGACGCTTACAGGTTACATGTTCATTCGATTTAGATAATGGCACCTTGCAATACTCTTATTGGCTCGACAAAATGAGCTAATAGTGAATTAACTGTTTTTATAATTAAATATTGCATTCCTGTAAAATCTTGTAATTTCATAATCAAAAATTAGAATGCGGGCTTAATTATTTTTCTTGGCATCAGGCTGAATAAATGATGAACGTTTTAAATTGTTCATTGCAGTAAACGTTCGGCCACTTTAATTCTTTTATGTAAAACTAGTAAGAAAACGGTTCCGTCCGTCCGATTGTTATTCGTTCGTTCGTCTATCGCTTTGATCTAGTTCATTGTGTTCATAAATGTTTTCCCGGATAGGTACCTCTAAAATGACATCCAAGTATGCCTAGTTGTAAAAAAAAAGAATCTCAATCTTTATCACAAAAATGTTTTTGCTCATTGCATTTAGATTCTTAGGCGTCACTGCATAAACTATGTGTTCTTGGTAATTAAAGAATTACTCCATCTCATTTGCTACTGAAGATCTCGGCATTATGTACTGTCATAAAAACAACAAGAGACCCTTCGGTTTTATCTTCCTTTGTATTTACAGACATGATGGTCTCATAACGTAAACTTACTACTATGTAACAAAGTTACATTTCTTTGACATAAATAAATATTATGTTACCATAAAATACAATAAAGCCGTGTCGTCAATATCCACTCAAGTGTCATAACGAGAGAGAAAAAAGCACTTGGACGGGAGTACGAGCCAGGTCTAAGCGCTCGAGTATCAGTGTTACATAACGCATAATACCATACAAGTGGCAAATGTACACATTTTTTCCCGATTTTTTTGCGAAAAGTAGTGAGCCCTTGAAATTAATTCTGACCCTTATCTTCTCTTAATTTTATTTTTAATAGGATTATGATAGCTTTGGCTTGTAATATTTCACTCGAGCGTCAAAAAGAGTTAGTAGAAGATAGCTTCACAGTGGGAGTGGATTTTGCAATGACAAAATTTTCGTTCTATTATCGCAGATATTCGTAACGTGGGGAAAAAGCATATGGAAATAAACTGATAAAATACGAGCAAGATAAATATTTATAAGATCGGGGTGTCCACTTAATAAAATTGATTAACTATATTATCATGGCTTATCATGATTGACGAAGTCAGAGGGTCAATAACTTAATACGGAATATTATCATCAAGGTTAAACAGGTCTCTCTTGGTGTTCACATACATAAGGACCTAAGGTGACAAATGACATCATAGAATTTACGTACATGCATACACGCGCGAACAAAACTTGGTATATACACGATTATTGTGAAACAGTATGTTTTTATAACAGCGTACGCACGTATATAGTTATACTTAAAGCACATGTGTATAGTAATGCGTTTCATTGAGAAAGGAATGCAAGAAATGCAAAACACGTGCGGCGGTTATTTAGTTCATCAAAGCAGTTGTTGCGTCCGAACAACGATTCGATCCGCAACTGTCCGCTCCGACCTACGCCCGAGCCCTTTACACTTTGCATCATATCAAACCATTTCAATGTAGTGTCGGAAAATGAAATAACGTAGAATTTCACGCGAGAAAGTCAGTGGTTCTCAGTTGCAGCACAGCTGACGGTGTCGCAGTGATTATGATTGTGGATGCAAAAACACGAAAGCACTCTCTGAAGTAGGAATTTCCTGTGATTTACCGCGTCTAGATACTGTAAAAAATGCACAGCAATATAACACTGCAAACCTAGAATCAGTTATGGTGATATATAACATATGCAGTTCTTTGCATCATTTGTAACAAAAGATAGTATTAAGTAGACATAAAGGAAAATATGCACATAAAAGGGAGGTAACTAAGAGAAACGCTGATAATCAGACTGTGCGAAGGACAAGTGCTGCATGAAAACAAAGCAAAATGTTGATCGCACGTGTGAAAAAAAGGAACAAAGATGGAAAGAGAAAGCATATTCTGAAGAGTTAGAAAGTCTCAGTTTACAAGATTAAATTCACGTAAAGGATAGTTTATCGGCTAATATATTGCTTACATTAGGATATAGGACAGTCCTGTAGTAACAGCATTTCAATTTTTGTGAAAATATTTTCAGTATTTTAGAGCACTCCCTGTTATGATGATAACATGTTTAACTGCATGTGACGTCACATTTTACAAAGTCTCATCTCTCGCTTAAGTAATAAATTCAAATCATTCCTAAACCACTTAATACATGACATAATAACGGTGGCTATTTTCTTCTAAATTACCTTTTAGTGAAATTAAAAGATACCACCCTTAAAGCAAACAAAAAGGCGGCGCTTTACATTGATGTAGGAATAATGCAAAGTAATTGTGGCCTGGAGTGGATATTTGTAACACTTTAGTAGACGGCGTTTAACAACAAGAGACAGGCGAACAATGGATAAGCTGCTGGAAAGAAGAACGGCTACGGGCGGTTGTTAAAAATATTAACTTACTGTTCTTTTTTTATATTAATTTCTGTTAAAGAAACTTGTTAACAGTTATTGTTCTGTCAGGCTCTAAGTACAGTTTGACATTTGTAAGGGATTTATAGCCGGAGTTAATGGCAAATGTCTGCTTAGCAGACGACCAAAAAGTTTCGTTACAGCTTTGCGAGGACGTGTATATTCGGTTCACTTTGACGAGTATGGCGTACTGTGTGGGTTATTGTTTCTTTGACCCATATTGAACGCAAAAGACGTGGCAGTTAGGAAAATGAAATTAATTTACGAGAATCATAGCATGGTAGCTCAGTAAGACAGTCCAAAACTTAAATTACTCTGTAACGTTGTTCCTAGACGACAGTGTGTCCGTTAAAAGTTAGTTTCTTTTTTGAACTTTTAACAAGAAAAAACTCATTGTTCTGGTTAATAAACGAAGAAAACTGGCTGAGACTAAAACCATGCACAGAATTCTGTATTTATGTGGCTTTTAAACATCGCGTACAGAGCGTCTGGCTGTTTATTTATTATTTATATCTCTATTTGAGTCTTGAGGCGCAAGGTGGCAATACATTTTAATGTATTCTCTCTATGAAATTGCTTGTCTGACCCGATTGGAATCATAATATGTTTTAAGCATTTTGTTATTTCTCACAGTAATTTCTCTCGAGTCTAAATAAAACGTTCATTACATATCTTTCATAAATGTTTTTGTGCTATTGCAAACGCTATAAGAGACGTCAAAGAAACATTTCTGATTCAGTGTGTACATAAAGCGTTTCATAACATACAAGCAAACGGAAAATGCTGAAAGCACACGGTTACCCCATTCTGATTGGTTGAGAACTGTACATTGTTTCACAGCAAGTCCGTTTCCTCTAAAATGGTCGAAGCTAACAACTAGCCATATAAATATATGATGAACAACAACAAGTTTTATGTCGACGAAAAAGCCTGTTTGGACATATTTAGGCGCGAAAAACGTGCTGGCTTATACATTAAAAGTAAAAGAAAAAGAGTAATTAATAGCCCATAAAACAACAACAAAACCCGAGGCCCATACGCAGAAGAATAAATTCTAACGCTGTAAGACAAACTAAGTACAAACCATAACTAAACTAAAATGTAAATGGAGCGTACAAGAGCAGAGAATGCCATAATATTGGCCTTTTTTTATAGCAATGGAGGTTCTGTCGATGGTTTAAATATAACAAATGGAGAAGAAAGTGTACACAAACTATCTTTAAAACTGTAATCTAATTAATTGCTTCAATCTATCATGATAAATCGTCAATGAAACAATACAATAGGGACAGACAAGCCCCATCAACGTTCATGCCGGGACATTGGTCAAAGCTACGAGTTTTCATGCAAGAGAAAATAAGAAACTCCGATATTTCGATGATATATCGAGAAATAACAAGGTTTTGAGACACAAACCATTTTTCTATGTCAATGTTCCGCGGTTTATCATTATAAAGTTATGGCCATTAACTTAATCATTGCACGTATAGTCGGAATTTCCGGATGTTTCACGGCGTTTATCGTATATTTTCAGAGTTAATTTACAATGATTATATTCATTGCAGAGCTATCTGAATTCATGATTACATAATACAGCCGATTCGTATCATAATTCTCCATTCCGGAAATTATTATAAAAACGGAATGAGAGAAAACTATTGATAAACTGTATTAACATTCTTGTCTTTATCAATTATCAGGAAATTACATATTAAAACGGAGTTCTAGAGTTGTGTGATATATTTTCCTTTGATCTCTGGGGCACTTTAGTTACAGATGCTGTTTTAATGCTACGTCTTGTTTAATGCAATTTTTATACTTGCAAATGCATTTCAGAACATAATGCTTCATAATTACGCATCCCATTCACAAAATCTGTACATATTTTATGTTTTCCCATTTATAACTACACAAACCGAGGATGTGGGAAGGCTTTGTTAACCCTGCCGAATTTCTAAAAAAAAGACTTGTATATCTCTATTTGTGGTTAAATGGCAAATTCAGTTAAAAATCATTGACTGAAGATTAGTAAAGATCATGATCAGGTTACGCGGAAATGCAGTCTGATCATGCTCTACACTGGTCGCAAAAGCAGAATTATATGACACCAGCATGCTAAGTCTTTTGACGTTATAATTTGTCGAATCACGTGACGCACAAACTGTACATTTATACATACGATGTAACACTAACAAAACAAACACTTTATAAAATCGCAGAAAAATGAATTAAGTAACACTTTTCACCGAATT
This sequence comes from Saxidomus purpurata, assembly GCA_022818135.1. NCBI lineage: Eukaryota > Metazoa > Mollusca > Bivalvia > Venerida > Veneridae > Saxidomus > Saxidomus purpurata. Next base: position 1,563,176 of record JAFMSR010000018.1, on the reverse strand, counting down.
TCATAAATTATATACAGTTATTTAAATCTGCTTTTGTGAACTTCAGTATATAAATATGTTATTGAAATATATAATACTACACCGATATACAGGCTGATCATGATCTGCACTTGTCACACAGATAAAATTAGTTTTGCAGCAAACAAGTTGATGGTTAAAGTTTCCAGATTAGGGAAAAACTAAATTGTTCTTCTTGATTTTGTATTGTTAGATTGTAACCACTGTATAACGGTAAAATTTATATGCCACAATGGCTTGAGAAACAAGAACAACAAAAATGTGTAAACTTGGTAACCATCGCTACTAATTCCTGAAATATGTCTCTAAGTGACCAGCTAATCTTCATTCTAACCGAGCCAGATATGAGTAGGATATGTGCCAAAACTGTCATAACATTTCACAGAGCGTCATGCTTTTTTATCTTTGCAAGTAATGCACGTACATTTCATGTATGATAGATAGCGTTGCATATCAATTAGGTTAAGATTGAACAATTCAGTAGATTTCCTACAAGGATTATTTAGCATACGCGCACAAATGCGCGTTTTTTATGTTATGTTTCTGACATAATAGTGCTCACTTTTTTGGTTTTATTACAATCGAACAAAAAATGGTTTTCAGCTTTATATGCATACGAAGTAAATTATCGTCTTTATCATATAATATATTATATAATAACAATGATAAAATAATAATACACAACAATAATAACATATAATGTGTACATGTTACAATGTACATGGTATAGCCACATGCAGCTCTTCAGGTTCACTATTATACTAAAAACTGTTTAATTGTCATGTAGTTATAAAATGTATGAATATCTAGGTGAAACTGATATAAAAAGATAATATCTGAATCTTACGTGATGCCACTAAGTCTCATATACATGAGGAAATATTACCCGCGCGCTATCAGCTCATGTTTTACTGCGGAATGCGCGTCTCAGCTACAAAGTGCGCATGTTTGCCTTTTCCTTAATTAATTGCATGTCATAATATAGAGCAAGGTAATTATCTCCCACTTCCAGTCGTTCAGGGAATGTGTTCGTACTTTGTGTTTTTCGTACACAGGCTCGAAGTTTTAGGTCTGTTTTTACCATTCGTTAGTATCAGTCTTCCGGTGGGCAAAACATAAACATTCTTAAACTGTCATTGCTTAAACCTCTGTGCATATTTGTAAGTAACAATAAAGTACGAGTGGAAAACACATTTTTTCCAGACGTCTGCTCCAACGTTAAGCACACAACTACATTTCATAGTTCCTTTCCTTTCAATTTGATAGCTACTAAAACCTCAAAACCGGAGAAAACACATGGCCTAGTCAGAAAATACATGCCTTTGGAGACTTCAGGGTTACAGTGTATCAGGTATATATCCATCCTTCCTCTTTCTTTGCTTTTAAACCGATGAGAAAGAAGTAAATTATTGTCCATCACGATCTGGTAAATTGACAATATGAAACAAAACAAAATCCACCAAAATAGATCAACATGATATATGGAGGCGTGATCGTACTGATTGATAGCTTATTGTATTCGGATTTCTTCGGCAAACACCGAGGAGACTGTGTTTTTCATGCCTTATACAGAGTTGTTGAACTATACTAAAGTTTACTCGCTTCCAGTGTCAAGTAGTAAACGTTACTGACTTGAAATGACTAAACTTTTTGTTTGTAGATATGCTTACCGTTCACGTTCGAGGTATAAAGCGGTAACGACCCGAAAAATGTATCAGCCGCCGAACGTTCCGTCCAATGACTAAAACTCAGTGAGTATGGCTCTTATACGTTCGAGCCCCGCTACCGACCCAACTCTAGCATGTGAGGAAGTTGGCAGTCTCTTACAGAGAACTGGGGTCCAATTCTGGTTCTTCCAAAGACCTATAGTTAATTAAACTGTCTCCCTGATGATAACTGAAATACTGTTGAAACAGGCGTTAAGATTCCATCATGATGGGAATATAATTTTATCAATTTGCAAATAAGACGTAAATGCACATATATTTTCGATTAAAAGGACAAACTTCTCTTCTATATACGACCATGTAAAGTTTATTTGTAATTTTCAGAAGAAACTGAGCACAGATTAAAACTATTAAATTTCTTTCTCTCTTTAACTCTAATCATCGTAGATACTAAAGACTGGTTTCCTTTCCTCCGCTCAATGTTTATTTAGAAAATATTTTCATGCCACCTCCCTTTTAGCATGCAGACGATAGCAACTATATTTATTTAGACAGTCAATAATCTCTTCCTGTGTTTTTATATGTCGTTAATAATGTGACAACTTTTATACAATTTGTCTCCGCTTTAGTTAAAGAGGCGTTGAAGCACTACTTTTTACGCGCAAGAACAATTTAGCATTCCTTCAGGATTAAGACATCGTTTGATGTCATAGTTTTGTTAAATTTAGTGCATCAATCCTATAACGCAGACGACAGAAAGTGATGTTTATTTGATGACACTGGCGGCGGTATAAGTGTTACAAAATATACACTTTGTTTATTTAGTATCTGGGCTACTTAACTGATTTGAAATATTTGAGTAATCTCAAAATATGAAAGGCATGTTTAATCTTATGGTTTGATATTAAAGGTGGATCATTTTAAATTAATACCAATATATAATCAGTAGCGGGAGTAAAATGGTTTATAAAAATTAAAAGAAAATAAAAGCATGTACAACAAAAATCATGTCAAATATGCAGAAATGTTGTCTCCGCAGAAGAAACAAAAACACATCCGTTATACGGTACTAGAAAGGCTGAAAAATCCAGAATTTCAGGCAATATTCCACAAGAAACAAATCCTTACTTGTTTAAAACCATGTCCAACAAATGCTTGAGTTAATAAACATGCGTCCTGAATAATATTTAAAGTGTTTTTCATTCATTGCTGATGTTTAAAGGAATGATAATAAGAGGCGAACATAGCGAAAATAACACAATTTGAAGACAAAAGACGTTTTTATTTTCAATACCAGGGACTAATATATTTGAAATGATGGCCTTGGCTTTCGCAGCACACACCTTACTGCTACGTATAGACAATCGGATCATAATATTATATGAAAAAGTAATGGATTAAAGACCATCTGCAGGTATTTTGGTTTAAGGGCAACTTTGCTACGGAACAGGTGCATTTATTCACCTCGACGAACATGTATAGTTACTGGGTAATTAAAACACCTGCAAGAGTAAACCTTCTTTAAATAAAGACATTATTATTATTATTATTATTATTATTATTATTATTATTATTATTATATATTAGAGTTATCGCTCTTTGGTGTAACATTGCGTTCCACATTGGTTATTGTCGTTATAGATAGTTACAGACAAAAATGAACTCGAATACGTAAACTAAGTCGAAAAGCTTATACATGTATACATCAAAATACGTAAATTTAATCATTATCTACTACGAAAGTAAAAATGCAGGCTAAGCATAACACATCCAGCACAAAAACAAGAAGCAAACGCTGCTCTGGAATCCCTTGTTGGTACACTGTAAAACTGAAATGATTTTTGTAGTAATTTCTTTATGGTTTTACGGAATTATACAACGCTTTTAACGTTAGCTAAAATGCATGCCAGAATCCTGGTGCCTTGTATGGAATATTTTATTCCAGGAACATGTACACTATTGTATCACTGATGTAAAATTAATTACTTGCTCTTTATAGCAAAATTCGGAACTGTAAAAATCTAATTGAGGATTTTAATCTCCTTAATGGAGTTTCCAATTTTACTGAGTACATGTGTCTGTTTTTAAATGCAGAATGCTATTTCATAATTAGTTAAAAGCGGCTTGTGATTGATCAAGTGCTCAAACATCTCACCAGGGATGCAATCACACAAGTGGTAGCTATCCCAAACCATTAGCCTCCGTTATTTTTTGCCGGTAATAGTTGAACCGGCTTTATTACGGAGTTTATACAATTTCGAACATATGCTACTTTTTGTAAAATCCGAAAACATTTTGTCCGTACTTAATGTTTTTATCAATTGAAGAATGAACCTTTGTCTAGTCTTTTTCTTCAGCTAATTGTTTCTAACAAAAAATATTATAACAAAAGATTTGAAGTATCATTTTATCATCCAATCAGAATTAAATGCAATCGACTTTTGCAGCCCCTTGGGATCTGACTTTTCCGTTTATTTAAATCGTTTGACAAAAAAAACCCTACCATCTCAAGCAACAAATAAACGCAGAGAACTAGATTTGTAAGAGTTGTTATCGGTGAAACAATAATTTAAAGAAAATTACCTAAGCAGACGACATAAAAAGGTAATTTACATTTATTCGCAGACGTCTGAAATAAAATTAAACTAGCAGATTTTAGAGTACAAGACACACATTTGCATCATAAAAGATATTTTTTGAGAAGCACTTAACCAAGATATTTCAACACATCACAGGTTTCTACACGGGAATAGATTTAAAGGCAACATTAGCATCTATTCATGCAAATATTTAATTAGTTCCTGCTCTGTCGACAAATAAATTGCAATGTCTAAATGCAATGTCTAAATGCAATATCTGAATGCAAACAGTCTCACCAGAAACGTTTGACGGCAATCACTACATGTATGAATACTGAAAATAGTTCTACAACAAGCGATTCAAATGTGATGACCAACTTTACTTTACGAGAGTACTGATAGGATATAACTCACTTAGGTCTAATTAGGTCAAGTCATTGCGTATAGACTGTAGGATAGATCAAGCGATTTTACCAAAATCTAACTAGGAAATGCCTTATTCAGCTACCGTTCGAGCATTTAAATCTGTTATTTAAATATTTTCACGTAGAGGATTATGGGAATCAATCCAGGATAAATCATTACATGGTATAACAAGATTAGAGGTGATTTGAATTTTAAATTTGTTGATCTTAAGATACGTTGCAAATTAAAAATGAATGACATTAAATATTTATGTCAAAAGATATCAAGCGAGGTTTACGGCTTTGACTTATGAATTAACATTCTAGTTTAGATTGAACCCGAACAAAAAATCCACCAGGAAAACCATCTTACCGTTATCATGCATATAATATTTGGTACCAAGTTTAAATTCTGCTAAATCACCAGACCTACATCAAATATACCTGATTTAAATAATTTTGCTAAAGTCACCATCACTAATAATTCTCAATACAACGTTTAAATCCTGCAAACTGCTACCTTTCTTGATATAAAAAAATATATGCAACTAACACTCAAACAAATAAAGTAATTGTGTTAAAGTAACATGATACATATTCTAAATAACCGATCCTTCCCTGCAAGTTCAAGAGATGATAGGCCTTTTATTATCTGCCAAATTGCTTCAATCTGTTTCCTGTGGGAAATTCAAAGTCCTTTCCCATTTTTGGAGTGGGTGGGTTCGTGACAACAGTGGGAGTTTCAACTCATAACGCACATGTTGTTAAAACGTAACCTACTAAGGTCAATAACATGTCGAAACAAAATCCTTCTACGATACCTGATTACTGATAGGCGCAGAACTGATTTATTTTGACAGTGATAAGCATTAAGTCTTCAGTGAAATCCTTCCATATAAACCAGTTAGATTTTAAATAATCCCCTGTGTAAAATAATACCTGTCTTAGATTAAACGTTAATACGTTAGAATTTCAACTTTTTCTGTTATGTTACACAAGACTTTACAGCACTTTTAGGCCACATTTAATAGTATCATTTCCGGTGTTATCTTCTATAAGAACTCAGTTCCAATTGTCCGATATTAATCGCGTGCTGAGTCTGTAAAAACAATAGTTTCAGTGTAGCTCATTGTTTGCTATTATTCCTTAATTGCTAATGCAAACTAAACAAGGCAGACTAAAAGACAGCTATATCCCCGCCGCAAATAGGAACATTGAAGGAACTAATGTTACCGAGTTTAATGTTCTCTCAGAGGTGCATAGTGTGGATTTCTAAAAGGCAATTAAAGTTACTGATCTGTTCACGTGGTCAAATAAAAGGCCTCTCTGGAGTAGCGAAATGTAGGTTTTGTCGAAGAATATTTGATTTCCAGTGCCAAGATCATGGGTTCTGCACATCATCTCGATAAGTTGTGACCTTGACCTTGGCCTTTAATGACCAGACCATGACTAATCGTCTTAAAATGGTGCTTATTTGACCCAAGTTTCATAAAAATATTATAAGGGGTTAAGGAAATATGGAGCGGAAACGAATTTAAAGAAACAAACACTTGACCTTAAGCCTGCGTGACCGGGTCATAGGTTCTGCACATCGTCTTGATGAACTGAACATTTGACCTGAGTTTCAGCAAAATCCTTCAAAGAGTTAAAGAGATATGGAGAAGACAGGAAATGATATACGTAAACGTTTGACCTTAAGTTTTGACATTGACATTGAGCCAGCGTGACCGACTCATGGGTTCTGCACATCATCTTTAAGAGGCAAACATCTGACCTGAGTTTCATCAAAATCCTTCAAAGGGTTAAGGATATATGGAGCGGACAGGAAATGTTACGGACGGAAGGAAGGACTGACGAACGGATGGATACCATTCCTATATTCCCATCCCGCTTCGCGACAAGGGATAAACACTGATTAGATGCAAACACTTTTACCAGTAACTGGATCATCAAGCAATGGCGTCGTGACTTTTTCCCCGCTAACAGGTCATAATAACAACAAAGAAGCAAAATCAACATCAAGACAACCGCGAGAAATATAACTTCCACAATGGAAATTACAGTAACATAAACTATCTATGTAGCTTAATAAGAGTTACAGGAAACATGCAAAAGTTTCATTTAAATTTGAACCATTTCTGAGTTCAAAATCTGCTTGAATTATTAGTAGACAGTCTGTTTATACTCTCATAGGATCGCAAATTAATCTAAAAACCTACGGATTTTATTACGAGGAAGGCCTTTTATGTGCTCGCAGTTTACTTAGGAAAGTCAGTTGTACTAGACAATTAACTTTGCAGAATCTCTGCGATGCAGTTCAGCATGCTATACTGTATCACTTATGACTCGAATGATAATAACTCCGCAAGTTTTAACAAAACTAGAGACCTCAACAGGTTCCAGTAGGCTTTATTATTAGAAATTCATCATAACTTTCACCTATCATTCAATAACAAACACCAAAGCGTAAGTTTGTTTTGACACATTTCGGATAACCTGGCATGGTCTAAAAACGCAAAGAATCTTCTCTTTTTGGAACTAGTTCAATATTTAGAGGCGTTACAATGTACAATAAAACTAAGTCGTAATATACAATATATGACATGAAATTGCGCTTTGTTCATAATGCTTAAGTGCTACTTCTGCAGAATTTAACTCGGAAGGCTGTAGTGTACCCGTCATCCAAAAAAGTAAGCGAAAATTTTCGTGCACACTATATCTTATTTATAGATGTTATGACGGAGGGTACCTCAAAAGGTGACAGTTTTCAGTTTATCCGGTAAAAATAACACAAAACGTTGACACAACAGTGCCAAAATGTCATTCGGTAGAGAGTAGAAAGAAATACTAAAAAAACTAAGTTGCGTCTAATAGCGCCCATCAAACACTAATATACAATACCTTACTGCATACTTATCATTTATAATATCACCAATTCTGTAACAGTCAATTCAACCTGGCTCTTTCAGGAACCACCTTTTCCCAAATTCCCAAACACATATGATTTTGAATGTTCTATTCAATACTTTAACCTTAATCGTTTTCGTATTCAGTTCAAAAGGTATTAAATTTATTTGAATAAAAAGATGTTTTAGAGATCTTGATATATTTATTAAAAATATGTTCATTTGTACAAGTCAATTCAACCTGACTGTTTTAGGAATCAGTTCTTTCCTAAATTCCCAATCTTGCTCGTTTACGTATTCAGTTCCAATGGTATTAAATTTATTTGAACAAAGAGATGTTTAAGAGATCTTTATATATTTATGAAAACAACAATTACTTCAATCACCATAACTTTAAATAGCTGTTTGGATATTCTCAAAACACGAATTAGACATGCTCATTAAATGCTAGTTGAATGCACAAACTCCTTGTTGTAAAATGCCTCAAGATCGCGTGCTTCTCAAATGCAAATGGAACCATTTTTTTGCTCTCTAATGAAATTACACTAAGAACGTTGGTTATCTGGCCTAACTTTGCATGAGGTATACTGAACGCAGTTTTATTTGTTGTCTTAAATCATTTTTATAGCCAATAACTACACTTTCAGTGTCTGCTTTTTTTCGTGCAACATTAGGGAAGAATTTTTGCATTCATTACTTAAGAACACTTGCTCGTCTCGACTTAGTGAATTAGGTCAAAATGATTATGTTTTTTTTAAAAAAATGCTCAGGTGGCAAATCGTGTATTAAATAACTTGGTGAAAGAGTGAATCCAGACTACCCATTTCAGTAAATTATTGATGAATTTACTCTTCGACATTTACTTGCAATAACAGTGTGCATGTGTTTGAAATGTACACAATATTTCGTGCCAGTCATCACCATCATTGCTGGATTGTTACTGGTCATTAAATCTGAAAGCATTTACGCCTCAATAAGAATATATCAATAAAACAAACCAATAAATGATGCAAACTGAAAAGGATTAATATAAAATTGGAAAAATCTGTTGTCGAATTTCAATACAGACTTTACACTTTAGCCAATACAGAAACTGGTCTAACTGCTTTTTATATGTATGTAAGTTTTGCCCTTAAATTTATCTGCAGGAGACATGACTATCAGAAAGCCCTCCCCAGACACTCTTATGAATATATTTCAACCCAAACAACAGCAGGTGTTCATCTATTCCCGCCAAAATCCATGCATAAAATAGATTCCATTAAACAAAACTCCACAGAATAGCAGCTACATAATTTGTACTTCCGACGCTTTTCCCTAATTCAATTAATTTGCAGATAACTGGAAACAGTTCCCGTTTTTCTGTGTTTTTCAATCCCTTTGTGTCAGCAAACTCCTAGAGGTAAAATATTAGAAAGGATAATAGAAAAATAGATGAATTGAGAAGACTGTTTTCATCTGAATAAATAAACGCAACAAACGTCTGCACTTGAGAGTTATTTTTCTGTGAATACACTTATAGAAATAGCTTTTAGAAGCCATTCAAAATAATTCTTTTAGCAACCTGAAATCCTCTTCAAACAAATAATTTTCTATCTACTCTATTTGATGCAAAGAACTACTAACATGTTCTATAATCAGTAAGTTAGATTTCTGGATAGGCCGCTGTTGTAAATAAGCACGTTCTTAATATAAACCTTTGGGATAATTATGCAGAAAAATGTATGTCATTACTCGAGAGTAAATAAACTGTCTGGGTGCTGTCGACACTTTTTCCTTCAGTTACACTATATCATTCACTATCCAAAGTTCAGGACATAACATCAGAGAATGAAACATTTTAAACTAAACGTTTGAAACAGCTTGTTCAATTTCTCATACAGTTTATACACATTTCCATGAATTATGATGCAAATATTTATACGACTGTGTATATCTTCAAAGTAAAACAAATTCAACATTTTCGACCAATTAGACACTGAACCTTAAACTATTTCAACACAGGAAGAATTTCCCACAAGAGTGAAAATAAACAACAAAATTGAATATTGTATCGGGATAAAGTCAACTTGAATTGCAGTATTAACCTAAATAAGGGCACATATCTAAACGCACTGGGTTACCAGCAATCATTAAGAGCTGAGTTTCAAACTCACTGAAAAGTACGTCATTCAGTTCAAATCATTCATTAACGGATGAACGTAATTAGCCTTAACAGCAGAATAATGACTGATTGGTTATTAACAAATTGCACGAAATGGTGACATCCCTTTCCCGAATGGTGCAGCTTATGACTACAAAAAGCCTGAATAATGGCGCAATAAAGCCGCATGATGAACTGAACGATAAAACCATACAACTCTGCACAGCGAGGAAAAATGACACTTAGTTGTAGTCGAAGACAAATGGAGATGCATTTTTGTTGTACATTCAAAGGAGAAATGGATTATGTCAGGAAGAATGAGCTTTCGCCATTAACTATACTGCTGCAAATAGAAACCACGCTTTGGGAGTAAAACTTTATACGTTACTTTCTTCACTCGCTTCCCATTTACAGCAGCTTGGACAAAGAGATCAAATGAAAAGAAAGTTAGTACAAATTAAAGTTTTCATTGTTTTGATTATTCGAGTGTTTTGAGAAATTCAAACTTGTAACATAATACAGATATTCTTTGATTAGACATAAACTATAGCTGCTTAGAATATTTGAAATGTACAATCTAGGCATAATTGTATCACAATACTGACAGGAACAGGAAGTGCGTTTTATATAAATCAATTTATGGCACAGCAATTACCAATTAACAATTGCTAACCTCAGATTAATTTTCTGTATGTACTTGTTATACACTCACAGTAACAACCTACACGTATATTTATGTACTTTCATCTGAGATTGTTGTAATGAGCCTCTTGTAACATTGTAACATGTTTTATCCTCATTTGTTCATGTTTGCATGAAATGAGCGTTATAAAGTTTTTGACTTGACTTGGACATATTTGTTATGATCCTTGCTGCTAGTTTTGTCCAAACAGTGGCTATTTAATTTGCCTATTTAACTCGCCATTTACAATTTTACTTGCTGACAGTTGTGATGTTTGACATTTGAAAAATAAAGCTGATAACATTAAAACAGTTATCCTACTTATATATTGCATATTTTTCTCCATATCATCTCATTCATTTAATGTAAAGGTTATGATGTTATCAATATTCCCTTATCATGCAAATTGTAGAAACGAGAATACATTTTATCTACATTCTGGAAAGGTGCATTTCGGTTAGATACAATCTATCCAGTAAGGTCAAATTTCTTTATACACTCGATAATATCACAAATAGGACGATGTAATTGCACTGATATTTTCAAATGCTTACATAAATATCACAATTTTCCAATGCAGTGAGCAGCACCGGATATAATTTACTGGGCATGGTCTGCAATTGTCTCATTGTTTTCTTTTCCAAAATGATTACGTGACATCACAGAGATTACAGAGAAATATGGTAAAGCAGGGCTTTATTAATATAATTATTATAACAATTTAAAGGATATTTTTCCACGGATACGGTAACGACAGAAACAATATATGTTACTATTTTCTTTTGAAGTGAAAGTTTCTCAAAACAGTTAAACTGTCATTTTGCAATTTATTATTTTCGCCCTTTTTATAAAACATAATTATATCATATTTCTTTAGTTGAATTAATTTTAGTCTGGTATATCCAACATACAATTGCATGACGGTCATTTATTTTATTTAGTAATAGCATTTATTCATCAAAAAGTCGTTATGTATAAAATGCACTCTCCGACGAGTAGTTTATAGCCACTTTAGGTAAAAAACATTGCCTAAACCGTTTATACATTTAGAATTATCTTGTACTTCCTAGGTCAAAAGAAACTTGAAAAGGTTTACCATTTGAACTTGTTTAAGCGAACCTACAGCTTGATTCTTAACTTTTGAGATTTCAAAATTGAAGTTAAAATGTAACAATATATTTCGCTTCAGACAAATACAATTTGCCCGAACGGAATATTTGTTAAGCTATCGACTTCAGCTTTCATAAATTGTGAACACAGATAAAGTAATAGAGCTAACAAGCAAAATCCATCGATCATCGTAAAACCCCATTACAAATTTATTGAGAAACATTGAATTACCCCTTTCTGCTTAAAACTGGTTGCAACTCAGCATGTAATGTATCGACTTATCACATCTGTATTGCTTTAAAACATTTATACATAATTACGGTTAGCGAAAGAGCGTGAAAGTTACATGAGAGTAATATTGAACGATTTCATATCATTCTGCGATTTTATCGAAAAACAGTAAAAAGTTATTAAAACTTTCATTACACCAATAAGCATCAGTGGATGTAAGTCATACCTCAAGCAAAAAAAGACAGTTTTTTTTAAAGTTTTCTTATGAAACCCAAAGGAAATTACACCAAAAGTACAAAGAGGGCACTTTATCATGCAAATAGTTTTGGTATTTTCTTTAATTTAAAATGAATATTGTAAATTAAATTATCAGAAAACTATGATTTCTCTTGTGTAAACTTATCTGATGACTCATAACGCCATAGGGGAACTGAGAACTAAGTTAAATGTAATGCAAGGTATTATTAAAGAAACTGATAAAAATATAAACGAGAAAAAAATACGGACATACATATCAAGTCAACAAGACACGATGAAGTCCTTAAGAACGCAATTTGCTTTTATATTTTATTGCATTATTGTATATAATAAGTAGGAGTTTTGTTAGATAAGTATATACAAAGTTATTATTTTCTACAAATGGTACAGGCTGTGTAGATACTCTTATTCTAACAGTGATTCAAATATTTCATCCCATGATATACAAAAACTCTTAAAGGGAGAAAGAGATTGAATACGTAATCAACAAAGAGGATAAGTTAGAGAGAGAGAGAGAGAGAGAGAGACAGAGAGAGACAGAGAGAGACAGAGAGAGAGCGAGAGACAGAGAGAGAGACAGAGAGAATGGTTATTAACAAAGAGAACATACACAATATTCATAGTCTAAGGGATATCAATTTAAATATCTTAACTAAGACGAAGGTTTCGAAGAAATTGGTTCGTTCTCGGTCCTGCATCTAGCGTGGTTCAATACTGATTGAATAAAAGGTCAAAGCGGTATCATAGCTACCGTGATCATTTCTGCAATATTTGTGCGCTGTGCATAACTCGAATCGTTTATCCTACCATAAACGCTCAGTAAATATACTTTGCATTATTTCTTTCGATACCTCCGAGTTTGTAGCTTCTGTCAAAATATGGTATAACACTGTTTAAGGAATATCTATATTCTACTCTCAACAACAGACATTGTAACACAGGTTAATTTTGCGCTCCTGAGAAAGTTTTGATAGACTTGACAAATTGCAGACCAATTATTTACTCTAATGTATGAAGTTTGCTTAGTGAAGTCTTTAAACCCGGTGTAAAACTCTGAGAGACATAATTAAGTCATTTCCGTGGAAATGTTGTAAGCATGCAATTATACTCCTTCGAACAGATATGCGAAGGTGAAACTATGACTTCAAACAGACCAGTAAAGTCTATACGTATACGTAAACAAGCCTTGGCTTTACACTGATTTTACCCGTTTTACACAGATGCAATTTAATAGTTTGCCTTTGTTTTGATTTAAACCTGTGGACTGAAATAATATGGCCTAATATGCGATCATTTCTACGCGGGGAGGAGTGAAAAAAGACATAAAACATTTTAATATGTCACAATGGTCAATGTTAATAGCTTTTCCATCAGTAAACTCAACAAGTACCAAATACCAAAAGAAAGACATTTTGTGGTGAAAAAAGACAGTGTCATAGGAAGTCGTATATTATTTTTCCTTAATCAGAAAGGATACTTGCTTGTGCACTATGCGAAGAGGTTCAAATCCGTAGGACGTTTTGCAACCCCTGATTACCCTGTTTTGTATTTTTCAGATAACCTGAAAGGTTTGTACAACAAAACAAATTTTCTAGGAATGATTTGAACTCGCTATCCTACTGTACAAATAGTGAATATGGTATAAGTGAGTTATACAACAGATATGTGCTCATGGACAACAGTTGTAACAGTGGTTGTTAAGATGCGAGTATCGTTCATTCTGTCAAGAACAATCGCTATTGGTTGAATTGTTTGGTTTCGTTTTGTTTGGGAATGGTTTTGTTATGAATTATTCTAACATGACTCACGAGTTTGTCTCTATATACAAAGAGTAGAAAAATTATGTTATATTAAACCATAAACAACGCGGGAACCGATATGCTGTAAACATGACGTCATATTTCGCCGCATGACGTTAAATGAGTGTTCGCGTAGAAAATAACGCTTTGCATTTATTCACCTTTTGCAATATCTGGTCATGTTAGAATCGAAATAACATCCTTTTCAGCGTTGTTATCGTCTAATAAACAATAATTTGTCGTACTGATGCGCAGTTATAAACCACTCAGGCCTTCGGCCTTCGTGGCTAATTACTGCGTATCAGTACTCCAAATCATTGTTTATTAAACGACTAACACCGCTGGAACGGATGTTATTTCATAAATATATTTGTGCTTTTTTATTTGCTATTTTGGTTTTCGGCACTACTTTTAGGGAATATAACAAACAACACACAACTGTCATGTTGTATATACGTCTTTTCCCTGTACAGTTTACTAATTGTTTGGTTCTGAGAGAAGTTCTCCCGTCTCTATGGTATATTTATTTTACACTTTCTATATCTAGCTCGATTTTACAAAACTGATGCTTAAAGAGTAGATTGAATGCAAACAATTAGTATGCCAGTACTTTCATTGTAAAACCATGACGTCACGAATTCTAACCTCACTAATATATCAAAAACAAAAGTCCGCTACAGTAACATAAGCTGTCCATATAGATTAATTAGAGTTACAGGAAAAATGCAAACGTCCTATTTCTAATGTGAACCCTTTTCGAGTTCAAATGTGTTTGAGTTATTAATGGACCCGTTAACAAAAAGCACCTACACGTTAGTTTCATACTTTGACTCATTTCTGATAACCTGACATGGTCTAAAACACAAGGATATTTTCTTTGGAACCAATTCAGTCTTCTCGTCGTTATAAAGCTAGGTTGTGATATACAAGATAAGACATGGATTTGCATTCTGTTTATAATGAATAATTGAGAACTTGATACAAACCGCTAATTCAACAGTAAGCGAGTCTTTTCCGTGCACAAGTGTTATGGACTGAGGGCACCTTCAAAGGATGACAAATTTCTAGTTACCTCATAAATATAATAAAAAAGTTGATACAACAGTATCAAATGTAATCTTGTAACGAGCAGAAAAGAAAAAGGTAAACTAAATTGCATCTAATAGCGTCCGTTAAACACTAAATACACAAAACCTACTGCATGCTTACCATTTATAATAAGAATGCTAACCTAAATTGTAGCAGTCATTTCGACCTGACTATTTCAGGAATCACTTTTTTAAAAATTCCAAAATATTTTCTATCCAATCGTGTAATCTTAGTCGCTTAAGTATTCAGTTCCAAAGCTATTTAAGTTATCCAATCAAAGAGATGTTTTGAAAATCTTTATGTATATTTATGAACACAACAATTACTTCAATCACCATAACTTCAATTAGCTGTTTGAAACTTCTCGAAACGTGAATTAGACATGCTCATGTAATGCTAGTTCAATACACAGTCTCATTGTTGTAAAAATGCATCAACATCGCGTGCTTCTAAAATGCAAATGGAACCATTTGTGCTCTCTAATGAAATTACACTTAGAACGTTGGTTATCTGGCCTTACTTTGCTTGCATGAATGCAGTTTTATTTTCTTGTCTTAAGTCATCTTTATAAGCAATAACTACATACACTTTCAGTGTCTGCCTTTTTCTAGAAACAGTAGGAAAGAATTTATTTTTGTTTTCATTACTTAAGAACACTTATTCGTATCGGATGTAACAGTGAATTAGGTCATAACAAGAAAAACTGTGATACTACGTATCACAGCGGGCCTAGAAACAAAGCTTTCATGTTAATATTTTGAAATGGGAGATGCAAATAAACTTTATAGACTTTATAACATAGACAGAATAAATTTATATTCTAGGTTCATGTAAAGCAAATACTTATCTATCTGGTTTGTTTAGTAACAATCTAGTAACTGTTACTCATTTTCAGTGTATCATTTTTGTTCCATTGTTTGACCTATGTTCCATTTAGGGGATTTTCAGAACGTACAATACTATTCCTGCCTCTATCCTCACAAAATCGTTTGCAGTCAAAATGTTTGTAAACAAAACAACGCACATTTTCATAATTACTGAAAAGTCTCGTTAATTAAAAGTGCATGCCGACCAATTAATTAACTTTGGCTACCTGTCAGTTTATTGTTGTAGACCAGTCTGATAATTCGAAATGTAAACCAGTCTGATAAAAATGGAAAGTGCATCCCGGCCAGATAGTAAATTTTGGCTACCTGTCACTTTATTGCTCTAACATGCTATTTCTGATTAAAATAGACTGTCAGTGACTGTATAGTGATAAAGTAACTCTCATTCAAAAACAAACTGAAGTATGAATGTAAAGTTTACATCATAAAAATCGAGTCATAGTAACGTAATGGACCCACTTTACCTGATACCGGAAAATACCGGCATGTTTGACCGATATCGGTTTTTACACTCGCCGAACCGAATAAAAACTTTTCACTACTTATTAAACGTTACATAAGCATATGAAATAATTTGACGTTAACATGGATAAAAGATAGAAATATCAACTTTTTGACAATTCTAAAGCTACACAGTGAACAGTGGTTTAACCCATTCTTTATCGTACCTTGCTAGGAGATTTTCATAACATTTTGTTCAAATAACTATACACTACTTCACCTACATGTTACATTTTCCAACCATGTATTAAATATAGCGGGCCGCTGCTGCGGCCCGCAATGATTGTATTAGGCAATAATACGTTTGTATAAATGTTGTTTCTTTTCAGAAGGACACATTGTAAATAAGTCAAATGTTTTGTACATTTACTTAATGTGTTGACCTTCTATAAATATAGATTTTATTATTATTATTGTTAATATTATTATTATTATTATTATTATTATTATATTTTTTTTTTTCCGCAAATGTTCTGGTGACAAAATTTATATTACTTAATTAAATGTATATAGTGAATCCAGACTACCCATTTCAGTAAATTATTAGTGACATTACTCTTCGAAATGTACTTGAAATAATATTTTGTATGTTTACAATACTTTGATCCATTAATCAGCATTATGTTTGATTGTAACTAGTAATTAAATCTGATAGCATTTAGTTTTTATAATAAAAACCGTCAATAATACAAACACTTGAACACAGTAAATCGTAAAGGACTAATATAAAATTGGAAAAATCTATCGGTGGATTTTGATACAGGCTTTAAGTCTAAGCCAAAACACAAACTGATCTAACTGATTTTTATGTATATGTATTTTTTGCACTTCAATTTACCTGCTGGAGACATGACTGTCAGAAAGCCCTCTGCATACAGTCTTGATGACTATATTTTAACCCAAACAACAGCAGGTGTTCATCTATTCCTGCTAAAAACCCATGCATAAAATAGATTCCATTAAACAGAACTGTAGAGAAAAGCAGCTCCATAATTTGTACTTCCGACACTTTTCTTTAATTCAATTAATTTGCAGATAACTGTAAACAGTTCCCGTTTTTTTGTGTTTCAATCCCTTTGTGTCAGCAAACTCCTAGAGGTAAAATATGAGAAAGGATAATAGAAAAATAGATGAATTGAGAAGACTGTTTTCATCTGAATAAATAAACGCCATTCAGAGAAATTCTTTCAGCAAACAGAAATCCTCTTCAAACAAACAATTTTCTATCTATTCTTTTTTATGCAAAATACTCATTACATGCTTTTCAATTCTGGACAGACTGCTGTTGTAAATAAGATCTTTCTTGATATAAACCTTTGGAAAATTATGTAGAAAAATGTATGACATTACTTCAGTGTAAATAAACTGTTTAGGTGCTGTCGACACATTTTCCTTCAGTTACACTACACTCACTATCCAATGTTCAAGACATAACAGCAGAAATGAAACTCTTTTGGTAAACGGTTGAAACAGCTTGTGAAATTTCTCGTTTAGTTTATATAAATTTCCATGAATAATGACACAAATATTTATACGTGTTGAGGTAGATAGATACATTTATTTCAGTGTATGTCCATAAAAGCATAACAAATTCGAAACTTTTCGATCCCGTAATCAGTCAACATTACTATTCAGTGGAAGAATTTCTCATCAAAAGTGAAAATCAACATCAAACGTATATTGTTTTCTGAATTAAATTTCATGGGGTATTGAAGAGTCAGAGAACATCAGAGAATGAAACAATTTTAGTAAACAGTTGTAGCAGCTTTAAAGTTTTTCATACAGTTCACACACATTTCCATGAATAATGATGCAAATATTTATACGACCGTGTTTTACTAATTCAACATTTTTCGACCCATTAGACAGTAAAATTTAATCTATTTAAACACTAGAAGAATTTCCCACAAAAATGAAAATGAACATCAAACATACATTGTCTTCTGATTTAAATGTCATTTCACAGAGGACTGAGGCAACTTAAATTGTATTATTAAAGTAAGAAAGGTATACGACTAAACGCACTGGGAACTAACATTTTATCAGCAGTCATAAAGAGCTGAGTTTAAACAAGTTTTAAAGTCACGAAGAAGTGTATGTCTTTCATTAGACTAAAACAAAGATTGAATCTCCCTTGAGACTGATACATAAAGTTTACAAAAACATGGCTTAAAACCAACTAAAAAAACTGATTTACAACTACCTGTAACAACTGACCAAGATGAGTGAGCACTCTCAAAAATGTAATTAAAAAGAATAGCAAACATGCATATTTTTTGTAAAAATGTATTTCAGAAAGTTTAAAGTTTTACTTTTACATACCCAATGTACTTAGAGGCGATTTCTTTCGAAATACTTTGATATAACTAAGAAGAAACTACTAAAACGTTCCAATTTGATATTGAAAATACGACAGCACATGAACGCTGGATTCTCGGTTCCAACATGGCCGCATGTCATTCAGTTCAAATAAATCATTAACGGGTGCGCGTAATAAGCCTCTACAGCGGAATAATGACTGATTGGTTATTAACGAATTGCACGAAATGGCAACAGCCCTTTCCTGAATGGTGTAGCTTATGACTACAAAAAGCCCACATAATGGCGCAATAAAGCCGCATGATGAATTGAACATCAAAACCATAAAACTCCACAGCATGCAAAAAATGACACTTAGTTATAGCCGAAGACGAATGGGAATGCATTTTTGTTGTACATTCAAAGGAGAAATGTGTTCTGTCAGGTGAGTCTTCTTTTTTAAGTATACTGCTACAAAACTCTGCTTTGGGAACATATTTATACGTCTCTTTGTTATCTGTTGCCGGTATCAAACAGTTTGGGCCAGTGGTAATGAAAAGACGTTTGTTTAAAAGTGTTTTCATTTTTCAAGATGATTTGAGTAGCTTGGGAAAAATAAATATTTTTGAATTTTTGAATTGTTCAGTCATCCAAACGAATGAGTTTGTGCGACAATTTTCCCATCAAAATAAGTAAAGGTTTTCATGATATCACGGTCAAGGAAGAAGCTAAAATCACAAACACAAAAGAAATTACTTGTGTAGTAAAACGATAGCAAACGTAATAAACTAGGAGTCTTATAAATTTCAGTTAACTATACTCAGAAGGAATGAATGTGTGATAGACATACGTGTAATTCAGTTATTACATGGTAATATTCATTGTTGTAAGAATAATGATCAGTGCTAAACTATCTTTCTTAACATTGAAATGGTTTGTTTGAAGGGTAATTTCACCTTCATCAGCAAATCACTATATGTGGTTGTAATGTTTTTCAATAAACGCCAGTAAGAAGACAAAATCTATATTATGTAACATCCTTTTGAACTATAATATTCTAAAAACACTAACACTTAAAACTTGTACCGAATGGTATTTTCTCTGTATTTATTCTTCCGTATAAAATATATATGTCCTATTTCCTAATTTTAGTCTGGTATATGACCTACATCTGAATGATGTACTTTTTATTGTATTTGAAAATTGTGTTCATCTAAAAGAATTTAAAGAAGTAATCGTGTATAAAATACACCCTCATTCAAGAATTCAAGCAAGATATGCAGGAAACATAACCTAGACAATTTATGTATTTGCATTAATTGTTTTACTTTCAAAGCCGCAGGAAACTTGAAAAGTCTTGTTACATTAACTCGACAAAGTCATTCCAAAATTAAAACAGTTAATGCAACCTAATTCTAAATATTTGAGTTTTGAAAAAGGAAGTAACAATGTTTTCCGTTTCTGAGCAATTCAATTTAACTGGAGCGGAATATTTGTTAAGCTATTGACTTCAGCTTTCATAAATTGTGAACACAGATAAATTAATAGCGGCAACAAAAAAGTCCATCGATCATCGTAAAACCCCATTACAATTTTATTGAGAAACATTGAATTATCCCTTTCTGCTTAAAACTGGTTGCAACTCAGCATGTAATGTATCGACTTATCACATCTGTATGGCTATAAAAGATTTATACATAATTACGGTTAGCGAAAGAGCGTGAAAACTGCATGAAAGAATTCCGACCGCCAGTGAATTTATGTATTCATTACACTCATATCCTAGTCGCAATATTTGTTGTTATGAAGGCAATCATTTCTTTCTTCTTGTTTATGATTAAATGGCGTAACCGTTCTGATCGTTTGCATTATAAGCGATCTCATGTTGGGCTGTACGAGAATATCAAGTATATAAAAGTAAAATGTAGAGATGATATAATCAGTCAATCGAAGGTCAAATTTGGGACGATCCGGACCAAGCAGCAGAAGTTAAGGCTGACGGTATAGTGTGGAAAGGTATAATGTACAGCAAGAACGAACATGTATATTTATATAGTTACCTACAGCAAACAGCATTTCTTTCTTTTAATGTTTTGATCTCCATTTTCAATTAAACCCATGTCTAAAAGAATTTACAACATGTCTTCAAAGACGGTATAACTATTACTATTTATACTATGTGACATGATAAAACGGAACAATTTATAATATAAAGAGTTATGGTATTTTCTTTCCTTTCAAATGAATACTGTAAATTACATTTTATGAAAACTATGATTTCTCTTGTGGAAACTTGTTTGAAAACTAATAACTAATATCAGCAAACGGGAACTGATAACGAAGTAATGTGTAAATTGTAACGTACGGTATTATTAAAGAAACTGATTAAAGTAAATTGGAAAAAAACGAAATTACATATAAACTCAGCAAGAGCAGATAAACCTAGTGTCTTGGCAGTTTAAATGTTTAACAACGCATTAAATTGAAATAGAAAATTTTCATCTTTTGTGTTTTAGATTTCGTTGAATAATTGTTTACAATACGTACATGTTTCGTTAAAAAAAATTATACAAAAAGTAATTAGTTTTTAAAATGGTACAGGTTATGTTGATAATGAATAATACGAGACTTAACATTTAAAGCGTAAGAAATATCAGTTTAAATATCGAAATTGTAATGAAGGTTTTGAAGCACATGTAGTTTGTTCTCTGTAGATTTCATTTCCAGGGTGATTCGTACTGACTGTTTTTAAGGCCGAAGCAGTTCATACAACAAAAGGGGCCATTTCTGTAATATCAGTGTCCTGTTTTAGATAAAAATCTTTAATCCTGCCATTAACGCTCATCGGAGATATTTCACGATATTTCTTTCGATACCTACCAGTTTGAAGTTTCTATCAATATCTGATATATGATATAGCACTGTTTACGGAATTTCCATGTGGTACTCTCAACAATATACTTTATATCAGGTTGACAAAGGGTTCTTTTACAGACTTCACAAATTGCAGGCTAAAGATTACATGTGACTTGTAATGTATCAAGTTTGTCTAGATATAAGTGTGTTATACTTTCAGAGATAGAATTAAGGCAGTTCCATGGAAGTGTTGTTAGCCTGCATCTATACTCCCTTGAATAGATGAAGGTGAAATAACGAATCGAAACAGACCATAAAAGTCTAGTCGCAAAACATGACTTGGTGTTACACTAATTTACCCATCTTAAATGTGTGCAATATAATCTTTTTGTCCTAGTGAAATTTTAATTATACCAGTTGACTGAAATAGTATGGCCTGTTACACAATGATTTGTATGTGGGTGGGGTGTGGTAAAATGAATAAAACAATTTAATATCCCAATGGTCACAGCTTCAAAAAGGTAAACCAATGTCAACATCACCTGCATCATTCCACAGTGGAAGAACCATTAAATAGAAAAAAATGAATATGGGTTAGAGTAATAAATGTATTTTGTGAGAGAGTTGAATAAAAGTACAGACATCAGACAGTGTTATAGCATCTCGTATATTGTTTTCCCTAAGCCAAAAGGATATTTCCTTGTGCATTATGCAGGTCCATTAAGGGGGGTCACTGCTGAAATTCAAACTAACAAGAAATTTTATTGACCCTGTTTTTTATGGAGACTAACATATTGCTAGTTAATTTCTGGAAAAATAATGATGGGTCAAGACTTAACTTTCTCGCAATATTAATCTTTAGGATACACCATCAGATAAGGTGCTTAAGCAGAATTAGCTAGAATTTTTGTATTGTAAACGTTTATGTATGTGGTGTATGTTTCAGAATGAGTATCAATTTTTAATCTCTCCTAATTTAGTATGTCATACTTTAGGATGAAAAATTAGAGATAGTGGTATTTCTATCATCATCTGAATAAATAGTACGCTCCTTATTATTACCCCACCCACTTTACTAAAATTCATTTTTTCAATTTTTGATAAATAAATATTTCATGATAAAGGAATAACAAGGTTTTTCAGATATTTTGCCTACAGTTTGATTAAAACCTTTGTTTTAGAAGCAAAAATAAAAAAAGGGGGTCAATGTGCATATAAGAAAGAAATTCAATAAAATTTCGACGAGCTTTGAGATATGACGGCATAGGTCTGTAACAAAGAACTGTAAAAGGAACTAGTTATTAATGCATTTTTATATACTAACAATTCTTCTTGTAATACAGTTTGAATTAAGTGAATATCTTAAAAGGGTTTTTGAGAAATAACTATTTTGTACCCCTACCCCTATTTTGGCATATGACAAAATTTGTCAATTTAGTTACAAAATGTGAGGTCAAAATATTTTTTCTCAAAAAGTTCAATTTTTTACACTAAAATATTCCTGTTGTGCCTAAGTTTACTACTACATAATTATTTTTTCCAGCTAACTCATCATTTTTAAAATATAACAAATGTAAATTTCCGGAAGTGCAAAAATCCAAAACCTCACCAGTGACCCCCTTAACACATACGATACACAATACTCTTTCAACAATTTTAACGTGCCATGACTAAGTTAAAGAGGTTCGGCATCCTTTCTGATTACCCCTTGTTTTGTTTTTGTTAGATAATTTTATATACTAAATAATTTTATTTTACTATCCAACTTCAAAACTGGTAACAGTAGGGTATAAGTGACAAATACTCAAAGAAAAGTACTTAATTTCAGCAGTTGTTGTTATAATGAAAGCATCGTTCATTCTGCCGAGAACAACCTTAATTATTGACTTGATTGAATTATGTTCATTTTTAATCGTTTGGATTTGATACATTTTGTGCTCTTTACATTTCTGTTTTGGTTTCCATACTTCTTCTAGGCCCTTTTATAAGCAACACCCTAATAATTGTCCTCCAAAATCACAAATGCATCTTTTCCCTGTCAGTAATAGTCGTTGTTATAATTGTTTGGGGCAGGAAGAACCTCTACCGCCTTACATTCTGTGGAACAATTTCTATATCTTGTTAGTTTTATATATCTTGTTTGAAAATTTTCCGATTTAACTGCAAACAGAAACATTTTGTTTTAAAAAGATGCATAACTTTTAATGAAGACGACAACTACTTCTCTAATTAGCCATAATTACAATGGTGTTTGGAAATCCACGATCAGAGACACACAGTGCAACTTGCCCATAGCGACACTTGATCGTAACGACATTCGCGACGTAACGACATATTTCTCTGGTCCCGCTATTTTCATCTGTAATTTGTCATATATTTTGGACTAAAGTGTAATGTCATCTGCTAATGTACCCTTGCTTGTCAGTACAATCTCGTAAGATTGCATAATTCTAAAATGCAGATAGATGGATTTTTGGTCTCTCGCGTAATTACATGTAGCAAGTTGTATGTGGTCTCAGTCTGTATGGAATAGCGAATACAGTTTTATTTACTTGCTCTTAATCATATTTATAGCCAATTACTACACTTTTTGGTGTCTGCTTTCTAGAAGTATTAGGGAAGCCTTTGTATACATTACTTATAGGCAATTACTTTTGTCTGCAGAAGCAGACAATTAGGTCAAACTGACTTTTTGTACTTGTAAATGGCTGGTGGCAATATTAAAGTAGGTCATTTCGTTTTTTAAAGTTACTTACATATTTCGGGGATTGAAATTGTATATTTACATAACATTTGGTTCTAAGAAGGAAAAATATATTCATTTCGAAATGTTATTGTGACTTTAAATTGACACTTAAAGTTAAACTTAAGACGAATACATTGTAAATAGCAGAGATCACTATACATTTATACAATATATATTGACCAATTTTAGTTAATAAGTATCATGTTTGTTCGTTAACTGACTTGTAATATTTATCTGGAAGCATTTACCGTAGTTTATTTTGTCGTTCTGCAACAGTAAATAAGGGCGGTGGGAAAACAACTGGACTTTGGAGGGGATATTTGCCGAAAACAACCAACTGAATGGTTGTCGGCATACTGGCTATGAATATTAATATTATGCATGTAAAGAGGTAACGAGCACGTGAAAAATAAATATCGATTAAATATGCAGATTAGGTAATGTGTTAAATATAGATTGAACATTTTCATGCGCTTGGAAATCTCTGTTTTGCATGTTTAATAGCATAATTAAAAATGAAGTGTGACTAAAATCCTGTTAAAGAGCATAAATTTGCAAAGATCTTTATACTCATAAGTAATTTATCTACATTTATCTATATTTACTATAAAATTGACATTTAAGACTCTTTAAGTCAAATCATAGACTCCTCATGAATAAATTTCAACCAAAACAACAGCAGGTATTCATCTATTCCCGCGCAAAACCCATGCATAAAATAGATCCCATTTACTACAAAATATGTACTTTTTACACTTTTCTCTAATTCAATTAATTTGCGAATAACTGGAAACATTTTCCGTCTTTTGTTTTTAATTCCTTTGTGTCAATAAACTCGTAATGGAAAAAAATAGGTATTATAAAAATAGATTATTTGAGTTGACTGTCTGAATGAATATATACAACAAAACGTCTGTATTGAGATTTATTTTTCTGTGAATACATACACAGAAAGATATTATTTTAGTAAACCATTGAAAAGCATTGCGAAATGTTCTTTTAAAGTTGATGACGCATGCGGATTTATCGACTATTTTCAAAAACGTTTCTTAAGACGTTTTAATCCAGTAGGTAGTAAACCTTAAAATATCAGATCATTAACAGAATTTCAAACAAAAGTAAAAATCCACAGAGAACAGAAACTGTTCTAATTCGATTTTATAACGATTATGCCTTGGTTGCATTAGAATTAACTTTAGCGAGTATCAAAGTTTTATCTGAAATTAGTAAAACCAGACAACATAATCAATGATCAAAGTGATTGAGTACTGTAAGTTTTACATTAACTGTAAACTATAACTGACAGAAACAAGTTGTAGAATTCTCAAAGACTTTATATAAATCTAAAATGTAACTGCGCAGATATCTTCAAAAGCATAACATTCTTAAGACTTCTTCAAACCAGAAGAATATAACGGATGCTTGTAAAATCAGTTGAATTTTTACTCACATAGTAATAAACTGATATCTGAAATTGCAATTATTAGACGAAGTAAATGCAAGGTAATAAACACAATCAGAATTGTAAATGCACGGTAATAAACACAATCAGTATTGTAAAGGCACGGTAATAAACACAATCAGTATTGTAAAGGCACGGTAATAAACACAATCAGTATTGTAAAGGCACGCTGATAAACACAATCAGTATTGTAAAGGCACAGTAATAAACACAATAAGTATTGTAAAAGCACGCTGATAAACACAATCAGTACTGTAAATGTCATCTACTGACCATAACCAATCTAGTTGAAGACATTGAATACTTTCAAAGTTTTCCAGTGACCTATAAGAAATTGACTATGAATACAAAACAGATAAGAATCAAAAGTTATCCAAAATGTTATGAAACGATGTATACCGACAGAAAACTAGAGTGTTATTTAAAATTACTGAAACAAAAGATAAACACTGTTTGCTGTTAGCAAGTAAGAGTTATCCTTACAGAAAATTACTGAATACTTAAGTGATATCTAACATTTCAAAGACTGACAATATACCACTGGTTTAAACTCAATTACTTTTTCAGCGTTTGCCATTGCCCTTTTTCAAAACTTGCCTTAATCTTTGATCGTAACTCACTGAGTACTGAAGAAATGTTTGAATATGTAAACACATATGATAATATGATAATACATATTGATGCTAACATACTAACTCATTAATTGCTACCAAATTCAAAAACGTAACTAAACAACGTCAAATGCAAATTAAGGTAAATACTACCCAAACGGAGCACTCATTACATGTTACAACTGTTACATAATGTATCTATTGAATTTACAATGTTAAGTAGGCAGTACAATACTACGAGCAACAATATACACAACACAAAGCACAAAACAAGTAAGTAATATATTGAATCCGAGGCAACAGCCTTGGATCGGTCAGTTACCCCGAAGGATTGTTAATTGCGAGTTTACCCTGGTCTGTATGATGCTAATTACTCTCTCTGTCCTGTGTAAATAGAATAATCCCCACTACCCACTGAGTAACGTTCTTTGATTAGCAAAGCATCATCTAACAGTATAATTAGAAATGGAACCAATACTAGACACTTTAGTACCAGAACATACAACAAATATCAGTAATTCGTAACGTTTTATAGATGTGTTTTATAACTGTTTTTGAAGCCAGAAATGTTTAAGGGTACGGTATAGCAAGTAAAAGTCGAATACCTACTTCCCCTGTCTGTTATACTACTTGTCGGATTTTGGAAAGGAGCGACCTCTCCATTATGAACTATTTTATAGTCTTACGATTCTAGTTATCTATCAGATCACGTTTTGAAAACGTTTTGACAAAAATAACAAGCATGTTCGCTAACTTTATCAAACAGAGGTGTTTCTGAAATGCAAAAAATCGAATTTTGTACCTTTTACATATATGTACGGTGTACTAGTATATATGTTCCAACAAATTTATCAACAAGAGAGCTCGGCAGTTACTAAAAGAAAAAAAACGACAGCATAGTTCCAAAATCGTCAGAGGTCATTCAGTCTAAAGCATTCAATAACGGGTGCACATAATTAGCAAATCAGATTAATTCCAAACACAATTACGTAAGAACAGTTCCTTCCTGAATGTTGCAGATTATGATTACAAAAAGCCGAAATGACTGCACAATAAAACCACATGACGAACTGTTTGATAAACTGCATAATTCTGCAGAGCTTGCAAAAACAATATGTAGTAGTCGAAGACAAATAGAGCTGCACTTTTCTTGTACGTTCAAATGAGGAATGGATTCTATCACGAAGAATGAACATTTTCTACTAAGTATACTTTTGCCCATACAATATTGAGCTTAGTTATACATCTTTTCGTACTTTGGCACACAATTCCTGATTGAAATAACTTGGATAAGTGGTTGTCAAACTATTTGAATGCATGTGATTTTATTTTTTTGAACTTTGTTGTGGTTTTAGAGATTCAACTATAAATACATTTGATGTTCATTCCCTAGGCAACTTGAAGAAAACGTTTGCAGTTCGTATTTTAGATATAGTTATTTCTTCTTAGAATCTACAGACTTTTTAAATGTTCAGTCTTTTAATTAGAGGTTTTGTAATAAACTATTTTGAAATTATATTATTTAATTGGTGGTAATAATAAAAATGTTCATCAATATATGCTGTTTATTTAAATCAGTCTGATAGGACGTAAATACCTCCACTTTTATTGTCTTATTTTCATGGTAGAAGTAATGTTCGGCATTTGAAAATTAGGTCGATGATAGAAAACTAGTAATATCCTCATACGTTGCATTCTTATGCAATCTGTTTCTCAAAACATTTATTTCTAAAGGTTACGGTGTCATGAATGCTCGGCACGTTAAGCTACATTTCATTCACAGACTTATTTCATGTTGTTAGGTCAAAGATCGTTTTCATCTGAATTATGAATAGGCCCTATATTCTATATCACAGCAGTGCGATGATAATTACTTAATAGCTTTTCAGATGCTTACATAATTGCATAATTTTCCGGTCCAGTTAGCAGTTACTCAGTAAGCAATTGCTTTTACTATACCATTGAAAACAAAGAGTAAGTGACAATTACACAGGATATTGGTATAATTATATCAAATTATGCAATAGTTCACGTTTTGTTTCATATGGATTAATGCTAATATGATATATAGCCATATTACCGGCATCATTATATTCATTAATGCGATATTTAAAGTGTTTTCTTCACCTTTTTTATAATTTCTTAAACACTTCTTCGTACACATAACGTATTTATTTGGGAACAAAAATAGCCTGAAAAGTTGATATCTTAAAAAAACATTTTCTTTCGCGGTGCTGACGTAGTTTCTAATTATTTGATGAGTTTACACCAATAAGGAAAGATATTATATATGATTAGATTATATAAATTTTGACGTTGAATCCTGGACTCGATAGCCTGTTCGTGCCAATATTAGCCCGAGCCGTTAGGCGAGGGTTTATATCGGCACGAACAGGCTAAACGAGTCCGTATACACAGTCAAGAATCTGTATAACGAATTTATAATACCGCAGATTTGTTTGAAAGACAAGATAACTACCTGAATTGTCAACAAAATTGTCGAAATATTGCCGTTATATTTATAAATGACAAAAAGCCGATACCCATAGGAGCCCCCAATTCCTTTACCTTCGTAAGATTCCGTACGGCGCTCGTAATCAGCCGATCTTATTTTTTTTCGGTAATTCAATAGAAAGAAAAATAATCCTATGGCTTACGGTGCTTTCGACCCGAGAGCAAAGTATAGCATGGCATTTTGTATTATTTGCAGTCACATAATAATTAATTTCCGTTTAACAGGTCCCATTTCGAATCTATTACGTCATCAGTTCAAGTCTACGTCACCGAGACAGTAATGTTTTGGCAGACATTTTTGTAGCGTGTGGATAAACACAGATTTCTTTTTAATTTATTACTTCGGCTTTATGTTATTGATGTGCCACAAAATAAGGATAAACAGCATTTTATTGGAGTAGGACTTCACATTATTTCAAGACAAGTGAAATAGGACTACAGTAGTGATGCATTGACAGGATAGAAAAGGACATTTGTTTTCAGATTTTCCTCTGATCTGGCGGTATTTTATTTCGTCATTCCAGAGGTTGAATGTGTACATGAATGTCCTGTCAGCAGCCGTTAGTTGCAGAAAGGAATGCCATTAATTCGAAAAGTACTTATTAGTGTCAATGACAGTGTTTTCATTTTCAAAAAACAATATTTCACTCCCACTGGGATTCATGTTCACGGTGAACTTGATCGACTGAAATGAGATTTCATGTCCGTAACCCGTTTTGACTCGGGAGAAACGAAGGTAAAGATAGCATCAATGTAAGTTTTAATGTTTATGAATTTAATTTATTTTTCCAAACGACGTGTGCAGTGCTTACAAACGTCGCTGAAAAAATTGAATCGGTGGAACGGCGGCCATTTTGTTTTGAATGTAAACAATATTTACAGAGTTTCTCTAGCCAATCAGAAAAGGCAAAACCGATGAGGCTCCAAATGGGAGACGGTATATACGGGATTGCTCACGGTGTATACGGTCTCATATACAGGGGCTCTTGACCAATCAGAATCTATCAAATTTATCTGCGGTATTATAATATACACTAATACAGCACAGTAGCCTCTTTTGTTTTTTTACACCAATAAGGAAAGAAAGATAGGATGCTTTGGTAGATTATATAACTTTTAATTTCAATTTTGGAATATGTTCATAAAAAGCTTCACGTTTATTCTTGTCGAAATTTTAAAACGATACCAGTAGGGCGTATGAAAGATTAAGAAATTAGTTTTGCTTGCCTAGCAACTGTGACGTCATTGACACTATGCGCTAAATTATATGGAGTTTGTTGTAACACTTTTTCAGGAAAACTGTAATTCAAACATATTGGCAGGTTATCATTCTTGTCTTTATTAATTTGTTCGCAAGGCGCCAAAAGGCAGACCGCTCACATCGCCTGAAAATTCTTTATCAAAACTTCCTCAAATTACAATGCAGTTAGTTCGTTATTGCGGTTTCTTTATCTCATATTCAACGTTCTCACACCGTATAAAGTAAATATATATATTATATATTATACACTAATACAGCACAGTAGCCTCTTCCTACCTAAGATGTCCATTTTCATGACGATCTTTCTATGTGAATTTAATTATCGCCGAATTTTCAAAAGCTAAATAAAATTATGTTTCAAATGAGACCATGTAGAGATCTTATGTGCTCTTCAGTTGAACTTGTGTTTAGCAACAGCATAGGGGCACAACAAAAGTTGCTGCCTGAACAAGCAGTCTTCTACGGATATAATTAGATCTTATAATTGGCTACTTCGGTGTAAACGTTCTGGTTCCTGGCTGCCCAACGTAAGTTTCTGTTTAGTCCTTGTGGCCACTAACGCTTACACCAGGGCAAACAGATGTTCGTGATGTTTCCAATTGCTTAGACAATATCTAAATACATATCGCCTAATAATCCAAACGAAAGTGGACCAGTCTTATCAAATGACCCGGAAACAGAGCAAGTATAAGCAGGAGGTTGAATGACATAAAAGAACCTGATTCTTGAACTTTTGGTTTTGGAAAATGCAAATTGTTCCGCTTCTGAGCAATTCAATTTAGCTGGAGCGGAATATTTGTTAAGCTATTGACTTCAGCTTTCATAAATTGTGAACACAGATAAATTAATAGCGGCAACATGAAAAATCCATCGATCATCGTAAACCCCATTACAATTTTATTGAGAAACATTGAATTATCCCTTTCTGCTTAAAACTGGTTGCAACTCAGCATGTAATGTATCGACTTATCACATTTGTATTGCTTTAAAAGATTTATACATAATTACGGTTAGCGAAAGAGCGTGAAAGCTGCATGGGAGAATTCCGACCGCCTGTGAATTTATGTATTCATTACACTCTTATCCTAGTTTGTGATATTTGTTGTTATGAAGGCAATTATTTCTTTCTTCTTATTCATGATAGAATGGCTTAACCGTTGCGACCCTTTGCATTATAAGCGATCTCATGTTAGACTGTTAGAGAATATAACAATAAGATAGTTTTGTTACACCAGTCAATAATCACTCAGAGTTAGAAAGAATGCGCAAGACTGAGGAGAACTCACATGAAAATGAATGTTAAATGTCCGATAATGTTTTAGGTACCTCCGGTAGGTAATTTTCGCTTAGCATATAGATTTTTTTATTTACTTAAACATTGTATTTTCACTGTAGTTTTATTAAATGGTCTACGCCCATCTACATACAGAGGCAACCTAACATCACATGAAATGTAAAGATAACCCTTAAAAATGCCATTATGGCGAAAATTTAAATATTTACAACTTCAGCAATGTACAGTCAATTAGGCTCATGTGAGTTTTGAACTCGAGATAACACCTAAGAAGGAGGCAGACACTCACTCCTCCCTCTCGGCAAAGGAAACCAACCTGATAGTAAAGAGTAACGGAAAGGAATCTGATAGCGAAGAATAAAATGGAATGTTGAAAGCGACAGGGTATTCAGAGGTAGTATTTATTCATATTTATCAGAAGTTATTTCGATGCATAAACACGGTATTATTTAAACTCATAACTGCTATTCAATTATATTACCGACTTGCCCAGATAACAAAAACATTTTGAAACATAGTTTACTACGCATGCGTCAATTTCCTGAAACCTTCTATATCCAGTGGTTCAATATTGATATTATATTACATATAGCCAACTATGTTCATGCACCGCATCAACATAGTAACTATGTTCATGCATCTGCATGAACATAGTTTGCTTACTATACATTAGCTGTATAGGCAACTATGTTGATGCGGTGCATCAACATAGTACTTTTAATAATATTGCTTTATTCCAGCATTTTCTCTAGGTCGATTTTATAGATATGTCACTCAACTTTGTCAAGGCTCTTATTGGTTGGAGGGTGTGTACAAACATTTTATAGAGCATTTTTATTTACCTGGGTGTCGATGAATTCGGAAGTGCGAATGTCTGACAGACTGACGACCCGCAGCGCACCCAAGGCACTGTGTCACGAATATAATGCAACGGGCACTTGGGATTGCGGAGCCTTGCCTGGCAAGCACTCACATTCTCAAATTGTCTTCGCCTGAATAGACGAGGCGTTTCCCTTCATGCTATCATTCAGGCACTTCTAGCATGAAGAGTCGGACTAACGTCTACCTACATACCTGCTCGCTCGACACCAGGGATCTACCAAAGTGTTTTGAAACTGTTATTGAAATAGCTTCGATCTTTTATTGGTAATAAGTGTTTAACGTACGTGGGTAGGGGGTGTGGAAAACATGTCGGTCTTTGTAAAAACAACATAAACACATTCTGATATAAATAATTCTGTTTGTATTTCGGGTACATGTAACTTAATGTTGTTTGTATGCATAGAACATATACATGTATTACTGCATTACAAAGTAGCTATCAGTCAACACTACAACCATTTAACAAAACCAATAATTTTGCAGAAATAAAATGTTAAAGTCAATAATGAGTAACAAGCAAATTCGTTTAATTAATAATCGAAAAACACCTTATCTATGGCCCAGTGATTGAAATGAGGGTAGTGGTCATTTTATGCCAATCAATTGAGGACCCCATGGCAAACGATTTTACAATGCTTGCATAGTTGATGTTTGACCTTGATCTTTACATAATTATTTGAACAACTGATACAAAATGTTATACGCAAAATATCTAAGCTATAGACCTCAGTCTTTTAAACTCAAGAGCCTCGTTTTTGGGATATATCTCAATCCTCATCTGAAATTTTCTTATCAACTACTTATAAACGTTTCTTTTCTCTAAAATTTGACTTAGATTACCCAGTTTCAAAATTGAGAAACAGGT
Source organism: Saxidomus purpurata (assembly GCA_022818135.1). NCBI lineage: Eukaryota > Metazoa > Mollusca > Bivalvia > Venerida > Veneridae > Saxidomus > Saxidomus purpurata. The sequence goes on along the minus strand of JAFMSR010000018.1, from coordinate 1,530,113 downwards.
AGTAAGGAGTGTTTAAAAACTTTAACTGATGCTACAAGTGACAACTGAGATATGTCCATGACAGTACCTTGCACACAGGACTATAAATAGGAATTTCTAAGTAAAACTACAATGGTTTTCAAAATCCTTTTCGATTTTGCAGACAGATTGATGTAGGCTTACTATATATATTTGCAACAATCTACATTGAAGTCATCCACTGCACTGGAAACCTTTATCTATTCTTACTGACAATGACCTTGACATTGGCCCGAATTACACCAAATCATATTCCGATGTGCAAGTGTTGCGATGATAGGTCAATCAGAACTAAAGATATTAGAACATTATGTTTCTTCTATTTTTAACAACACTGAGGATGACATTGGAACAACTGAACCAAAAATAATCCAAAAAGGTACCTACATATCAAGTTTTCCCTATTCTCATTCCTAACAAAAGTTATTACTTATATTTCATGCAGTATACATAAATACAAAATTACAACAAACAAAGCAATTACTTCGCATATTTAGCTCGAACACAGACATTGCTTGAAACATATTATGATCAATACTTATCCATGCACCGGATATTGAGAAGGAAAGATTTCCAAGTTTTGATCACATAGACCTTGACCTTTGACCCACTAACCTCAAAACGATAGGGATCATCTACAGGTTCCATGTTACAGGGAACCTTCTGAGCAAGTTTCATGAAAGTTGTATGAAAACTGTGACCCAAAGAGCATTATCAAGGAAGATCTAACAAAAGTCACTGTGACCTTGACCTTTGACCCCAAAAACAATTGGGATCATCTACATGTTGCAGTGAATCTTCTGAGCACTTTTGAAGAATTTGATGAAAGTTGATTGAAAACATGTAGAGCTCTATCCAAGAAAATCTAACAGAGGTAACTGTGACCTTGACCTTTGACCACAAAAAGAATAGAGATCATTCACTTGTTACAGGAAACCTTCTGAGCAAGTTTGATGAAAGTTGAAAGAAAACTGTGACCAGTAGATACATTATCAAGGAAACGCTATCAGAAGTAGCTGTGACTTTGGCCTTTGACCCATTGACCACAAAAAGAATCATCTGAGCAAGTTTGATGAAAATTGAAAGAAAACTTTTACTAAAAGATTGTTATCAAGGAAACCCAATGACCTTACAACAATAGGGGTCTTCTAAAAGTTGCTGGGATTTAAGTTTTATCAAACTCAAATGAAAATTGCTGGACTTCATCCAGTAGAGCTAAAGACCAAGATCTTTGAAATCACTATTTCAGCAATTTTCAATATCCTAGGTGGAATACTTTTCAGTCTCACAGGAGATTTTGCAGACAGACTGTTTCAGACTAAATATTTATATTTACAGCAATCTACACTAAAGTTATCCACTGGAAAAGCTTTTTATATTTTTTAACAATGACCTTGACATTGACCTGATTGACTCTAAACTATTTTCCAATGCGCTACCAATCCCTCAAGTTTTGTGATGATAGTTATTAACTCAAGATATTAACAGTAAATTGTTTTTCCATTTTTTTTGCAACTGTGTACATGACCTTTGGGTGACTGAACCAAAAATAATCCCAAACTATATGGTTGTTTTTGTCACAAAACATATGTCTCCCCATGGCAGTTTGTCAATGGTTGTAATACTTAAACACAATATTAAAATAAAACAAAAATCTATCTTAAGTAACAGTGACCTTCTTTTATCTTTTTTGCTGAAAACAATTTCAGAACTTGTTTAAAAATCTATTTATATTAACAGTGACCTTGACTTCGTAAAGAATTTTTTTTTTGCTGAAAATAATTTAAAAACTAAACAAACGTGAAAATTTAAAATATTATTAGTAACAGTGACCTTGACCCTAGTGACCTACAATGAAATCCCTAGCTTTCTCTGTATGCAAGCTACCTACACACCATGTTTCTTTGCCATTGGTCACTTCCAACTCGAGTTATTGAGCGGAAACCATTTTTCTAGTTATAGTAACAGTGACCCTGACCTTTACCCTAGGTGGTTGTAACATATGCTCTGCACATCATCTCAATATGGTGAAGATTTGTGGTGAGTTGTTCTAAAATCCTTAAAGACGATCACTACAGTTTAATTCTTGGCTATATATCAAATACTTTCATATTTTAATGTTGTTTAATTTAATTACTTTCTAAATAAACAAGAGGGCCAAGATAGCCCTATATCGCTCACCTTGGTACAAGTCCACTTGCCTGGTGGAAGATCACTAGACAATGTCATATACCAAATAGGGTTTTCCTATATACTTCTTTGTAAAACAAATGATTCCCCCCCCAGGAAAGGCCAATTTTGACCCCCAGGGGCATAATTTGAACAAACTTTGAGTAGGTCTACTAGGCAATGCTATATGCCAAATATCTAAGCTCTAGGCCTTGTGATTTCAGAGAAGAAGATTTTTTTAAAGTTTTTCTTATTTATAAGCCTATGCAAAGTTAGGTGACAACCCATGCGGAGTCAATTTTGACCTGGGGGTCAACCCATGAACAATCTTAGTAGAAGTCCACTAAACAATGCTACATGCCAAATATCTAAGCTCTAGGCCTTGTGGTTTCAGAGAAGATTTTTAAAGTTTTTCCTGTATAAGCCTATGCAAAACTAAGTGACCACCCGCGCAGGGACAATTTTGACCCGGGGTTCATAATTTGAACTATCTTGGTAGAGGTCCAAGAGACAATGCTACATGCCAAATATCTAAGCTCTATGCCTTGTGGTTACAGAGAAGAAGATTTTTAAGTTTTTCCTATTTGTTACCATAGCAACCAGTTCTGCATGGAATGGAATTCTTTGAACAATTTTGGTAGAGCTTCAGGCAAGGAACATCCCTGCATAGTTTTATCAACATTGGCCTAGTGGTTTCAGAGGAGATGTCATTAGAATCAAAATGTTGACGGACGACGGACAATCATCCATCAGAAAAGCTCACCCTGGTGAAGCCAGGTGAGCCAAAAAACATACAGAAGGATTATTTTGAGCAATTATATCACTATAACATATTTAATACATATAACTATAGCAAAAAAATCAGTATCTCAAGAAAATTTACCTGCATTTAAAGTGTACATGTGTATAGAATTTATCTAACATATGATGCTTTAATTACTGGACCTGCACAACTTAAGACCTTGCACTTATCAGTTCTGTAAAGTTACTAAGTATAATTAAATTCTGACCAGGGGTTTGGAGATTAAGACTGCACAATTTTATTATGTCAGACCCCTGGGACCTTGACCTGACGACCCGAAACATCAACCATGCACAACTAGGCATGGTACTTATCACTTCTGTCAAATATCATTGAATTGGGACCAGATGTTTAGGAGATATAGAGCGCACATGAATTCATTATCTAGTGCCCCTGTGATCTTGATCTTTGACCTAGTGACCTAAAACATGGAACATGCACAACTAGGCATTGTACTTATCGCTCCTGTAAAGTATCATTAAATTCTGATTAGGGTTTTGGAGATTAAGAGCTAACAAGATATTACTATTTCGAGCCCATATGACCTTGACCTTTGACCTGGTGACCCAAAACATGGACCATGCACAACTAGGCAAGGTACTCATCACTTCTATTAAGTATCATCAAATTCTAACCAGAGGTTTTGGAGAGTTAGCGTCCACAAGATTGCATCTTCAGAAAGACGGACAGACAAGCTGAATCCAGTTTACCCCCCGCTCCCACCCCTTGCCCCTAACACTTGTCTGCGGGGGGAGGGGGGGGAGGGGGAATACAGTAAGAAATGATACCTTAAGTGAGATTGTAAGAGTTCTATTAACTTGTGACTTTTACAACTAAAGCAATTAAATGTTTACTGGTCAGGATTAACATCATCAAAATAAGTGCTAAAATAAAAGATAATTGTGCATGCTTATTGTTATGTATTTTCACATTTAGTTGATTGAATCCACTGGTGACAAAAGGTGACAGTTAACTTCTTTGTCCATCATTAACGTTTGAGTGGCAATATCAGGAACTCTTTTTAAAGTTGTAAGCAACAATTTTTTTTGTGACGACAGCAGCTTGTACTGGAGAGGACTTTCATTGATGTGATCAAAGTATTGACCATCTACAACTGTTGCCTGCAAAAAACATATTGTCCCAGTCATGTTTTGTTTCTTTCCTCAGCATTCTGGTTGATTTGGTCACCTATAGATAAATGGATAAAAACTAAATTTTAGAAGTGGGGAAAAGTAACATAAGGTTAATAATTATACCCTATAAACCTCTTACAATAATCAATTACTCTCAGAATTTTACATTAATACAATTAATTTAAAAGTAAGATACCTTCTATTGCGGGGTACAAACCAGGTGAAAAAAAATCATCTGTGACCAGTCAACAATCCTAAATGTCAGACACCCCTGATGACTTTAATGAAGTTTCAAATCAACCTCACAAGTAGTTACTGAAATATGTGTATTATATAATACCTTGCAGTAAAACTTTAACCAAAATATCTAAGTGATCAAATGCCACAACCTGACTGTTTGACACACACTTTAATGTCAAAAAGTTTCAAATCAACCCCATAAGTAGTTAGGCCTAAATAGAATTATGTCTGTTTCCTTTAACATGCTGACAAAAGATGTTTCGGTAGGTAGGGAATGTCTTTATTTTAATGTGAACTTGCAATTTCATGGATATCGATAACAGTATTCAGCCATTACTAGGTCTTTGATGTTATAGTTATGGAAGAAATCAATAAAAAATGTCTTTTGACCACAGACAACACCAAATACCATGAAAATAGAAATTTTCTCCTTGCTTTTTTTTCAGGATTATAAAAAAAATTGGGTCATGGGTAAAGAAAGAGGGTGGGTAGGGTAACAGAAAACAGACTATTTTTTAGGCCTTATTGAGATATGTCCATGATAGTACCTTGCATGCAAAACTTTAACCAAAGCTTCAATGCCAACGCAAAAGCTACTGCAATAGCACTCCTTATTCTTCAAAGAATTGAGCTAAAATAACAGAAGGAACATAAGTACAGCATTATGGCACGAGAAACAAATGCATTTGATAATTCAGAAGCTAATTTATTTTCTGGTTTTTCCTCACCAATTGAACAGCATTAAAGGTCAATTGCAAAAAATGTGTTTTACCTTCATCGAGTAGAAATCATAATTTCTATCATCTGTGAACACTGTTACCACATTGCCTGACAATACCCTGAAAACGACAAATGTTATATCAGATAAAAGTTGCACATGAAGTTTAAAATTATTTTTGGCCTTCAGTTAAAACCAATTTTAACACAATGGGTGTGGTCAATTTTAGTGATGTACTGATGACTGATTATAATACTAGTAGAATAATTGATCGAAAAGCTTCTGAAATCGATTAAATCGGTTTTAGTTTGAATAAGCGATGATCGTTTCTTCTTTTTTGCTTTGAATAATTACAGGCAATTTTGCTTAAATTTGTTTACAATGTGTTTGGTGAATTGGTACCGTGTTAGGTTTAACAAGTATTTTTAGTTAATATTTCTCATTTTATTAATATTTTAATGACTATTTATGGTTAATAACAACAAATGAACATGCCAGTGTGAAAAAATTCATCTTGCAGTGATAAAAATGAAATTTAAATCAGCTCGATTTCCACCACAGTTTTGAATCTAACTGGTTGAGACGTAAAGACAGACATCTATGTAATATCAGTTTGTAAAATCGGTCGGTCTTGCAGTCGAAATATTGAGGCTAATATATATAGAGATTGGGGGAACCTATGCTGGAGGTATTTTGAATGTATATCAGCTGTTCAGAAAGCAGGAAATCCTAACCATTTTGATTTGCCTCAGCGAAAACATAATGCTATCCCTGCTAAATCGTAACAAGATGTTGATGTGCTTCATCACGTGACTATGTCCTTCTGTAAGCTATTGACACGACACATGTCAAAACTTGAAATTTCACCACGAAGGGAACCAATGCTGGTGGTATGTGATATTTGACAATCAACAGGTTGGAAATAGTTTTAAGAGCCTAAATATTAACTAACAAGATATAACAGTTTCCATAGAATATACATTTTTATACAAAAGAAATATGTTTTATCAAAAATGCTAACTTTAACTGGGTGATTTTGATGTCTATATTTAAGAATTTTTCTAGCGAAATGGATCGAGTACAATTGTATCAGCTCCTTTGATGTCACAGAGCTGCACGTGCGGCTATCAATACGTTTGCTGTTAAAGCATTCCATCGACTGTCAATGCTGAATATACCATAAAAAATATTTCTTCATCTGCTTTTCTGTAAATAGCTGTTTTCCGGAGATACCACCAGCATAGGGATATCGCCAGCATAGGTTCCACCACTCTATATATATGCAAAAAAAATAAAGATAGTGCGTCTTGCACCTGTGTACTGCAGTAGAAAGTTTTGAAATTTTATGTTTTAATAGATCTATATTTTGAGGTTGTGGAATCACTTTTGACTCCATACTGTTTATACTGTATTGTCCATGCTAAATGTGAAAACCGATCCACGATGTCCTAGATAGGCTTTTACCTGATGAGTGATCTTCTCAACTTGCATATATTTTGACCCAAGAGGCAAAATATCACCTAAATAATAGACGTTTACAAATGGCGCAAGAAATTTCAAAGGGAGATAACTAATCTATTACCAGAATAGTAAAGCCTTCGTACATTAGACAGTTCGTGCTCCCACTAACATAACTTTCGGATGAGACCTAAAACCGAGGACTCAGGTCCGATGTACAGTATCGGTGCTGTACACTGGACATGTTTAAGAACTAACGTGACAGTGTCTCTTGAACAGGACGCGTTCTGTATCTTGCACTAATGACTATGCCCAGAATGCCAGAAACCTAAAATAACTAAACTCTTATATCTATAGTATATGTCGTTGGTCATATGGATTATCCGGTACCACCGATAAAACTCTAAAATACATACATAGAATCTACGCGTCATTAAACACATAAAGGGGATGACAGACACGTAGGGCTGGATACTGAAATCATACCGGTATATTGCCCAACACTAATCAGTCGTCATGCACAAAACTAGATCTACTGAAGATGTAGACTAGATCTATAATGCTGCTATTTTTCACTTTCTTTGCTTACGCGGAAAATGTTGATAGGGACAGTGGCCGACCAGTCAATAGATCTAACATGATTGTAAACTAACCTAAAGCACTAACGAGAAACATTTTGATCTCTTCAAAACAGTAGAGATCTACTGCCCTACAGGCTACAGTACTGACGATATATAGTGTAGACTGAGACGCTGCCAAATTGCACCATCGGCCAAGCATAAAAATGTGCCTCACCTTTTATCATGTTTATCTTGTCCAAAATGTCCAAGGACAAAACAGTTTACACGGTACCGCTTGAAGTCTTCTTTGTCGTTTTCTTTTTCCGTTGAAAAGATGTCCATTGATATTTATTACCTATCTAGAATCTACCAAGCCAAATTTATGTGTTTACAGCAAGTGCAGCTGACAATGACGTCATAGTGCCCTGACGTCATAAAATAGAACGTGCAGCCTTTCCTTTGAAATCATTCATAGGCACTTGGTTTCAAATCAATAGATTGTTTATTTCTTTCTAGTCTATTCCCGCACATTCTCGCGTAGATATACATACTAAATATCACGGACATATATCTACACGTAGATCTATATAGGTCCGTGTAAAAATTTTGATGGGGTTTAAGTTCAAAGTTGCAATGTAGATCTGTCTAACTATGTCCATGCGGTGCATGAACATAGTTAGCTATGTTGATGCAAGTGCATGAACATAGTGACGCATGCGCAGTGGACTATGTTCCAAAATGTTTTTTGTTATCTGGACAAGTCGGTAATATAATTGAATAGCAGTTATGAGTTTAAATAATACCGTGTTCATAGTATTTTCAAAAAGGTACGTTTCAGGGGTACAAGTATTAGCCTGTGAATATAAATGTTTACCTTCATAACAAGCAGTATTTCAAACGAACTGATCATATCTCTGTCGATGTACTTGCTTATCGAATTGTAACACAAACTATCGCTTTTTGAAAACCGAAGAAAAAGTTCATGTTGAAGCATTTATTGATGTTTCGATAAAGTTTTAATTTTGGAAAACGTTTGTGCATTGCATTGATCAGAAAGTCGAGCAGCATATAAATTAACTGAATTTCTGGGGGGTTTTGTTTTTAATGGTATGGAAATGAAACATCCTTCGAGTCTATTTCTTCATTACCGCATAATTATTCAATATGTTTAACTATAATTTTTCTGCACCCACCAACATTATCTGACGGATGCCTCTTGTTTTGGGCGATAGTTTTGTTTTAATTAGTTCCAGTCATGAAGTATATGTTAGCTCACCAATCTCGCTAGAGTCAGTGTTAATATAAATGGCGTTTCATATCATTTGTTATTATATGTTCATGTTCACTAATTCCTGCTTCAAAATCAACGAAATTTCGGCCAATGGGGCTGACTGTGGTGTTGTAATCTACATTCCATATTCTTTTCAAAAGGATGGCAAAATTCTCAATTAGTATTCAATGCGGATTAGATTTTAACATAATCAGTATAATCAAATAACACCATGTTTAAATTATCTTCGTTGTTTTTGTATTCTCAAATAAAATTTGATCAAGAGTTCGTTGCCTCGCATGAGTGCGGTATTTATTGAGAAACAAAGCTATTGACTTATGGAATTGTTCTGGTATCAAAATCGAAAGAGCTGTTCAAGTGATACTGATAAGTGCTTGGTGTGTTTTAATGTTTTATGTAAATTTTGGTATTAACACTCTGGCTTTTGGTCTATGTTGGATCTTGCATACCGTTTTCAATGTTTTAAACTGTATTAATTTTGTTAAACAAATCTCATTGGCCAATAAATTTCCATGCCGGTGACAACATTCATGCTACAACAAGCTTATAGTCTCCTTTGATGTTTAAATGTTTGAATTTCAAACATGTCTTATGAGATGATTTATCTGAAATATTCATATCTAACGACACGATAACAGCAGGACAATTAATCATGCACACAGTTATTAAATGTTTCTCCTTTCAAATGAATACAGTAAATTAATTTGTTAACAAAAACTTCCACTTCTCTTGGTGAAGATTGTCTGATAACTAATTCAAGCAATGAGCTGTTAACAAAAATCATGCATAATACATACTATCACCAAGGATCTTATCATATTTACTAAAATTAACTTAAAAAGTCACTATCGCATACAAGCCCAGAAATATAAAGATAAAACTAGCGTCTATACATATTACAATGCTCAAGAACCCATTTGATAAAAATTGAAAATTTCTCCTGTTTTACGTTTTAAACTCTAATAAAATATATATAACAAAGTACTTTCTACAAATGGTGTACAATTTCTAGTAGCGATTCGAGCACTTTGATTAAGTTAAAGACGCACGGAGTTAGTGCGGAAATAAGAATGAAGTAGGTAATTAGTAGAGTAGACGAAATGCATAATTTTTTAACAGTAGTCTACGTAATATCAATTTGAATATTTTAAACCTTACAAACGTTTCAAGAAATCACTAGAACTTAAAAACTACTGCCCATATGATACCGTAAACTTGTGATAGATACCCAGTATAATACGAATAAAAAACCTTTATCTGTTTATGCAGAACAGAACAGGATAAACTATTAACTCAGGCATTGCATAGCCTATCTAAAAGTATACCTATAATTTGCATAGGCATCATATATATACATGTTTATATATGAATATACAATGAAAAATGTTATTGCATATTTTATGAGTCTTTGTTGTATTGTCTTTGTACTTGTGATCGACAAATACATTTCTTTGAACAATTCTCCACGCAAAGCATTCTCATGTGCGAACTGGAATGTTAAAATGGCTAACAACACATTTTCCTTGCAACTGTTGTATACAATAAATTACTTTATACGCTTTTTGGATATAGTAAAAGTTTAGTCTTATAATAATATATCTGATTTAAGTAATAAGATATGAGAAACGTTAGGTTGGATCATCTGCTTGGTAACTAAAATTCTGTTAGCAACAATAAAAATAATTCACCAACAACATTACGCCACACGGGAAGTCTCAACAGGACAAATGCACATGGAATGGAATACAAAAGACATTTGTGTAGAGACAATTAAATAAAAGTACAGACAGCAGACACAATTACAGTAGTTTATTTATTGTTTTCCCTGCAGTCTTAAGATAAATTATAGTACATTCTAACCCTATCCCATTAGAAAAAAGGTACAGAATATTCACAAAACAGTTTAATGATGATTTTAGTGTGCCATGAAAATGTCAGGATCTTGCTAAAGAGGTTTTAAATTTTATTCTTGTAACCCCTGCGTTGCTTTTGTCAGCATGATTATTAAGTGAAAGATTAGCACAACAGAACAAATTTTGTGTTAATATTTTCATTTTACGACCAAGCATTACAAATGTTAACAGCCGGGGGGATTAGTAGCAAAACACAATTGTAATGTAAGGTATGCAATATCAGTAGTTAAAACACGTGTCAATATGCATATACCATTCTGCCAAGGCCACTCTGAATTGTTGGATAATTTGTTTGTAAGTTTTTAATAGCTTTGTTTTGATTTGGTATGAGTGTTCTGCTTGTTTAGAGGTTGTTTCGAAGCATTGTTGTAAAACATTTGTCTTACATCAAGGGAGAGTAGCCCCCCGTTGCATCATATTTTTGTTTTAAACGTCTAACCTTGCAAACGAAATCATATACTGAAGTGATACTTTTCGGAAGCGATTCGAACATTTCTTGATAAAATAAATGTCACTTTCTCTTGCGGAGGTATACATACCAAAACACCTCGATAATAAACCGGTCCGGAAAATAAGCCGGTCTGGAAAATAAGCCACTGTATCCTTACGAAAAATTTAAGTAAATCGCGACTTATTATCGAGGTTTTAGGATATGTGTTACAATGACATTTTCATAGATGTAATTGTCTTATAAATTTGATATACAGTATGCGAAAGTATTTTTAGATTTTAATTTCGAAAACGTAAGCCGGGATTGTTAAATTTATTTGCAATTATTCGAAAATGACATTACAGTATAGTGTTTCAAATATTTTGATGTTTTCCGCTTTTTATTTTTCAATGAAATGATTACAAATTGTTCGATATCCAGACCCTATATGCGGATTATAATTGTCTTGATGTTTGAGAGAATCAATTAATTAGAAAATACGTTGCATTGGAACTTTTCGAAATATTCGTTTTCTGTGAATGTCAATGGTATTTCAGTTTTCTGTTTTCTGTTTTCCCGCAAGATATGTCAACATTTTCGTTTCATTCCAAAACATGTTTTTAAAATTTGGGACCACAAATACTAATTAACAATCGTGTAAAATGCAATATTGATTTTCAACTTTCGTTTCAGATTACTATTTCTCACGAATATCAGTATGATGGAACTCTGTAATTTAATTCAATTATGCACAATTTCTTATAGGAAAAGTATCTTTTCTATTTCAATGGTCACTGTTTGTTTTTCATATTTATAAAAAAAACTGTTTACAGAAATATACATTACAACGGCAAAATATGCATTTTAAAACACAAAGAATTTTCGGTCAAAATAAACTTGGTGACATTTCATAATTATGACCAAAGGATACTAAATCAAAATCTTTGCTAAACTGAACGAGTAAATCTTCCTAACAAACGTTTGATCTGATCGCTAACTGCGCGACTCGGTTCTTCTGCACGTGAACTTGTACTTGTCGCATTCATTAAACTGTCAATAAATGATCTATGATCTATGATTAATGCATATCTTTTATACTTGGTTCGTGGACGGTTACATGAGATCGAATTTCATTAGACTCATGGCTGAATCATTGTATTACGTAATGAATTATCGTCTGCTTCTGCTATTGTTTTGTGACAGCGTCACGGGGTGTCGCAGAATGTATTTTCCTGTTCATTATTGGTAATTTTCGCATGTTACAAATTGAACAGTATTTTTGCAATTTAAATGGTTTTCAAACGCCGCAATTTCCCCACGGACGAGAGAATGACACATTATTCTTTCTAAATGTAAATCTATGTTAACCACACACAATAAATATGGAGCGCCGGGCTTTGTTTAACATCGAACACAAAACATTCTATCAAATCTGAGATAAAGCCATGTAATACATCTAATCAAGTAGAATCTAGTAAAACACATAAGAAAAAAACCCTGATACATGTATACAAACAAACATTTTCGGGTGATGGAATAAGGGAGGTTGGGGGTTCAAATTTCTAAGGCACAATGACTTTTACCTTGTTGCAGTTGCAACTGTCCGCATGTTTGTCATTATAATATTTATAATATACAGTTTTCACAAAGGTACATAGAATGTGCGGTATTTAAAGCGGCACAAGCCCCATTCTTGGGTTGAAAAAATGGCGAGAGGCATACCCTGAAGTTTATTGATAAACTCTATAAAATTCTAATCGTTTTAACCGTGTCTTTCATAGACTACCGTTACACAAAACTTGCTACATTGTAACATTAGAAACATGAACTATCTTTGAAACAATATTATATACATATATCATGCTCTTTGTACAAAACATCAATGATACTGATACTAAATCGGGTCATTTTCGTTTAAATGTTGCATTAACTTGTCTCAGTCGAAGCCACATTATTCTTTTGTTAATACATGTTGTAGTGAACGCAAAAATCATTAAAGGTCTGGTTCTAAAGCGTCAATTTCAATTCATTCAGTTAAGTCCTGCATCTATTTCCTTAAAAACTGTTTCGTGCAAATTGGTGACTAAAACAAACGTTTTTAATACATTTTTTCTGTTTTTCCAAGGAAAAATTTTACAGAAACCCTTTCTGAGAAAAGGAAATTCGTTTTGTGTTGATAGAAAGTGCGTAGATCCATAAACGATGTGAATAATTTGTAAGATGTTAAAACTGCCTGACATACTTTTAATTACATGTTTAAAATTCAGAAAGAATAAAACTGAGTTTGAATTTGAAGAAAAAACTAAAAAACCCAAGAATATAAAATAGAAGGTATTGAAACATAAGGAAGTATGTAATTTTCCCTCAACGGACACATAAAATAAATGTAAGTCACACACACACGTTTACTTCACACATTTTCAAGTCTTGCTAGGGCAGACGATAGACAATTTCAATGTCTATGTAGATGTAACAGCCAAAGCAAACTATGAAATATATCGGGAGCAAATAAAATGCCTATCAATCGTAATAAGAATATGGATCATGCTATAAAGACAGCAAACATAGCCTTATTAAACAGCTGTACAGTCAATGGAGGGTAGTTTACCAGTCATGTACTGAACAGTACATGTATTTTAATGATTACACTGAGTGATCGCATTTCCAAAAATAGTCTTAACCATTGAAATACCTTTTCAAAAACCAAATACTAATACTTAAATGACTACTTTAGCAAGAAAAATGATTTTGAAACTTTCATTTTGACCTTTGACACGTAGCTATACTGGGCCATTCGGATTTAAAAAAAAAAAAAAATTCAAAAATGGGAGGAAACTCTAATAACATTTCTTTTTCAGCTGGGTATTCGTAAAAATATTGTCTGTTATGAAATAACTCTTTTCTCTTTATGCATGTAAATACAATAAACACTCTGACGTCATTATGAAAAAAATCTTGAATAGACGGTAAGTATGCTCCGGAGAAAAGAAATTAAGTAAAACTGATAATTTCGATAAAACATTCAACTTAATATTAGATATTTGTAACAAATTTAGCGGTGCCATCCTGCCGACGAGGAATAATAAACGAGTTTCATTTGAAGACGAGCCAAAATCAGGTTGACGGCTTGACGCCAATAGCAGTCATTAGTTGTTGATATGAAAATGAATATTTTTGTCAAACATACTTCTATTTCTGTTCATAACCGCTGCAAATCATATTTATCATTTTCTTTCATAATTCAAAAAAGAACCCAATGGCATGTAAAAGATTGTTTACCTACTGCGAACACTATAGTCTAACAACAGCATTTGTAAGGCGCGTGCAGATATACCACAGCAGCAAAAGAGAGAGAGAGAGAGAGAGAGAGAGAGAGAGAGAGAGAGAGGCAGAAAAGCGCGGACAAACAAATAAAACTAGTGAAACTGATTCCATAGAGATAAGTAGATGAACGATATGGATCCGGATCAAACCGTGCGGCCGAATAGCCTCGTTTTGAATTTTTACGGTAAGAACTTTCTAGGTATGCTTTTCTTATATCTAGGCTCATTTCTACTATGCCGGGAACCAGATGTCTGCATTACTCGGGCCTAATGCACACATACCGATGCTAGGAAGTAGAGTAAATCACTTGTTTATGCTGCAGTTTATTTGAAATGTTCTCAATCATCAAGACGTTTTATGCGCGGGGCGTAACTCATGTAATTTGTCTTTACTATGGTGTCAGCGTTTAAACAAATTTTGCAAGGTTGCACCGGTGTGAGTTTTTTTGTACACAATGAATGTGCAGCTGTATTGGCGGTAACAAATTTATCAACAAACCATTCAAATACAATGTATTAGAGCGACATGTTCTTGAGTAATTAGATTAAGTCTTTGTTTTGGATTTAACTGGCGAAACAAATGGCGTCAGTGACGTCACAATGCATTTATTTACGTCGTTATATTTTGAGTAAGCAAAGCCACGTGAAATAGCCACCAATAGTAATTTGAAATAGTTTGAGTAATAGCAGTCTTTGTGATCCACAGGTTAAGAGTTCGTATGGAAGGCAGTATAGCGACAGACTCCAGCTACTTACAATGACTTGAAGTATCCTATTTCTGTGTTCTTAACTAGTTAAACCTATTCACTTGCGATTTAATTCTGAATTTCATTATAAAATGGACAATTAACATATTGCAAATGCAGTTTCATTGGTCCGCAGCCTGTTATACCACAGTCATCCACAACATAAATCTTTTAACTTAAAGAAAGTCATTATTCAAAATTACTTAAAATACATATATTAAAATGGAGAATTTTATATAAGGCGCAACGCGATTAACTGCTTGTTTATATATTTACATGGTTAGCATATCATATAAAGAAGAAGTAAAGCAATGTTTACCATATTTGATGTTTTTCCATGTGTATATTACAGCATAGATAAAACATATACATGTGTTTGTATACTATGTCCGTATGTTATCATGAAATATAATCCGTTAATACAAAACCGAGATTTAAGCCAAACCTCTTAGATTAGTATATTAATGTTTTCTTTTTGATGTGCTATATTTATTTAACCTGTGCATGATATCGTTGCTTTATTTACTTAAATTTTATCACAATTTTAAATACGATCTTAACTTTTTATCTAATTTACCTTAATCCTTTCGAGTATTTATTTTCCATTTTATAGACATTTTTGTAAACAACGAAATAAAAGATCTTACCTTGATAAAATTCGTAAGCAAACATTAAATCCACTCTAAATGTGTTCACATATTTCTTTTTTACTACAATTTCTATCCTTCTCAAGCACAATATCAAGTACGAAAAATAACTTCAGTAAATAACACCGGAACTGGTAAATTACTATCACTGTGTGGTTAATAACTTACTGATATCACTCCTTGTAGGATCATAATAAACCACAGTAATAAACCACAGTAAAACAGTAACAGTTTTGTGATTAATTCCTCCCCCTCTTTTGTTAGCCGTTAATACACACCACACAATCGAGAAATAGATACATACACTGCCCGATTGCGCTATGGTTTTTACAAGAAATTTGGAACTACTGCGAATCTTCTTTGTCATGTAACAATTGAACAAGAGACACAGGAATATTTTCAACGGTTACAACTGCAATTATTGCAACGATGTTTAAAATACTCTTACACTTTGTATACCACTAATTTTGTATTTAGCACTGCGTAAAGTTTTGCTTTCTCGGACTGTAAAAGTTATTGAATCATAAACAGAAATAAGTGTTTATAGTGTTCATAAAAACATATACCTGAAAGTAAAAGAGTTTCTAAAATGCAGTTTATTTTTCTGAAATGAAATGAGTACATTCAACTTCTCAGAGCTCTTAAAAAAGTTCCTTTATAGCTCCTAAAGAACAAACTACAAGTATGCAGGACACAAAGTTTACATGTACATACATTGGTATGTGAATAAATGATATTCAAAGTTAAGTGACATTAAACTATTGCAACGAAAGTTTAACAATTTCGACCAGAACGGTTGCGACGAACGCTAAATATAAGCGAGTACAACGAACGTTTCAATATTTGATAAGTCATTTGAAGGGGCTGAAGAACAAATCTACTGCCTCGACACATCACTGAATCTGCTCATATCATCCACATATCATAAATGCACTACGCGAATAACAATTCTTACAACTATCGTCAGAAGCAGAAGAGAAGAATAAAAATAATCTAGCATATCTTGTCAGAAAGTCATTCATTAATGAAAGAGATGTTGTTTATTTTGTATGTAATATGTTTACCCTGCTCTATAACGATTACCTACATTAGGTATGGGTGAAATCAAAGTTCCGCAGGCAACACTCAGATATTCAATCAGTAATGCATTACCTTTACACAGCAGTAAGGTATTCGGAAAAGTTAACAGTTCGGTGATTTTTGTGCAAAACTTTCGTGAATAAAATATGGAAAAAAAAAATTACTTGCAATCGTACGGTTATATATTTATATCACTGCATTTGTTATATTTGTCATATTTGTTTAAAGGTCCATTACTAACACCAAATCAAATTTTCTTTTAAATATCGAATCGTAACTGGCGTCTTATCAGAAGGAAAAATATGACATAGTGCATTGAATGTGACCATTTTGTGTTGAAAATTTGAGTTTAACAAAAAAATTAATGAATCATAATTTGCCTTTTCAGAAACGAAAGTAGGTTTTCCCGTTTTCAAATATCTTTGTAATTTTCCAGAAATCTCCCAGAGAGAGGCTGTAAATAGGTTGTACATAAATAAGCATGCCTATTTTGAATTATAATTGAAGAACTTTACTTTATATGTTTGACTGTTTACAACATTCATTAAAGCGAAAGTAGGACAAAAAGACCACCCAGGTCAATCTAAGGAAATACACAAACATTCACTCGTTTTTCTGCAGCAGTATTTCAAACAGGGAAATGCCCCACGGCTATTGTAAAGTTTTAGAAGCCAGTTTCAAACTGTATTTCCCTGTTACAATTCCAGATTTAAAAGAAAATTCGATTTGATGTTAGTAATGGACCTTTAAATCTATTGTACCGTAATAGGTAGCGTGACGCCGACTTGAAGACAGCGCTGGACATTTAGCTGAATATAGTTTGTCTTAAACATAAAACAGAACATTGTAAGTTTATTATGTGACGACTTAGTACATCTGCACGTCATATGCAGCCTCTTGCTATCATGCCTTTAGTACTATCCAGATGGTATAATCTCCCTTGTTTGTATAAACTAGTCTATTTCCCTTTTACGTTAAACTATAACGAACTTAAGTTTTACTGGTGTTTCATACAGCAGTGAAAATCGAATAATATTGGATGGGAGGGGTGACCCGGATTGTTGCAAGCACACACTTATATTTGGGTAGAACTACTAACATTCCCCAAGACGCCCCCTTTTTATTGCAGCCTCAGTAATCGTTGTTAATGCAAGCCATTTAGGCTGTAGTTGTTTAAGTCCATAAACAAGAGGAGATGTTTGTAAACCACTTATGCCCCACTCCCTTTCCTTATTAGGACACTGTTTGCCTATATGATCTGATCTCAAGCTTACACCAATCACCCATAAGATAAGTATATAACCATTACCTTTATGATCCGGTCACAATGTTTAAACCCTTTACCTTAATGGTCTAGTCACAGGGCGGATACGCTTCAGCTATAATTATGATCCGATGGCAAGATGTAAGAAATACATTTTTGAGCCTATAATAATCTCTTTTTTTCATATGTCAAACCACACAGTGCTTCGCCATGTCACTTGACTGCGACGTCATTCACTTGTTAATACCCTTTAATGATTACCATCATAAAAGCACCATTGTTTTACATTGAAGTCGAAACATTTTGACCGCGAATTTTCCTTAAGCTTGGCACATTCCTTAACTACATCCTATGACAGTTTACTGTATCGTTTATGAACAGCGCACAGGAATTTATCTTCCCTGAAGATTTATTAAATATTCACAGTCGCGAAATTGAATTGCAGCCGCGCCGTCAGTCTGTGTAAAGTAGCTTGTACAATGATTTATGATTTAGAATGCTTGTAGCATTTCAAAAGTAGAACATTGCTATCTTATGTCGACGGCCACAGTATTTTGATTAATGTCTTTATAATGATACAAATGTACCGAATATAATTTAATAATCCAACATAATTCAGATGCATGTGTTTGATCATGTTAATATGTTTTACGTGTATCATATGAAGAAGACATAGCAACACCCGTTGAAATAAAGTCTTACCTTAGAACACAACCTATTTAAGCGTCTGTCAGAACACGTATCACCAGTCGCTGACATTAATTCAATACACCTGAAACAAAATTGAAATAAGTGATTTTTCTTTTGCTAATATTTTTAATATTGAGTTAAACTTCCAAGGCCATAGGTAATAATAATTCAATCGTTACAAGATAAAAGAACCACCTGTCTGATAACAAAGTTGGGACATTTTCAAATTAAAAGCACGTGATTACAGACATACTCGTCTTTTGTCAAGGACAAACAAATGATTTTGTGAAAACAGTCAACCGTGTTTGAAAAGACAGACTTACGTTGATTAAACCAACACGAAAATGACATTCAATCGTACTGCGAAGACTTCTGTCAAAATAATTGGTCTATTTTCCAATTAACAAATTACAATAGTTTCAAGTTTTAAGTTTTCTAGTTTTTTATTTAATTTCTTACAGATCTTAGACCCATGTGGCAAAACATGCATATGCACATCACAAATATGGCAGAATACTTTAAACATTATAAATATGATTCATATGACAAACAAAATGCCATCGCAAAGTATTATACTAAATGACCAAAAGTGAAAATCAAAGGAATATTCTTTTATGTTTTAGTTGTTTAAAGTATTGTTCATAACGAAACAATAGTGTCTTTTTTAGATAGCTCGTACACATGTAGAATGATTAAATGCAAGTGATATCATGCACAGGAATACAATGTACAAGTATCAAAGGCACCACATAAATGAAGTTCCAATTCCAAGCCAGTGAAATCCCTTGAATAAGAACAGAACACATGTCAATTTCTCTGACCGAGAACACGACACGAGTGAGTTTCTTCTTCCATGAACAATAACAAGTGTTGTACCTTGACGAAGAACATAGAGTCATTCAAATATTTTGCCGACATAACAAGATACTACGCAGAGAACAAAACCGTCTGAGACCAGAAGGGGATTTAAACCTATCAACTAGTGCAGATTATAAGATGGGGTATACCACAGTCTCTTTCAGGTAGGACATATATCAGGTCCTCAATTTAATTCGTTCTCGTGAATCTTAAAAGTGAAAAAATCAAGACAATTAGTTAGTTTTTATAGGAATTTAACAACAGAGAACTTGTTTACACACCTTGCTGGCGCAGTTAAGAAATTGTATATACAAAACAATTCCAGTCAGCAAGTTTGCAACATACAAAAACCAATCATTTCATGTTCTACAACAAGTTCAACGAGTGTATAGTCTGCAGTAAAGCTGTGCCAGTCACAGGAATTTCAGTGATCGAATTATTATTTGCAGCCAGTTATATTAACTCTACTGTCATAGATTTATTAACATCATAAATTTCGAAATGATCTGCAAACTTTTTTAACCATTACTTGAGGTACATCTTTTGTATAAGACTTAGTTGACTCAGAAGTGTTACAAAGAGTGACTCGGATACAGTTGTTTTGCTACGCAAAAAATATTTGATAAAAACAGTCTTAATATTAACGATTTAATGGTTTTTGGTAGGCTCGGTCGAACGAAACAAAGAAACGAAGGAAAATACGTACATGAAATTCAGTCGAGCTGAAATTAGAAATTGGACATTGCAATATTAAAGTGACATTATGCACATAGCGTATTTTTGGTGACAATTTTATAAATGCAATTTTTGGTTGCTGTGCATTTAAATGTGTAAAATTAATGATTATGCCGCATTAGTATTTGAAATTGGTGCTTTAGATATAAAAAATCGGACTGATAAAATGATAGTTGATTGTGTCGTTGTTGATGTTGGTAGAGATTTCAGCAGTGGAAGGGAAGCAACTCCTGCATGCAGTTGTTGGCGCTGTGCGGAAGCACAGTGCCAGTTTGAATAGGTTTTAATTTTGTACCATGGGGTTGCATAATCGAATAGGGAGTAGCCAACATTATTATTGTAATTAAAAACTATGTATTATGTGTGAACAAACTGTGAACACCTATAATGAATAAATAAATAAGTATTAACTGATTACAAACAATACTATACCAGATGCATACGTCTTCGACCGTTAATTCAAAACTTTTGACATATTCATAGGATATTTAATAACTTTTCCACAAACTTGAAGGTTACGGTTTTTATTGCTTTGTTTACGGACCCTACGGCCAGATTCATCAAAGTTCAGAAAAAACGTCTCAATAGTTGTTTTGCTAACTCTAAACATTTTGAAGTTTAAATACATATGTTGTCAACGTGAATAATTAATGAAAACCTATTTTAATTACTACATACTAAAAGTAAAATGTAGGCATTATAAATAAGACCGTTCACCTAACTATGCGATACATGGGGTCTCAATGAAAGTTATGTAAAGCATCGCTAACAACTGACCAATAGAAAGACAAAATTAATCACGTGGGTTTCGTCTGCGTCGAAAAGCGTCTACTGACCACGAGCTGTAGCCTTGTTTAATGGGCGTCATCGTACCATTATACGGAAGGTTGTTTTATGATTCGTTTATTTTTTGTTAAACTGTAGTAAATGTGTTTTTTTACTTATTATGATAACAGTTACAAATAACATAATGTATTTGGTTTTTCCCGTTGATAGGTTGTTTACTGATATTCTAAAATGACACTGATTCCTTTAAATCATGTTTCAAAAACATGCGCAGCGCCTTTGATGCTTTGCATCAAAATTTGTCTTGTTCTTTTCTTAAATTGACTCTCCCAGTCAAATAAGAAAATCAATATTTGGAAAGTTATTTTTTCATACTGGTAGCGGGAAGAGTTTGGTGTATTGGGTTAAAAGCTATTATTTCCTCTACGCTTTTGTACACACACCATTTTCAGCTGGATTGTTACTTGAAAAAAATGCGCATAATGTCACTTTAATATGCTTTATTGACAATACGTTTGAAAACATTAGTCCAAAAATAACATTTTCAGGAAATTTCAAGTGTAATACTCTCAGCAGTGTTGATATATCATTAACTATACAGGTACTTGCAGTGAAAATGTATTCTATTTGATCTTGCATATGCGACGAAAGAAACGTGCATGCTTCTTCTATGCATGTTGACTTGACGAGTGCCAGCGACAGAATCTATACCGCTGAGCTAAATTAATACGGATTGCATTGAAAAATCACTAATGAATAAATTTAATTTTACTGATTAAATCAAGATGACATTACAGCAAAGCCAGCTCTCTTCAGCATCACAGTACAATATGAAACATGTCGAACATATTGTGGATAGAAGTTATACAGATTGCGGATAGAAGTGGTACAGATTGCGGATAGAGGTCGTACATATTGCGGATAGAAGTCGTACATATTGCGGATAGAAAAGGTACAGATTGCGGATATAATTGGTCTTTTTAGAAGTCTGGCATCATTTGAAATCTCCGATAACAAGTTGTCTTTCAGATCTACTGAAAATGCACTTCTAGTAAAACTTAGACCGAGTCATCACACGTCACAATTTGTCCTTCATTTGACTCTTACTGAGTTTTGATTGATTAAGATATTTTTTTTCAAAAAGAAGGACTTCAAGAGGAAAGAAATCTCTTAATTTCTACAGATTTATATAAGTCTAAGTAAAACTTTGCAGTAGAGATAACCATTTTAATATAAAACATGGCACAGTATTTCTTTTGCTTTCATTTGTTGATTTTTATCATTTGTTGATTTTTATTATGCATCAAAATAGTGTTTATGGTACTTATTTTATTCTTTCAACACGGGATTGGTTGTAAAACGAATTAAGCTTTTGCCATTAGAGGCAGTTTCTCTTGTTTCTCCTTGTTGTTGTTCACTATATCTGCCTGTCCGAGTAGACTTACCTTTGTCTGAGTTGTCTTACCTTTGATTTCTAACATCATTTAATGCATATTACAAGTTACGATATTTTACAAATGACATATTTGCGCTTTCTTCAAACATCAAACATTTGTTGATCATGTGTATAGTAAAGTTTCAATACCAAATAGAACATTTCCTTGTTTCATGACGTGTTTCTTTCTCCATACTGAATTATACTGTAAACGCTATGCTAAACACGTGTTTTATAGATAATTTAGAGTTTCTGGAGGTTAAAGCCAAATCCATATACTGTTAGGAACTTTTCTGCCCACATTGTGTACTAATTATAGTTATCAAGTGTAGCTAAGTATAAGGGTATAACTTGAGAAAAATGGAAAAACAACTGGAAGATACAGAACTTTGACTGCTGACTAGAATAAACACATTTTGACATGTGGTGCAAGCAACAATTTCGACTGGATTTTAAAACGTTTGATCACTTAATAGAACTACCACTGTTACTGCATTGACTGCGCTTAAAGGGAATATTAACAATAAATGACATTGGATTAACGACTTAACTTATTGAACGCTGATCAAATGTCAGTTTTGATACTTTTAAATTTGGTTTTAACATACATATGCCACCATGCTTCTATAAGCAGTTTTTTTAAAGAAGTGCAAATGGTCCAACTGAGTCCATCTAACCTAGTGGATGAAGTAGATTATTTTATTGCATATTTAGACAACATATTCGCTCGGTAAAACAACGTGCTCAAAAACTATAATTTTAAAATCACGTGAAAGAAGCTTATTACCACAACGTTACACTAAAATACTAAAAAAACAGCATGTTTTGATATCAACATTCTTAAATGTACATTTCTGAAATTCAGTTATCACTAAGGCGATATAACAATTAAAATTCATAAGCTGTTGAGAAATTTGAATTTCTATTAACTTCTTCGCTAAATTGATAACAAACTGTCAAGAGATTGCAGTTTAAGAGCATTTCGCACGAAATTTCCACATAAAAGCGGAGTAGATTTTGTAGTTGCTGACGAAGGCATTGAGCTTGTGTGCATGTACAAACCGTCGATGAATCGATCTTTTGATTTATTTTTGTATGATGTTGTTATTCAAGTTTTGTAATCCCTCAGTCATTACTTTAAGGTTCATCTGAACCACAATTATTCTATTGATGTAATTTATTTAAGATGTTATTATATGGCTTGTTACAATGATGTACCGACAATGCCTTACTGTGTCATTCAAATAACCACTGAAATCACTCACACTCACATTTCGCCATACATACTATACATTACAATAATATAAGTTGAGTAACAAGAATGAAAATTCTAATTTTCGACAGGCTAACTACAGTAAAGAATGAACATGGAAATGGGAAAATATAATTTTAAACAGTACACTAACTTAAAGTTAAAACATCTAAATTTGAACATAGCAGTCATATATTTTTTTACAGATCCACAGAGGGATCAACTGGAGTTTCTAGGCCTACTGAACTTGTGATTTGAAAGTAAGATTGGAAGGTTTTATTTTCAGTCGATTAAAAAAACTACACACGTCCGTTTTGTACATAACATGGTTGAGAATTGTAAGAAATTTGAAATGTTTCTTAACTATATGTGTATGTGTAAGTAACAACTTTCTTAAAATATTTTTACCACTTCAGCAAGAGCAAAAATGCATATAGTTTTATCTTTGTGTAGTTTGGTAAAGAACGTTTCAGGAGAAGTCAGGCACCAATTACAGGGTTTAAAAATTGGGGCCTGCTTTAGTGGTCTGAAGGTTAGGGAATTCACATACCGTAAGTAAGAGAACACCAGGTTCGATTCCTGCACAAGTCACATGTCGTAAGTCCTTACGCAAACTACTAAAAACAAAAATAATATCAAACAGGGAATGCCACGTACCAAAAACGCAGCCTCCCCAAAACGAGCCCCACAGCACCCAGAAGTTCGATTCCAAAAAAAAAAAAAAAAAAAAAAAAAAAAAAAAAAAAAAAAAAAAAAAAAAAAAAAAAAAAAAAAAAACAAAAAAAAAAATTTACACACACAAACATACACTACCAACACACACAAGCATCAAAGCAAACACACGGGACAAACGAACAATTAACGGAACACAGTGGGGCACCGCCTTGGAACGGTCAGTGGCAAAAACACCACTGGGGAGCTTAAACCGGTTTATGGTGCGCACCCAACCTCACTCTACCCCCACCATGTTCCAAAGTCACAGGACAGTGTAAATAAAAGAATCCCTGCTAGGTGAATCTCTAACACTACGCAAGGAAACAAAAGGCATGGTATGTAAAACACAAAAATGTCTCGTGTATAAATATATAAAACAAACCTTGGAATCAAAAACGTAGTCTCAATCATTTGCCAAAAAAAAAACCCCTAAGGGCCCACACATGTATTCGCTCTTTTGACAAACTTTTTGTATTCGTTCACAAACATTATATTTTTAAAATCAGCTATTTTATATGAAGTCAATATGAGGATATATCTTTTCAATGGCTAATGTTGAGTAAAGTTGTGTATGTGTTTGTCGTTGTGTGTGTGGGGTGTTTTAGGCTGCGTTTTGGTGCGTGGAATTCCTTTGATCTGATTTTTGTTTTTTTGTTTGTTTGTTTGTATGTTTGTATACATTCCACTTTCAGCGGTTTGAATACATCCGTTGCACTTTCGCCAAGTTCTTTAAATGCTTTCAGCTGTAGGTAAGTCCTTTCCTAACTACCAGATACATACACAAAACATTCCCGTCGAACAATCAATACCTGTCTGGTAGATAGCAAATGCTGATTTCAAACCGCTTCTGTGTTACTATCTACTGAATAATAAATTGTTAAGTAATTGCTTCATTGGTTATTTAACCATTAAAAGACTTTCTGCTTACCGTAATTCGTCGCAGTTTAAAAAAGCGAAGCTAGATGCAAGTGATCATTCTATAATTAATGATATCATTAATTGGTTTTGTATTGCTCAATTAATTGTCCAAACATTTTAGATTAGTAAAATAATAGCTTTTCCGCTTGTCAGCTTCTTTTACATTATTGTTTTTATACGCCCGTAGGACGTATTATGGGAACACCTGCGGTGTGTGGGCGGTCGGCGTCCACACCTTGTCCGCTCACTAGGTCGAATTCTTTTCATATGATTTTCATCAAACTTGCTGAACAGGTTTATGAGCATAATGTCTGGGCCAGCTTCGATAACCAGCTAAATCGCTCAAGGCGCTTTTGAATTATGGCCCTTAAATTAACGAAAAACGATAAAATTAGCCTTGTCAGCTCAATAGTTCAAACAGGTAAATTAGCCTTGTCCGCTTTTTAGTTCAAATAGGTTTTACAAAACCTATGAACTGTCAGATACTGAGTTATTCCTCCCAGACGGGCGTATTATGTGACAGTTTGGCACAGTTGTTGTTATATGACTATATTTATAATTACTAAGTCTTATTGAAGTAGTGTTTGAATTCCGTTTGAACCTGTAGTGTTTTGTCCATTTTAGCAATAGTAAGTATATAGCCATTCCCTGAAAGCCTATTGTAGTACAAAACAAGTCTACTTAGAACACACTTTTGTAGATAAAGCCGCCGTCCAGTCAATGCTGTTCTCATATGACCCTAATATCCGATATATGAGACTATTTTTTCACAGTACATTGAATTACAAAATTGCGTTAGATTTGTTTCATATAACATGTACTTTAACGTACATCACTCTTAATTAAGTCTTCTGTATTAGATAATTATGATCAATTCTGTATGACCATTGATACAAAAACGTAGGAAAATAGGCTTCTATATTTTGTGAGAAGTTAATCTACTTGTTATACTGTATTCATCAATAATCAATCCGAGAAAGTAGATATGAAGAGTTCTTGTAGGGCGTCGTAATGATTTAGGAAATGCAATTAATTGCTGCTTTCTTCAATCTAGCACTATACTTCATCATATTCCTGTCAGTTCTCGGGGTCTTTCAATCCTTGATGCAGTTTTCCTTAAATGTTAGTATTTCCCTGTTCCAAACGATGAACGAATTCATCATAGCAGAAATGAACAAAAGAAAAATCATTATGCCCATTAGGAGCACACGTTAAGAAACGTACCAACTATTTTAACACCTGGTTTCATCAATGAAGCACCCGACAATTAATTTGAAATAAACAAAATGACGAAGTAAGATTCAAATTTCTCTAGAATGAAATGAATTTGAAAATTTCAAGGGAAAATGGAAAATGGAAAGGGGAAAACCGTCATTTATTTTGTAACCGTTTTAAAAACGTCGTGCAATTATTTACAGAGATATTAGTACATATGGCGGATATGAAAGAGTAAAATATTATTTCGTTCGTCGAGAAATAGCGCTGGCGTCAACACAATTTTAGAAAATCAATACCTTTATGTGTTGGAAATACTTTTTGAGTCCATTATAGACTCGTTTTAAGCTACACACTTGAGCCTTATTTCCAACTGTCTTTGAACGTCTTATCTCGACTTCCAAAGATCATACTATCAAAGTAACCCAGTCAGTCTGATAATAGAACCACTGTCTCAAAATAAAGTTACCAAAGAGAAAAACAAATGAAGGCTGTGAGTATAAACATACCAGTTTTTTTACCAACTACGTACAAACAAATGATTATGTCAGAACATTCAAAAATGTTGTAGTGGGCAAAACAAACGACAGTGGCATTCCATGGTATTTGTAGTGTAGATCTAAGTCAAGTGAAAGGCTTTATGCCATTAACAAGATAACAATCTAGGCAATAACATACTAGCCACTTGAAACGCTGTTTTTTACAACTTAACGAAAGTATTTCATTACTGCAGTCTAAGAAAACACAATGCAAGTCAGATACCTTTTGGAAGAACAATATCGCAAATGAATGTTGCCATAGCAAGGAACATAGAACTACATCGCCAAAGTTTAGAAAACAACACAATTGTTCCTTGTCGAAGAGCAACACGTGTAAAATTGCATTCTCTATGAATACAACGACAGTTAAAACTATTTTGATTTCAAGAACAGCAAACAAGTAGGTTACAACCCTACTGTTTTGAGACACACCGCATGTTTGGTGTTCAACCCGTTTACAGTTGGACGCTATGCTTCCCTCTTTTTGTGTGTGGGGGGGGGGGGGGGAGGACTTGATTTTTTGGGGGGGGGGGGGGGGGGGGGGGGGGGGAAGTTAAACCAGGGCAAAAAGGGGAGGAACTGTTTGATTTCTTCCTCTGGCCGTTTCGGGGGGGGCCCAAGGGGTTTCTCTTGGTGCTCTGCCTTCTGCAAAGGCTTGAGTACAACGTTTTGGTCTCAATTGCTTTTATTTTGGGGGGGGGATTTTGGGTTTTGAATAAGAAGGTTTAAAACATGCGGTGTTACAGGGGCATGCTGTTGGAACATGTGGGGGTAGGGGGGGGGGGGGGGGGGGGGGGGGGTTTGGGGAGAGGGGGGGGGGGGGGGGGGATAAAGGGTTTAAGGGGGGGGGGGGGGGGGGGGGTTTAAGTCAGTGGGTTTTGCACGACCGTTCCAGGGCGGGCCACGGTTCCTTTTTTTTTTTTTTTTTGGGTGGGTGTGTGGGGGTGTGTGTGTGGTGGGTGTGTGTGTGTGTGTGTGTGTGTGTGTGTGTGTGTGTGTGCCTTGTGTGCGTGGTTGTTGGGGGGTTGGTGGTGTGCGCTTCTGGGTGCTGTGGGGCTCGTTTTGGGGAGGCTGCGTTTTTGGTATGTGGCGTTCCCTGTTTGATATTATTTTTGTTTTTGTGCCTTGGTCCGTAATTTATTTTTAAATACTGCAAAAGCTAAACATGTAGTAGACATAAAATGAATAAGACCTGTATTAGATTTTCTCCAGCCAACCAAAGTTTGAAAATGAGATAGGTGTAAATAAAGGATGACAGACAGTGTCAAAATCCTACCGTTATTATTGCTTATTGAATCTTTTACATGAAGTTTTAGAGTTAACTGGCTTCATTGTTTTTGTATTTCAAAACTGAGAACCCCTATGTTTACTACGGAAGCGTATAATGGTCGACAATTACTGTTTATATCAACTAGACATGTGTGTGGTAATATGTTGACTTTGCTTGATAATATTTTGCAATTGTGCGTTTTGTCATGATAAAATAAAACAATTGATTAAAAACAGAGCTGTTTGTTTTCGTAACACGTTAGACGTCAAAAAGCAATCACAATATAATATCTTGCGAAAACTATTACTAAACGACACATATTATTTGGCAAATCAAGTTCTTATCTGACGTATATTTCTCGCGCAAAGCTGAAACCGAAAACAATCATTTACTCTACAGCCCTCGGCTATAATGAATTACAAGAGGGCCAAGATCGTCCTATATCGCTATCCTGTCCCAAAGACAAAAAGTAAGTCTTAAGTCATGATCAATGCCAACCGCTGACAATTTTTAAAATCTCTTTGCGAAACGGTAAACACATTCCAAACGTAGGTTTAAAATCAATGTACAAAGTGACCTAACTTTTGACCAGATGTTACGCAGTTTCGGTCTTGACTAAAGTTCACCAAGACAATCTTTCAATATGACTGATGCCAGTGTGTCAAATGTGGCATCTAGGGTTCGTAGGTGTTTCTATTATTTTACCTGGTGTCCTACTTTTTGACCCAACGAATCCCAGTTTAAAACTAAACATAGAGTTCATCAAAACAAACAGTCATTCTGATTAATTTTCAAGATGATTTGATTCAAAATGTAAATTCTAGAATGTTGATGTTCTATGAGTTCACCTTGTGATCTAGATTTTATGATGTGACCAAATTTCAAACTTGACATAGCATTTATCAAGACATCCAGGGTGATTGGGTGCAAATTTGGCTTCTGTAGTTATCGCGAGGTTTTTCTATTTTTTTACCTGGTGTCCTAGGTTTTGATCACACGTAATATAGTTTCTTTCTTGTCCTATATTTTATCAAGACAAACATTCTAACCAATTTTACGGTTTGGTTGGGTACAAATGTGGTTTCTACAATATTTGGAATATTTTTTATTATTTGAAATGGTCTATGATTTGACCCCGCGTGACCTGGTTTCAACTTTTGGTCGAGAGATCATCAAGAAAAGTATTCTGACCAATTTTCATGACGATTGTTCTTATAGAATGTTCAGACGGTAAGTGTGGACAGACAGACAGACAGACAGGCAAGCAGGCTAGGTTGAGCTCAAAACAGAACATTTACACCAGCTATCTACTCTAGTTTCACCGATGTCGGAGCTAAATATTAACTCTTTTTAGCAATAAATTATCTTACACAAGCAAGATAAATCTTCATGCAATAACTTTACCGTTCAAAATGATTTTACTTGCTGATTCTTAAGGAACGAATGCTACAATTATCATGCAATATTTCTATTACTATCTTGCATTTTCCCGTAAGATTTCAATCATGATGCGATATTTTCGCATCAAATCTACATAAATATCTAGCAACTGGCGACCATTATACGCTTCCGTAGTTTACACACCTGGATGTACTGGTTTAAAATTGTATTTAAAGAATGATACAAGTCAGGTAAATTTGTAACATCTGACAAGAATAGATAAAAACCAGTTATTTTCTGGTTTACTGCAAGTTCAACGAGTGAGGATTGTGTGCAAGTTGAGAAAGTCATAAGAAACGTAAGAGAGATGGTTAAACAATTACATAAACTATACATTTACATATTTATGGACATTGTAAAAAACTGTGCTAAGGGTTTAGCTTTCTTGTGAGAATTTTGTGATTTGAAAAACATAAATCTCATTAAAAAGAAAGACACTGCTATATTTTGATTATTTTGATAATTTTCCATCTATCTAATTTTTCAAGATAACCTGTGAAACAATTCATTACGTAATTGCTGATAATTCTGAACCAATGACAACATTATATTTATAATACACTGTCATCATTTTAAAGTCCCAGGATCTTTTTGAATTTACTGATATTGTAACATAGATATACTGATAGGATAATGATAAACCATGTTATAATCACTCTAAAACAATGTTGATATAGTCAGTCCTTTTGTATTCAAGATGCTTTCTCACGAAAAAGAGATGCCATCTAATTGCAACAAGAGCTGTCCCTCACAAGTGACGAATGCCCCCGAAAGAGGTGCCTCACAGTCTGTGTCCTCTCCATGTGCTCAATAAATGTGCTATGTAATTTTAAAATCCTTCCATGCATGACAGAGTAATCATGCATACAGTATTCCATTACTTTAAACATTAAGTGTGACCTTGACCTTTGAGGTAGGGACTTGGGTCTTGCCTGGACACATCCGCTTGATGTGCTAGACAAAGCATAATAAAGTTATAGTCCGGACACGAATGTATGCATATATACAGGATTCCATTACCTATAAATTCTAAGTGTGACCTTGACCTTTGAGGTAGGGATATGGGTCTTGCATGCGACACGTCGTCTTGATGTGCTAGACATTTGTGCCAAATTATTTTAAAATCCTTCAAAGCATGACAAAATTACAGTCCGGACACGAATGCGTGCATATATGCATATATAGAGGAATCCATTACCTTCAAACTCTAAGTGTGACCTTGACCTTTGAGGTAGGGACGTGGGTCTTGCATGCGACACGTCGTCTTGATGTGCTAGACATTTGTGCCAAGTTATTTTAAAATCCTTCAATGCATGACAAAGTTACAGTCCGGACACGAATGTGTGCATATATGCATATATAGAGGAATCCATTACCTTCAAACTCTAAGTATGACCTTGACCTTTGAGCTAGGGACGTGGGTCTTGCACGCGACACGTCATCTTGATGTGCTAGACATGTGTGCCTAGTTATTTTAAAATCCTTCAATGCATGACAAAGTTACAGTCCGGACACGAATGTGTGCATATATAGAGGATTCCATAACCTTCATACTCAAAGTGTGACCTTCACCTTTGAGGTAGAGATGTGGGTCTTGCACGAGACACGTCGTCTTGATGTGCTAGACATGTGTGCCAAGTTATTTTAAAATCCTTCAATGCATGACAGAGTTACAGTCCGGACACGAATTTGTAAGTGGGGACGCACGGACGCACGGACAGACGGACAGACGGTGCGATTTTAATATGCCTCCCTTCGGGGGCATAAAAATACAGCTCTATATTTCTAACCTGTATATCGATTTAAAAAGTAAAGTTATGAATGTTTTTGGTACATATAAAGGTCATTTCTGCCGGTAAGACATCTTTCTTCGTAAAAGAGATACTTGTAAATGTGGTCCTGGGACTTTAAATAACAATATATATTTTTAAGCATGTCATTGTATTGTCAATTTAATGACGCTTTTTCACTGCACCGCGCGCGCGTACTGTACGTTTCTTACGTCATATCCGTTATTTTGTTTTGTTTATATACACATAGAATGGAGAGGCCCGTTGAGGCGAAACGTCGTATAAATAAAACAAACAAAAATGAACACAGAATTTTCATATTTGATTGTTTTTTAACGTCATTATTGAAACAACGGACACAATTACTTAATTTTGTCAAGCTAAAATTAGAAAGGGTTTAGGAGGAATTGATGTGATTATGTTTATGTTTTGATAGCCAGGTAAACAGAAGTCTAAAAAAGCAATGCTTTGTGTGAAATATGCATATACGCAACACTATTGGATATAGCTGCGGGCCGGGAATTCCAAATACAGATTAAATGCGAATAAAAATATGCGAATAATAATATGCATGCTATTTCTGTGCAATTGAAGTGACAGAATCTATATCGGTTACCTAAATCAATAACGAATGAAATTGAAAATTACAAATGTTATTTTTTGTATGATTACTACATTGGAAAATGTACCATTCTAAACTGTTCAACACATTTTAACTTTAACTTTTTTACCAAACGAAGCTATCAATATATTGTTAGAAAATCACGACTTTTAAAGGTTGCAAGAGCACGGCTAATGTTTAATTTTTTTGATGGTTGAAGTAGTCTTACTTTTGAATTTTTATATTTTTTCTCAATCACATTAAATGATATAACGATATTTAACATATTTGCGCTTTCTATGTAAGGTGAAATTTTGATATCAAATCGATGCAAATTTCTTGTTCCATAGCAATTCACATATCCATATTGAACTTTATAAATGGGTTTTTATAGTGTAAATGTATTTAGAGTTCCTGGAAGTTTCCAATAAATCTATAACCACAACCAAATACTGTTAAAGCAACCTTTTGACGCCTGCCTGCTTCACATTATGTAGTAATTATAGTTATTAAGTCTAGCTAAATATCAGGGTATAGACTAAGAAACTTGGAAAACAGCTGAAAGATTAAGTATACTTACTACAGGAAAATAGAGCAAACACATATAAGAAATATGTTACACTTCATTTGATAGAAAGTTTGTTAATAACAATTACTGCTGATATAAATGATCTTTACAGGTACGTCAGCCCGTTGTCATTGACTGTGAAGTTTTATAAGCCGTTTGTCGTGGTAACCAATTGAATTCAGAAGGCCTCAGTTTTGATAACTATATAACTGATTAGTACTGCAGTCAACGGTGCCCTTGTAGCCCGGTCTATAGAGTAAACTGTCGTGCACCGATGAAATTCGTCTTGGAAACCGCTAATTTGAAAGTCAGGTGACACAGAGCCTCCTTTGATACCAAATGAAGTTTAAACAAAGAAAACTTCAGACCTGTATAAGTTAATACAGATCATGCTTGTAAGGTTAAAATTACCTTGTTTGTTACAGTTTCGTTATGGGGTCCAGCTGTTGTAACAGCGATACAAATATTATAATACATAAGTGGCTAAAATAGGTTATTAAATGTATGGAGAATAGATGAGCAGGGTATGAGACATTACGTTGCTTTATATACATGTACTCATTAAAAAGGTCTGGAATTACTGTCTTAAGCCATATAATGTTCGTATAGACATACTGATTAAATGTTTTCCTTTTCTAGCTGCATCCGTCTGTTGGAACGCTAGATTAGAAGGATTAACGGGTTTCATTTATGCCGATGGCGAAAACTACAAAAGTCCTTTTTGTACTAAACATAAACGAGACTTGTTAGGAATTTGAAAGGTTTCTTAATAATATAATTTATAATTATAACAAGACACCTTGGCGAGACGTACGGAAATTCAATTAGTTAATCTGGAATATCAACACCATATTAGCAGCTTTCGCGTTAAAGCTGAAATGTTCACAATTCGTTTGGAACAGACAGTATGAAATATTATACATATTTTTTAAATATAATTTGAAACTATTAAACATCAATATAAACCCTTCGCATCTTACTTTTTTAACTTATCTAATAAATAATCTTTTAAAGGGTTACACCATAAAATTGGATGCATTTTGAAATAAATTGAAAACTATAAGCAATGTGTAAATGAGTAGAATCTTTCCTCAGCGTAAAAAATCAGCCCAAATAGCAGTTATAACCCGTACATTTAGCGACATTAGACGTGTTGTAGTGCCGTTAACCCTTCATTTTATAGTTGGTTTTAATTTTTTGGGTGGATAGCTATTTAATATAAAGTTCGCTTTATAGGCATTTTGTGCTCACAAGGGACATTTCTCGATAATTATAATTATTTTCTTCTTGCAAAGTGCATATTTCTTTTACTTTATTTACACTAAGCAAATTTTAAACATTTAAAGAATGTAATCTGTTAGTTGTTAAATATGTTCCTTCATTTTGTCAAGGAGTCAAATTCATGTGTTCATTGTGTAATGAACGACGTCATTGGTCTTGTATTGCACAAATAATTGTTAGTACAATAGTAGATGTTTTCCTATTGTTAGCTTCTTTCCCGTAAATACTTTTATTATATGACTTCCTATGTCAATAGTTGATTACTACAACACTACTTCCTAATGAGATGTAAAAGGTTTTTGAGGCAATACGAAATAGACTAATGAGGTCCAGCCTTCGGCATTTGACCTTTGGTTGTAGTTCAGCGTTACATTCTTGAATAGGGGCAAATGTATATTGGTGGGTCACAGCCGCCGTACAATTTACTCATTGACACTGCATTGGCTATTGGTACAGTCACTTGCATGCTGCACTTTCATCACGCTGTGACAATACACAAGCCTGCTTACGTTACAAGTACTCAGTGACACTGCTATTGTGCTATTGGTACAGTCATTATGCATGCTTGCACTTTTATCACGCTTGTTGACAATGATACCATGCTACAAAATACACGAAGTGATCAACCAGATGGAAAAGTTATCAGGCACTAGGCAAAATAGAACTAAGCATATGTCATTTCAAAATATAAGTCACATTTTGATAACAGGGGCGCTATGTTCTAGTCGTGTTTTTCCGTAATTTGAATAATTATTTGCCTGAAAGATTATCGGGATATCCGAATATGATAAGTTAAAAAACAAACAGATTTCCACTTTCATTTTCACATAGTTATATAATGCAAACCTTCTTTAACACTCCGCCCCTCGTGTACAACCCTCACTAACTAACATAACTCCGCATGGGAAAGCTGGATGCTAAAAACACGGCAAATTTCCTCCCATTCCGAGTTCCCCAACGGTGTGAAGGCAATGATTGCAATTGACTAGTGCAGACTGGCGCAATAGCACTTCCAACGGTAAACTACTCTACTATGCCCAACAAACCATTGAAGTAAATCCTGGGTGAGAA
The DNA here is from genome assembly GCA_022818135.1 of Saxidomus purpurata. Classification (NCBI taxonomy): domain Eukaryota; kingdom Metazoa; phylum Mollusca; class Bivalvia; order Venerida; family Veneridae; genus Saxidomus; species Saxidomus purpurata. The sequence continues at coordinate 1,495,158 of JAFMSR010000018.1, read as the reverse complement.
AATACCAAGGTCCCTCCTGGGGCTCAAACCCCGGACCTCGTGATCTGAAGGCGGACACTCAACAACGTCGCTAAAGGGTTAACCCAACAGCAAGGCTGTTGGAAGTGGCCTATAAACCTACAATCACTACACTTCTCCCCTTTACTTTTCAGAGCTAGACAGCTCTCCAGATGACCCTCCATGCTCCCCGAATGAGTCCGTCAAACACTTCTGACACCATTAAAGTAAATCCTGGGTGAGAAAATACCAAGGTCCCTTCTGGGGCTCCAACCCCGGACCTTGTGACCTGAAGGCGAACACTCAACCACATCGCTAAAGGGTTTAACCCAACAGCAAGGCTGTTGGAAGTGGCCTATAAACCTACAATCACTACACTATTTACAACAGAGACAAAACATAACTTGATAGGTCTGTAGAATCTTCTCCAGTTCTGTACTCGTCTTCTACGTCAATTTTTATTCCACTTATAATAACGATGCCGATTAAATTTTGTCAGTAGTATAGAAGAGACATCGAGAAATTTTTTAAAAAGGCGATGTATTTCTTCCAATAAGAAAAATATTGTCTGTAAATAAAGCTTGAAAGCTACATAAAACTTACCAGTTCAGGTTGCAATTAATAGAGTAATTGAAACAAAGGGACACAACTGATAGGGAACGGTTTAGGCAACAGCTAATTTAAGTCCGTCATAGGCCGGAGATCTTTCGCGAAAACTACGAACGTGCGCCCCCTGGTATCAAAAGTGATGTGCAAATGCAATTAACATTATGCTTACTTCAACTGCTAGTGGCTTATTGCATCTTTCATTTTGTGTGGTCACATCGTGTGTTTTTTTCTAGGAGCATTATAACTGTGCAATGTTGAAATATCAAAGCTTATATACAGTCCCGGCATGTTGAAATATTTAATTACGCAACATGCACTGTCATTCAGCCATATAGACATCAGGGACTAAACACTAAACAAGTTGTAACTTCCAGCAAGCATGGTATCATTGTCAACAAGGTGATGAAAGGCAAGCATGCACAATGACTGTACCAATAAGCACAATAGCAGTGTCAATGAGTAAATTGTAACAGTAAGCAGGCATTGTGATATTGTCAACAAGCGTGATGAAAGGCAAGCATGCATAGTGACTGTACCAATAAGCACAATAGCAGTGTCAATGAGTAAATTGTAACAGTAAGCAGGCATTGTGTAATTTTTACCTCAATATCATTCCATAGTATATCATAACTGTCCATTGATATACTCAATTTCTAGAGTAGGTAATCGAGAATTGACTGCAAAACTGTTGTAATTTTACTTTACTTCATATAAGTTACCACAGTTTTGCGATTAACCCTCGATATATAACTGTTGACAGCTGTTAATACTTATTTGTTTTGATAGATTGCAAAACAAGTTCTTGCAACATATAATCGTATACTCTAGCGACGCCTCCAATGATCGAGCCAAGTCATTAACAGGGGTCACGAAACATGATGAAGTATTGGTCCTCTCAATGAAGACATGTTTAACAACTTAAAGACGGAATCAACAAACGAGCAGAAAATAAACACCTTCAGAAGAAACAAACATTGTGTAGAATGTCTTTCACAGAAAAAATACCTAAAATCAATTCTGAATATTCTGAACATTACAGGAAAGAATTTGGTTACATAACAGTAAGGCAACAGTTAACAATACTAGACAGCTTAACTCTTACAAGAAAATCATTCCTATTGAAGACAAGATACTGTGGATAGATCGAGTCCCCTCTTTTAAAGGAGTCAGCATGCGATAGAGAGCAGATTGACCTTCTTTCACAGGAAAAAATTCTTTTGTTAAACAGGATCATAGCAAATATCCTCCAGGAAAGTATGCACCTGCAACACAGAAACAAAAACGCTACATTAACAGTTAGCCAATTTGTTATGAATGTTAGAGATTTCTTTTAATTTAAGATGTTGTTAGACTGAAGTAATTTTTGACACGCATTTTGTTCATAAAACTAAATTTTTTCCTCTTTCATTAACCTGTGCCTCACATTTTATTGATGTAATATTCGCATTCGGATTTTGAATATTTCAGGATTTCTATTCATTGATAAACTTTATTCGTTACGTTGCCCGGCGATGTAATAAATCATTGGCAAAATGTGGCATCGTTTAGTGACTTACAATTCATCAAATGATGGAAATAAAATAGATTGTGCAAGTGTGCCAAAAGTATGCACTTTTATCTCAGAAACAACACAGAGAGCACACTTTTCATATAGTATGATTACATTCTGCAGAAAGCATTCAGATGTCTTCGATCTCATTTTAAAAAGTTGCACTTGAAATAAAACACTACAAATTCAAATTTGTATTTCTTCATAATACATTCTCGCAAAATTTGATTCATTAAAAGTATTATGTCATTTCTTAGACTGTATGACAATTAAGAATCTTGAACTTTTTATGATATATTAACTAAACGCCAATTATCTACCTTCTTGTAATTGCACTGAATAATAAAACAGACCATTTGCCTCTAATTAAAACGGTTATTTATGCGCCACTGCTTAGAAACAATCTCTTTTTTCATCGGCTTTTCAACAGCTTCTGAAACTAAATTGCAGATGTTTTCATTATACATAATTACGTTTTTAGATAAGAATTTCAGGGGTTTCAATATTAAGCAACTATCCAACCACTGTTTTTCGAAATGCAGCCGCCTTTTGACACCAAGTACCCTAAAACCAAAGATACACAATATAGCATGATATGCTGTATGTGTTATTCAATATATTCATATGAGATAATGCTGAATCTATGAAAACATTCGTATTAATAACTGAGACATCAAAGTGGAATGAAACATGTTTTACATGTAAGCCCATTTGCAGTAATTAAAAGCAAAGAGCAGTTCTGCACGAAAGGACCCTTTACACTTCCGATATCAATATTGTAATGGCAATGAGAATTTTATATTTAACTGATTTTGGCGGTGATAAATTATGGCAAGCGAAATGCACATTAATTCTTTAAACTATAGGTTTAACTGTTAAACCCAGGGTTTAACAACTCTTTAACCCCAAGTTTCAGGTGCCGTTTGCACATTAATTCTTAAACCGTAGTTTAAAGTCTTAAACCGTAGTTTAAAGTCTGTTAAACCCATAGTTTAAGAGACGACCAATCAAATGAGCTGAAACCACGGTTTAAAGTGTCACGTGACATGTAGTAACACATTCTAATGTGAACAAGCTGCTTAGACGTAATGTTTAAAAGAAAAAAAAAACAGTTTCGGGAAACACTAGACAAAGAATTTGTAAAGGAGAAAAATGATGAAGCACTTTTTTCTTTGAATAGGTAACTTTTAGTTTCCTTAGAAATTAATTAATTATTATTGTCGAGGAAACCTTTACAAATTTGTGGCACACATGCAATTTTGTATCCATTGATTTTGCAGATTATGAGGAACACCATTGACTTTTTTTGTCAAAGCTTATATTTTAGCATGTACGTATGTATATGAGCTTAAATCTGCTCACTCTCAGTTGCCGTTTTTTTAATTAAAACAAAATGACATACTAATACATAAATACAGAATCAACAATAGAAGTAAAAATCTAGGTAGGAATTTGCAAAATCGATTGAAAATGCTGGTTTTACGGCACCGCTTCACTGTATATCTACAGCTTTTGCAACGCTTTATTATTTGGAAGCGTATTATTTAAAATGAACAGATAAACTTTACAGAAATTTATACTGGAACCTTTTTATATGACTATATGTTCTAAAATATGTTATTTTCATACATTTTGAAGAACTTTATTATATTTTTTTAACTAAAATCTGAGAGCGAGCAGCTTTAAACGTTTGCCGCCCTTTTTGCTTCACAAGCAAACTTTTAAAATATTTACGCCAATATCCATTTTCTAACAACTGTTTTAATATTCAGCCAGTATACCCAGAATACACTTGTTGATAAACTATCGTCCAGTTCTTTTTTAGTGTTACAGTCGACACACTGAGAACCTTTTAACAATAATAAGTAGACCGAGTAAGATTTATGTCATGCTTTAATGTACATCACTCTTAACGAATTCATCTGGATTAGATAATTGTGATCCACTTCGTATGACCAACGATACAAAAACAAGAAAAATAGCCTTACATATTGTTTGTGAGAAGTTAATACACTTTTTATACAGTATTCATCAATAATAGATTCGGAAAAGTAGACAGGAAGTACTTTGGTAGAATATCGTAACTACGGAAGCACAGAGGTGACATGTGGGAATTTTTTTTATATTATCAGGTGGCCACGCGATAATAAAATAAGAAAAAACGAAAACTAAACGCTATCGCGTGGCCACGCGATAATAAAAAAAGAAAAAACGAAAAACTAAAGTTATCGCGTGGCCACGTGATAATAAAAAACGAAAAAACGAAAAACTAAACGTTATCGCGTGGCCGCGCGATAATAAAAAAAGAAAAAACGAAAAACTAAAAGTTACCGCGTTTTGTTTTAGTTTTTCGTTTTTTCTTTTTATATTATCACGTGGCCTCGCGATAACGTTTAGTTTTTCGTTTTTTCTTTTTTTATTATCACGTGGCCACGCGATAACTTAAGTTTTTCATTTTTTCCTTTTTTATTATCGCGTGGCCACGCGATAGCGTTTAGTTTTTTGTTTTTTCTTTTTTTATTATCGTATGGCCACGTGATAATATAAAAAAATTCCCACATGTCACCTCTGTGCTTCCGTACGTAACGGTTTTGAATGTGATTGCAACCTTTTTATCTAGTCATATTTTCTCTGGCATTAATTGTAATTTTTAGATGAAAGCGAAAAAGGGCATGGAAACATTTAAAGGTACACGTTTGTTATGAAATTGTCTCTTTACATGCTACTGGCTGATATAAACAATCATCGGAAGTCGGGGAAAAAAACGCCAAGTGAAAATAATTTTAGAAAAAAAAACCCACATTTTTTATCCTTTAAAATCGATAATGGACTCCTTATTATATCCGTGTTACTTGGAACTCATGCACCAATATGCCAGCCAATGGAAATGTTAATCATTCAGCAAGATGTTTCATGACAGCAGCGGTGTACACGTGTTGCCAAGGAATCTTCCTCAAGCTTAGAATATTCCAGTACAACGGCTTATGACAATTTTTGAACAATACGCAGGAATGATTTATCAACTGCGCCGCCAGCCTGTAAAATTATGTAACTGAAAAGAAAATACTGCTATCTTATGTCGGCGTCGGCAGTCTCAGTATTTTATATAAATGTCTTTGTAATGATACAAATTTACCTGGTATAATTTAATAATTAAACATAATTCAGACGCAAGTGCTTGAACTTGTATATAATATAACGAAAGACTACAACACTCTACCATAGAATTCAACATAATGATTTTAAACAAGCTCCTACTACCATAGTATCAAATACATTTGAACGTCTGTTATATACTTTAAAGAAATATTCATTGGCTTTAGATCAATACAATTAAATATTAGTTGAGTAAATAGTTATTGTCTAGCACTCAATTTTAAAAGAAATAAGAAAACAGGAGCTGTCTCTCACAACTGACGAATGCCCCCGAAAGAGGTGCCTTACAGTCTGTGTCCTCTCCATGTGCTCAATATATGTGCTATGTAATTTTAAAATCCTTCCATGCATGACAGAGTAACCATGCATACAGTTTTCCATTACTTTAAACACTAAGTGTGACCTTGACCTTTGAGCTAGGGACTTGGGTCTTACACGCGACACATCCGCTTGATGTGCTAGACATTTGTGCCAAGTTATTTTAAAATCCTTCAAAGCATGATAAAGTTATAGTCCGGACACAAATGTATGCATATATACAGGATTCCATTAGCTTCAAACTCTAAGTGTGACCTTGACCTTTGTGGTAGGGATGTGGGTCTTCCGCCACACATCATCCTGATGTGCTAGACATTGGCAATTAAACCGCATGACAAAGTTACAGTCGGGACACGAAAGTGTGCATATATGCATATTGAGGAATCCGTTACCTTCAAACCTAAGATGACCATGACCTTTGAGCTAGGGTGGGTTGTACGCGACACGTCATCTTGATGTGCTAGACATTTGTGCCAAATTATTTTAAAATCCTTCAATGCTTGACAAAGTTACAGTCCGGACACGAATGTGTGCATATATGCATATAAACAGGATTCCATTAGCTTCAAACTCTAAGTATGACCTTGACCTTTGAGCTAGGGACGTGGGTCTTGTACGCGACACGTCATCTTGATGTGCTAGACATTTGTGCCAAGTTATTTTAAAATCCTTCAATGCATGACAAAGTTACAGTCCGGACACGAATGTGTGCATATATAGAGGATTCCATAACCTTCATACTCCAAGTGTGACCTTGACCTTTGAGGTAGGGATGTTGGTCTTGCACGCGACACGTCGTCTTGATGTGCTAGACATGTGTGCCAAGTTATTTTAAAATCCTTCAATGCATGACAGAGTTAAAGTCCGGACACGAATTGTAAGTAGGGACGCACAGACGGACGGACGGACGGACGGACAGACGGACAGACAGACAGACGGACGGACAGACGGACGGTGCGATTTTAATATGCCACCCTTCGGGGGCATAAAAATGCTTTTTTTTTCTTTCTACTAATTCATATTACTCAAATATCAAGTATAAATGTACACGAAATCAAACTATTTCAATCTTTCGTTATAAAGAAAAAAAGGAAGGATGGATTTTATATTCATAGAAAGGGTACACAGCAAACGAATTATCTGATTCAAGCAGGCTACATTACCATATGGAGGAATAAACTGACAGTGGTTTTCAAATATTTCACGTAGACTGTTCAGATAAAGGTTTCTTTTCAATTAACAAACAGAATGAAGACTATCAGAACTAACCAATTAAAAGTATTTCTTACAAAATAATGAAAGAAAATGTTACTTTGTTTGTCCCGCTAAACGAGCGTCAAAATGTTTGGCGTCACGTCCGTTGTTATTGTATGTATTATCCTGATGAAACGTTGATGAGCATTTAAGTCATAAAGAATAACACGCGTTGTTGTTGAAGTTTCCCTCATTTTACAAAATAATGAAAATGAGTCGTAACAGTTGTTAAAGGCTTACGCTGAAATCTCGAGTAAGAAAATGTGCAAGTGAGTGTCTTGTCTTGACAAAGCAAGTGACTTATCTTGATAGTTTACAACGCATAATTCAATTTTTCAACAATGTGAAGGTATATGTGAGGATACCAAAAGTCTCACTTGCACGTTTGACGGGCATTTAAAACATCATTTTTCTTATCTGTTTCTCTTGAAGTTTAAACACGAAATTATGAAGAAAATTTAGCTTTAATTTTTAAGTAATTTTGCAGCAGAGAACATGACATGCTTACACACCTGGATGCGATGGCTAGAAATTGTATCAACCGAATATTACCAGTCAGCAAATAATGTAACACCTGGCAAGCATAGATAAAACAGTCTTACTCTGGTTTATCGCAAGTTCAACGAGGAGAGAAATCTGTGAGCAAGCTGTGCCAGTGAGACCACGTGGTTTAAGTATTATTATTTGTAGCCAATTAAATAAACTATAGATATACTGAAATCGTAACTTTCGAGACTGACCCCTATAGTGGAAGTACAACTGTTGTGTTGGAATGACTTGAGTCATAAGAAAATCAAACTTGCTACAAAACTAAAAGATTTTTTAGTATAAAAAGTTTGTATATTTATCCCTTCATCCTCATGTTCCTCTGTCACTTCAGCATTGAGAACCGTACAAAAGTTAATCGTACGAGCAGCGACAGCCCTTTTAGGTTCACTTTGTTACCCAGAGAAAAAAAGTAAAATTCTGAATCTCACGTGGGTCTCTTGGAAAAACATAAAGCAACACACATATATTGTATCAAATCCCCAGTTCATCTATAGCTGTTTTATCTGCAGGTCTTATAAACAAATTTACGTACGATTTGGACATAAATCTTCTCTTTAATTACAAGCAACTGAGAGCTGTTAACAAAGGAAGAGATTGTGATTTTTTGTACGATGCATAATCAAATAAAAATGTCTTTGTTCATTCCGCTAACAGCGGGTTGAACACATCCCTAGCAACACTTTAGCCAAGTCCACAATTCGAGTATGTCCTTTTCCCAATGTAGTCCGTTCCAAACTATCAGTTACATACACAAAACATTCCCGACACATAATCAATACGTTTCAATACATGTCTGGTAGATAGCAAATGCTGATTCTGAAACGGCAATCTCAAACCGCATCTGTGTTACTATCTACTGAATAATAAATGGTTAAGTAATTACTTCATTGGTTATTTAACCATTATAATCATCGTATGGAAAGACTTTCTACTTACCTTAATTTGTCGCGGATTAATTTAAACGAAGTCAGATGCATGGGATCATTCTATAATGAATGGTATCATTGGTTTTGTATTGCTGAATTAATTGTCCTAACATCATTTATACTAGTACAGTAATAGATGTTTCCGCTTGTCAGCTCCTTCTACATTCTTGTGTTTATTTTGTGTTGGTCGTGTGTTCCACTTTTTCTATTTTAATCTTCTGATTGTTCTTATATAAATAGTTGATTACGACGTGCGTTGGATCTGTATTACTAACTGATTAATTGATATTCTAGAACTGTCCCTCATAAGTGACGAATGCCCCCAAAACTGGTACTTGCACACGCCATTTTATCACATTTATGCTAATTCATTTTAAATTCTTCAAAATTTAACATAGTAACAATCCGGACATGAACATGCGCTTATATATACAGGACTCTAAACCAATGAACTCTTCGTGTGACCTTGACCTTCAAGATAAGGACGCAGAACTTGCGCATGACACGTCCTCTCCATGTGCTCAACAATTGTGACATGAAGTTTTAAATTCCTTCCATGCATGACAGAGTTACCAGGTATACAGAGATCTATGGACTTTAAACTCTTAGAGTGACCTTTGAGTTAGGGTCGTAGGACTTACACGTGACACATCAATATGATGTGTCGAACATTTGTGCTATATTATTTTAAAATATTTCAGATTTTACAGTCCGGACACAAATATGAGCATATAATACAGGATTATATTACTTTAAAATCTAAGAGTGACCTTCACCTTTGAGGAAGGGACGTGGGTGTTGTACGAATAACTTCATCTTCGTTGCTGACTATTTGTGCTATACTGTTTTAAAATCCCTTCACGCATGACAAAAGGTATAGCCCGAGCACAAATATGTGCATATAAACAAGATTTCGTTTCTATAAAGTGTGGCCATGCCTTTTGAGGTAAGTGGTATTACATGCAACACGTCGTCTTCATGTGCTAAACAGTTGTGCCATAAAATATGAAAATCCCTTAATTTATGACAAAGTAACAGCCCTGACACGAAAAAATAGGACGAACACGCGTACGGTGGGATTTTAACATGCCCACTTTTGGGGGATAAAAAGAACCTGCTGAATGGTATTTGAAGCCATATGCTAAATGTTGGCACGTCACCTGTGGCAGTATATCTTTGTCAGTAGGTGGGCACACCCTACACCTAGCAGATTATGTTTTCCAAGCATAAATAATGTGTTCAATAAACGTTAAATGATAAATACAATTTCAAAGAACAAGCCTGTGATGTAAACAAAATATTAAAAAATGCTTCATTTGAGCACAACAATTCAAAATTGAAATGTGCTGTAATAAATTACTATCCACCCATTAATAGTACAACAACATTTTTACATCCATTATTGAACGTTATACGACACTGCCACATATTTTAATGCGCTTATGACACAAATGTATAGCTTACAGCTTCAGTAATAAAACAAGAAAATATTCTAATACTTTACTTTTGATGTTATATAATTTGACACCAGTTTTAGGGAGTGCCTCTTTAAGCAATATTCCTTAGAATAGAATCCAATTTTAGTATAGAACAATTGAACTCCTACAGAAGAAATTGGAAAACGATAACACCTACACGAAGTTTTCAGTTTTGAATAAAGATCAGTTTGGCAGCTAGACATAATCATTCGCTTATAATAAAGATAATATGCACCCTACTAGGCTTGGCGCATTTTCTCACGACAAACAGAAAAAGTAAACGTTCCAGCGGTCGTATGAGTGACTCAGTGAATTCTAATAGTGCTTATATCTAATTATTATAAATGAATTTGCATTGTATATTAAAACGTATGCTTTAAGTTACTACTTTTTAATACTCTAGGCTTTCTTTCAATTTAACATTGTGTTACACTGAGGTAATATTGACACGTTAGATTGCGCTTCTGCTGACACGGTTCATGGAGGAATAATTGCTAATTCAACATTATGGTCTTGGCGTTAGGAAATATTTTAATATTTGCCGTTGAATTCTGAATATTGCACGTTTTTCATCCAGTGACAGACTTTACTGGTTAACATGGACGGCAGAGCAATAAATCACTGGCAACATTTGGCCGCCATTAGTCTATAAAACATCATGACATAATTTGATAAAATAGATAGTGCTAATGTGCCAAATGTATGCGCTGTTATTTCGGAACTACGCTGATAACAAAGTTTTCATAATGTATGATTACATTCGGCAGGAAGCGTCGAAATGTCGTCTATCTAATTCTAAAAGGGTCATAATTTAAATAAACTTGAAATTCAGAATCGTATTTGTTCCATAAATATTCCAATGAAAATGTGGTTTATTAAAAGTGTTGTGTCATTTCTTACGCTGTAGGGCATTCAAGAATCTCAAACGTTTAATGAGCTCTTAAATAAATGTCATATCTAGTTTTGTTTTAAATGCACGGAATAAAAGACATATTATTTGCTTTAAAATCAATTCAGTTTTTTATTGAAAGATTGAAGAATCAAGGACCGTGTTGTTATATCCCCTCCCCCACAGCCATTTTTCAGTCTTAGGAGCAACAAACAGTTCTATGATATGACTATAGTATCTAAACACGTAAACTGATTTATTGTAACGGTACAAGTTACAATTTAATTAATTGCGTCACAATTGTGTCACAACTGTGTCACAACTATATAATAAGTGCCCAATAGTAGATTTTGATCAATTCTGTAATGTAACGATAGGAAAAAGTACAATATTCATCAATCTTCAATCAGGGAAAGCAGGTATAAAATGCTTTTATAGATCCTCGTAATTATTTAGAAAACACAAGTAGAATTTTTTTTTTTCTATCGGACAATGACTTCTATATATAGTATATGTAATAGGTGACCATGTATAAATGTAGCAGATCTAGATACAATTTCCTATAAAAGTTAAGGTATACGAGTTATTATTGTACTGTTCCAAACGGTAAATGAATATAAGAGCCATACACCGCTCCGATATGTCAACTGACGTTGACAGCGTCTTTGATATCTTACTATAATTATAGTAAAGTTACTCTTTCTACAGCCATGTACACCCCATGACTATATCCTATGACAGTTTACAGTATCGTTGTTTATTAACAGAGCACAGGAATTTATCTTCTCTGAAGATTTGTCAAATATTCACAGTCGCGAAATTGAATTGCATCCGCGCCGTCAGTATGTGTAAAGTAACTTGAACAATGATTTATGACATATAATGCTTGCAGCATTCAAAACGTATAGAACAGCTATGTCATTTTGTCGGCCGCAATATTTTGATAAATACTTTAATAATGATACAAATGTTCCAAGTATAATTTACAATTAAACATAATTCAGATTCATGCGTTTGAACATGAAAAGACATGTTTACGTTCATTTTTTCACAAAAGACATTGGAACATTCAGGAAACAAGGTCTACCTTAAATACAATACATTTAAACGTATTTCAGAACGCGCTACAATATTCCGTGACGTCAATTTTAATCGAATTCATGCTAATATACATGTAACAATATTGAAACAAACGGGTTTTCTTTTGCAATTAATTTTAAGACTAACAGTCGGGAATCAAATGTTTCTGTAAATCATTCACAATATTCAGATACTGAGTTTAATTTATATATGCAGACAATCAAAATATTACAATCGAACATCGTGTGTAAATATAGAATGAAGACGTACTTAAAATTCAAGGAAAGAATGTGAAGAACGGTAAAACAGTTATTTTAAAAGTACTACTTATACCGATAAAGTTAATATTTGCAGTAATACATGTAACCTGGACCGGTGAAAAGAATGCTTTACTTAGTGGACAGTATTTACAGTATTTACAGTGTTACGTAATGCAGTCAGCAAGTTTATTACATCTGGCAAGGACATATAAATAGCCAATTTCCTGTTTACTGCTATTCCAGCGGGTGAATAATCTGTAAGCAAGCTGTGCATTTACAGGAATGTCAGAAAGGTGAGCTGGTTAAAGGTTTATTATTTGGAGTCAATTATATAAACTGCATCTTAATAGATTTATTGACATCGTAAATTTAATAAACCATTTCCATCCTGCGCTAAGTAAATCAAAGTACCGGTTTATTGTGAAAACGTTGAGTGCAAAACAATGAAACTAAAAAAGGAGACATGAATTCATCAATTGAAAACCTATAGCTATATCTCTTCTTATAGTTTAATGTATCTACGTAGCTATTAAAAACTCTACATATGATCTTTAATTGTTGATTAACTCACGATACTTAAATGTCGAACAAATGAACGGGAAAATTAGCACAAGTTAAAGTGTTTGAGGGTCCATAAAATTTGATCAAACTGACTTCTCAACGGTACAATTCAAAAAAGAAGTCTTAAGCCATACGGTTATGAACCGTAAAAATACATTCAAATTGATCCAAAGAATGAAAAGCATGTTGACTTGAGGATTGCCAGGGACAGAATTTATACCATGACCTAAATTAATACAGATTGTAATGAAAGGCAACTAATGAATAAATTTAATTTCACTGATTAAATCAATAAGTTATCAGAGGAATGCCTGTTCTCTTACAGCTGTATTTAACCTGCTTACGACTATACCGAACAGACTGGAGATAGAAGTGTTCTATTTAAAGTCTGGCATCATTTAAAATCTCAATCAAAGGCCTTCCAAAAATTCTGTTTCAAACAACGTTGGTGGCAGACAAGAGATGAATCAGAAAACTTATATATACGATTAAGAAAGACTTTGCAGAAGAGACAACTTTTCACCTTTTCTATTCGTAGTTGATGTTACAAGTATTTCAGGTTACGATATTTCATACATACTAAACAAATAAAGAAACTTCCGTTAAGTTTGCTTGAACAGAGCTGGATGAAAACAAATTTGGGGTGTCATTGGAGTATGCGTGTAAAGAGTGTTCCATGATACGTCGTTTGGTGCATAAACGATGACCAAGGGTAAACAGAAAATGGGGAAATTTTGACAAAGTGAGGTAGGGGTAAAAGAAACCCACTTAATACCAGGTATAAACTTTTAACATCGTTTCTATAAATTTTCTAGTTTCCTGGCATTTCTTTAGACCATACTGAACCTAATTAGCTGACTGTACAATACAAGCCTTTGTTCCAAAATGTTTCGAATAAATCTATAGTAAAACACATATTCTGCTAGGAACCGTTTTCACGACTGTCTGCATCACTTTTACACTAATTATAGTTGTTACGTTCAGCTTAGTGGAGACAAGTAGACTTATATAAACTAAAAAATAAGTTTATATGTGTCTCGCTTACTATCGGAAAAATAACACGCAATTTGTAATATGTTATAAACGACAATTTGGTTTGCAGTCGATGGGGCGTTGACTGCCTACAATGTCGCTTTATCACTGACTTTGAGGTCTCATAAGCATAAATGGAACCGATTGTCTTGTATAGTTAAAGTCTCAGTTTGGATTATCTAAAGACTGATTTAAATATCAGTTTGATTTCTAAGCTGGTTGCCTTTGAGGTTGGTTTCAAACATGTACAAGGAATGTCACAATATTAGACCAAATGCAGTAAAAATGAGAATGACTTTACACCCTTATAACATCTTTCCTAAATACATGTTCACAGTTACAATATTGGTCGAAGTTTTGTCCTGAAGTTCAGATACTGCTCATTATAATTCATAAGTTGTTGAGAATTTTGAATTTCTTTAAAACTGGTTCGCTGAATTGATAACAAACAGTCAATTGACTGTTGTTTACAACCGGTTTGCACGAGATTTCCGAATAAAATCGGAATCCATTTTCGGTTACCAAGAAATGAAATGAGCTATAAAAACTGTTGATGAATTTATCTTTTGCCATGATTATTTGTTTTAAGTATTTATGCAAATATTTTCTAAAACATCAGTCGTGTAACGCAGGTCAATATCTAAGTATGCACCCAGAGTTTCCAGACAAAACGTGCAATTATTTTAGATCTAACGTTAGTGCACAAGCTGTGTCATTCAAATCATTCCGTATATCACTCACACCCACTCTCATTGCTTCTTCTCCCACACTTAAAACTTTAAAACGAACACACCTAAACCAGGCAATTAGAAGCCTTATTTTGTAACGTCTATTGTGGAATGATGAATATAGAAACATAAAAGTAGAGTATTAGATAGCACGTAGGTTTAGATACCGACTTATAAGGTCTGAATTTAATGCTCACAGTCATGTAATATTTTCACAGACTAGCTTCATTTGCATACTGAAAGCTCTAGGCTACTGAACATTCGATATGGCAGTAAACATTTCTGGTTACAGTTATAACATAAAAAAAAACTAGAGACGTTATTTCCGTGCCTAACATGAGATGGACTGAAGATGGATATGCGTCTGATATTATTTGGAAAGTTTGCATAGTAGTAGCACACGTTTTGTATTCCAGCTAGATACAGGGGATGGGGTAGAACTTTCTAAACTCAGGCAAAAGGATGAAGCAGAATGTAATTTGGATCCCGATATTTCAGCATGCGTTTATTTATCATTTTCAGCTTGGAGACAAGTAAACAACCATTGCGGACCCTCTCAATGTTTCTTCCTTATTTCAAATACCTGAAGCTGAGGCAGATAGAAGTTTAGTGGCTAGGGCATTCACTTAGCAATTAAGAGAATCAGGTTTATATAATTAGTTTAATTGTTTATTATAAGAGAATCAGGTTCGATTCTAATACAGGTCACATGACGTAAATATCAAAAGTAAAGGCTCCGTAAATTGGTAACATTTGTAAATACTGCTTGCTTTTTCTATATGAATCCGCGTGTTTAATATACGTCCGACTAAGAGATCAACTTTATCTTTATATAGAAGAGGTTCAGAAGCGTATTCCAAAACAAAGATAATTTTCAATGATTGCAAAGTTTTAAAAACATTCCACTTCCAGTAGTTTGAACTCATCCGTAACAACAGTTTCGCCAAGTCTCTAAGTACATGTACTTAAAAAAACAACGTGTCCTATCCTCAATATAGCAAAGACCTGGCCTAACTACCAGTTACATACACAAAAAAACCAATGCATAACCAATATAATTTAATGCGTATCTTGTAGATAGCAAATCTTTATCCTGAACATTACAAACCGCATCTGTGTTACTATCTACTTCATAATGAATAAGTAATTGCTTCATTGGTTATTCAACAATTATAATGATCATGTGAATAGACTTTCTGCTGACCTTAATTTGTCACGAAGTCACATTCATGAGATGATCATATAATGAATGTTTTTATTCATTTTTGTATTGCTCACTTAATTTTCTCAACATTATTTAGTCTAGTTCAATAACATATGTTTTCGACCTGTATATTATATAACTTCCTATATAGATAGTTGCTTACAACTAATGTTAGAGCCATATTGCCTCAGACAAAATGGAATGCAAAAAACACTCTAGTCTTATAGCTAAAAACAAAATGGTATACGTTTAAATTTTAACTCTTAACATTTGACCTTTGGTAGAAATAGAAGGTTTGTGGGCGAACACTGGCTGGGGCAAATTTGAAATCTGTAACTTGGCACTCGAAACGAGACTGATTTATTCGCGAAATTTGGATTCGCGTAAGGAGAAAGTTCTTAAAATTTATGTGAAACAAATCTTTTGCGAGATTTTTGAAAACGAAGTGAGAAATTAAAAAAAAGGCAGAACTTGAATGACCGCGAATATTATCCAATGTACAGTACATTGTAACAACCGTTCATCAATATACTAAGTTTTGGTGTAAATTTTGAGTTTCTAGAGTAAATCCATAAATGTATCCAGTCTTTTTATTTAAATAGTTTGGTCGATTACAACGCAAACTCAATCTAAAACAGGCAGCTTTTCTGATATAATGTACTTGAAATACGAGAAAGGATTGTGATCATACAGTCTATCATCCACAAGCAACATTTCACAAAAAATATTTCAATATCAATACAAAACAGCCTATAACAGATCGACTTCCAGCGAATACTACACGCTTGGAAAACTTTAAATGACAGTGACTTTCACAGTGGCAGGCATTCTTTCTTAAAGTTCTTTATTTCAATTAGCCGTATCTTTATTGTTTCTTTTTTTTATTTTAAGATTTAATTAAACTAGGCTTTTACATACATGTTAAACACAGGAAGTGTTGACACTCCTTTTGATCATAATATTGGGTGCACACTCAAGAAGAAGGTTTGCTAGTTTGTCAACCATTTCCTTTTTTTCTTCTTGGTATAATTAACTGAATTCGATGTTTGTATATTGCATGTTTTTTTATGTAGTGACTCGTTTACTTAAGTGGTAAACCATCGGCTATATTTGGCATCGTTTGGCCTGCAAAAAGTGATCAAATCATGTAAATAAAATAACTTGTTGCAAGTATGCCAAATGTATGAGCTGTTATTAAAGAAACAATGTTCAGAACAAACATTTCATAAAGTATGATAACATTCTCCAGGAAGCGTCACTATGTCTTCTATCTCATACTTAAAAAGTCACACTTGAAATAAACTAGGAATTCAAAATGGTATTCGTTCATTAGATATTTCGGAGAATATGAGATTATTTGAGAGTATTATGTCATTTCTTAGACTGCATGGTAATTAAGAATCTCAAATGTTATATTAGCTCTTAACTAAACGTCAATCATATTCGCTTTCTTACAACATTACGGGATAATAAAACAGCCTGTTTTCCTTCTAAACTGATTCAGTTATTTTTGTGGAAAATTGCGGTACCCAGAACATTTTTGTTGATAAACCACAGTCCAGCCATGATTTTAGTATTGGGAACTACAGTCAAACCGCCATGATTTTAGTCTTGAAACCCGCAGTGCAGTCATGTTATTATGCCCCTCTTCAAAGAAGTGGGGGTATTTTGTTTTACACATGTCGGTTGGCCGGTCTGTCAGTCGGTCGGTAGGTAGAAAATGTTTTCCGGACGATAACTGAAGAACGTTTTGGCTTACAATCCTCAAGCTTAGTGTTTAGGTTGATCATCACCAGTAAAAGACCCCTATTGATTTGAGGTCAAAGTACAAAACGGTTACCGGACGAAAACTTAAGAACGCTTTGGCCTACCATCGTGACACTTGGTGTGCAGATTGGTCATTACCAGTAAATGACCCCTATTGATCTTGAGGTCAGTAGTTGAAAGGTCAAGGTCACAGTGACACGGAATTGTTAAACAGTTTCCGGAAGATAACTCAAGAACACATAGGCCTATTGTCTTGAAGGTTGGTCATGACTAGCAAATGACCCTTATTGATATTGAGGTCAGTAGGTCAAAGATCAAGTTCACAGTGACAGGGAATAATAAAACGGTTTTCGTACAAAACCTCGAGAACACTTTGGCCCGTGGAGGTTGGTCATGACCAGCAAATGACCCTTATTGATATTGAGGTCAGTAGGTCAAAGATCAAGTTCACAGTGACAGGGAATAATAAAACGGTTTCCGTACAAAACCTCGAGAACACTTTGGCCTAGCATCTTGAAAATTGGAGTGGAGGTTGTTCATGGCCAGCAAATGACTCCTAGTGATTTTGAGGTCAGTGGGTCAAAGGTCATGGTTACAGTGACCTTGAATTGAAGAATGATTTCCGGACAATAACCTGAGAACACGAGGGCCTAGCATCGTGAAACTGTGGAGGTTGGTCATGACCAGCAGATGACCACTATTGATTATAAGGTCTTTAGGTCAAAGGTCACAGTGATCTGGAATAGTTAAACAGCTTTTTGACGATAACTCGAAAACGGTTAGGCCTAGTATCTTACAACTTGGTGTGGAGGCTGATCATTACCAGCAGATGACCCCTATCGATTTTGAGGTTAGTAGGTTAAAGGTCAAGACCATCGGGACTTTCTTTTCGGCCACATGAATGTGTTTTAAGGCAAATCAACAATTTTAATATATTGATTTTTGTAAAGGCAAAAAAAGATAATTTTTTTCACAGTAACTTTTACTTTGAAAATGGGTAATTGGATAGTTTTACTTTTACCACATTACTGATTGCATCAAAGAGAATACATGTTTTACGAACAGCTCTTGTTAATCTTGGAAACAATCGAAAGTGCTCAGATATGACCCCAATATCTCAAATATGAGAATTGATTCACTGGCCAGATATAACATTTGTTTCATCCTTTTTAAGTACATCACTCTACATTAAGTCCTCTCTATTAGATAATTGGGAACACTTCTGTATATCCAACGATAGGAAATAAGGAAAGAAAAAGAACCTCCAATATTTTTGTGAGAAGTTAATCTACTTTTTATACAGTATTCATCAATAATCAACCCGGGAAAGTAGATATGAAGAGTTCTTGTAGAGCAATGTAATGATTTAGAAACTACAAGTAATTGCTGCTTTTCCCCCCAATCTAGCCATTTATTTCCTTTTATTTCTAAATAATTCGATGTTTTCAGCCCTTGATACATTTTCCTTTAAAAGTTTAGATATACAAATTACCATTCTCATGTACCAAACGTATTGAAATTCGAACTCAGAACTAAATCCAGTGGAAATTATTAAAAATGTTCGGAAATTAAAATTAGTGTGAAATGATTTCTTATTTAGGAGGGTACAAAGTTACGAAAGTTGCCCTTATTATGCCGAAAGGCGAGGGGACATAGTGTTGGTTTCCCGTCATTCTATGCGTGCGTGTGTCCGTCCGTCCCCTATTATTGTCAATTAACTGGAAGCTTTACTACCAAGGGGAAATGTCCATGACACAGGACGAGTTCCAACCGTGTTATTACCCTTTTAATATTTCAGTATAATATTCTTGTTGGCGCTACTGGCTAGAATTCAACAAAACCTTACGGGAAGCTTACTTTTACCTTTTACCATTAACACATTTTTTCGACGGGACTTTATCTATCGATTCCTGTGCAGAAATGAAACCAAGTAAAAAAAAACTCGTATAACTTCTTAGACTTAAGGACGACAAAGTTTCGGAACAAATTTTAATTAAATTCTGAATCAACGTAGGAAATGATCTAACTTAGAAATACAGTGGTAAGTTTTATATGTTTCGTTTAGCAAATTAAAAACTGATCTTTGTCGTTCTTTTAAAATATAATTTAGTTTATACTATTTTATTTTAGGTCAATTGTGAAACAAGTTATCCAACTTATATTAATCACTCTCGACACCTCATTCCTGATGGTATCCATCGCCGTGAGGGGTTTGAGAGAAGAGAAGCCAGTTTCCCTTTTAATGCTGAGCGCCAAGCAAGGGAGCTGCTGGTACCATTTTTTACGTCTTTGGTATGACGCGGCCAGGGAGCGAACCCACGACATCCCGCACTCGAAGCGGACGCTCTACCGTTAGGCTATCTAGGCGGTTAAAATATAATTTGACTGATCGATTCCAAGACAAGACAAGATATGAACAGTTGTATCCTTCATTTTGTTGCAAAATAAAGCCTAACGAAAAACAGTTTAGAAAAACGAGATGGCAGGAATCATTTATTACGGTTAAGTCATTTTTATCAAGATACTCTGTTATTGTTGTTTAGTTTTTGTACATTTACAAAAAGTAATAATTGAGAAACTGGCACTTTACGCTTATATATCGATTTGATAGACTTAAGAAAATAAGTCAGACTTTTTTGCTATGGATTGCACTGAAATAGACAGTGCTGTCTGTTCTAGAAGTGTAAAAAACGGAAACAACTACAATAAAAAGATAACAACATCAACAACAAAACAATAAGAAAGTGTACGAGTTTGGTCTTACGGTTGTTGACTAAAATATTGAATTCAATAAAATTCATATTTAAAACAACAATGAAGCAGTGTTTTTGCGCGTCAAACTGTCTAACTATTTTCCTTTATGCAAAATGCAAAATGTAAGATATTCTGATAAAAGTTTGACAGTACAACTGAGGAAAATTTCCATTTTTAACACTGAGCAGTCGTAGCG
This sequence comes from Saxidomus purpurata, assembly GCA_022818135.1. Taxonomy (NCBI): domain Eukaryota; kingdom Metazoa; phylum Mollusca; class Bivalvia; order Venerida; family Veneridae; genus Saxidomus; species Saxidomus purpurata. The sequence continues at coordinate 1,474,851 of JAFMSR010000018.1, read as the reverse complement.
TGTTCGCCTCAGGATCGAAGGGCCTCGGGTTCGATCCTTACCATGGCCAAGTCGGAAGTATCCTTAGGCAAGTCACAAATAATTTCGCATTACCTCTCTCTCTTCAAGGTTGATTCCATCTGGAATGAGTCTCGAGAGCGATTAATCTAAGTAATGTAATCACAAATAATAGTCGCCAAAATATTTTATACTGATAAATAATATTCCAAGTATAACATGGGCATCACAATTCCTTTGCAGTTCAATACAATCACATCACACTCGTGCGCATGCGTATTCAGAATTCTTATAGGGCGGCTCAAATTGAGGTAATTTAATTTTTTCTCCATATTAATTTAAAGGGCAATCATTTAATGGATAATACGCACAAAACTGCGGTACTGCAATGGCGGGAGACAGAATATTCAGAGGAAGATTATATATAGTGTAAGTATTGATATATGTAGTGGTCTATCAAGGCATTCGTGATAAAGCCAATTTGACATTCTTGTTGATGCAAAAATAATGGAACTAATTTAGCAGGAAATTGTGTATTCTGTTTTTTGTCTCTAAGCAGTTGCAAGGTACAGAACGTTTTCATAAATACTTAATTGCTGTGTCATTGTACTCTCGAATAATATCAATTTCTTCGGGATATATAATGAGAAAATAAACACTCTAAATTCCTGTATTTGTGTGACGTTTAAAAAAGCAACGAACGCTAACAGACAATGTAATTACACTTATCTTGTGAAAAAGGAATTATCCGTGTTGTTTTGGAGCTTACCGCCCACAAATTTGACGATTCTGCGCAATTTATTCCATTTGCAGCATTATATAGATTTCAAGGGATAAGAACATGTCATATCTTGAAAATGATTTATTGCTAGATATTCTAATAAACGAAAACGGTTTGTCACTTACTTCAAACTATGCAGTATACACAATCCTTGTTATTATTTAAAAGGAAGATTTTTTGAAGTATTCTAATCTAAAATGCACTGCATGTGAAGATGAGCGAGCAGACGACAGTTTACGATGACTGTTTAATTATTAATTTTAGGAACAGACGTGTCAGCATTCTTTAAGACAAGAAGAATCTGTAACGACAGGAAGCCGTCAGACAAATGTAAAGAAAAGTTTAACGCTCGGATGTATGTTAAGCTTTGTTTACATAAACAAACACGAAAACTATTAACAAGTAAATAGCTAAATTTCTAAAACATGCGAATGGATTTTGTGTAAATCGATTTACTAAATTGAATTACTTTTGCTTCGTACTTTTATGTAAATGACTCAACATTTAGTCCTCTGTGGAAGATATTTATGACAAATTATGCATGTTTAACAATACAACAATATAACCTTCCATATTGTTTGTGAGAAGTTAATCTACTTTATAAACTGTAGAGATCCTTTTACATATTGGAACCTTTTTGTTGTGTTTTCAATAATCTGTTAGATTCCTCTATGGTAACAAGAGTTGTTTTGTCTGGAAATGAAAGTTTTCGATGTCGTTTTTTTCATATTTCAAAGGTGTCTGACTATGCAAAGATACACAAAACTTTCTTTTTTTGGTTAAAGTTTCACCATATGTTATCCCACGAAGTCAATCTGTTCACACCAAACCACAACAGCATACAGATATTTTTTTAGTTATGATTCAAATGCTTCATATGTGAAATTGATATATATGACATGTACTTTGGTGTATCTACCACATACATCGACTGTATGTATTACTATCTACTAAACATCTTTGTAGAAGCAATCCTAAAGAGCTGTCGTAACCAGACGGTTGCTTTTTAATATGCTGCTTTGGGTGTCTGCATTATTTATGAATTAACTTAATTGTATAGTTTGGGGCGCACAACCCTAATCTTTAATATTTCAAGTTGACAGGCATAGATGGTCTGACCGTCTCCTAGATGAGGCAGTGTCTATATTTCGTATTACAGATGTTTATGGTTAATATGAAAAGTTATATAGGTTTTCTTTATTCGCGGAATAACGCTAACCGAAAACATTAATACAGAAAAACGAGATGGCAGGAGTCATCAATTATTAAGTCACTTTATCAAGACACACTATAATTGTTGTTTATTTTTTTGCACATTTACAAATCGAAATAATAGATTTAAGAATATAAATCAAACAGTTTTTGCTACAATTTGTGTTGAATCTGTAATCGAAATGTAAAAAAAACTACAAAAAAAGATTACAACTATAACAATAAAACAAGAACAACGTGCTAATTTCGAATTTTGGTGTTTGACAACATGAGCCAACCCCAAATGAAATTATTATTTAGACCAAATATAAAACAATTATACATTTCGCGCATCAAAATGTCAAAACATGTTTGCAACATTTATAAACATGTTACCACTATTTGTGTGAGCTTTTAGTCACTCATGTAAAATATTTCTTTTTAAAGTTGGAAAATTTTAAGAAGTTAAACTTTAACATTACTTTTGGATTATGGACAATGCATACATATGACCTTCCAAACACGTTCATGATAATGAAACATAATGACTGATCAATCACTACTTCTTTGTGAACTCTCTTACCAAATTGACCTGAACAGTCAACCAATAGACTTGACCCGACACAGGGATCCTCAAGCAGATCTACTAAAGTGTGTGGAAAATATGTTAATTTCTTTAAAACGATATATTCTAACTTGTAAGGTATTAGTCTGATCTGCGTTATAAAACTTCGCAGTAGCGTTATTGCGGTCGAAAGAGTATTCAGGGTAAGTTTGGTAAGTATTGTTCTATAGGGCAGTTTTTCAAAGCTCTAGTAATAAAGTCCAGTTTCTGATTTTGTTGATGTTAAATATAACCTGTTTTTGGTCCCGTACGAAATAGGTACACTGTATGATTGACGTTAAGTCAAGTACTCAAAACATTTAACTTCTAATTTGCAATATAAATGACATTTAGCTGAGTACTCTCGATTAATATAGTATCTTCAGAATATCAGATGAGAAAGTTAACACTAATTTCCTAAACTTTATTTCTTGTGTGACGTTTATAATAGTAGAGAAGACTAACAGACGCTTCATGCAAAACGTTAAAATACTTACCTCATTAAAAATCTTTATGATCTTTATGAGATTACCTCTCAAATATTTTGACGACTCCATTTGCAACATTATACAGATTTCAGGGGATTAAAACATGCCATTATTTACCAATGATTTACACGAGAACAGTTCGTCACTTGATTCAAACTATGTTATATACAGCATTTGTGCTATACATTTAAAAGAGATATTTTTGATAGAGGAAATGCAATGCATGCGATGCTGAACATGCGTACAGTCTTTTAGAAATGACTGCACAATCTAAATACATGTATAGAGAAACAGGCGTATCAACATTCTTTAAGTCTGGTGAAATCTTTAAACTAATGGGAATCGTCAGACAAATGTTGTTCTAAGGAAAAATCACATGGAACAAAAGGCATGATATGAATTAAATTCATACAAGAGTTATCTGACTTTACTGTCTGACACCCCTGAAGACTTTAAGAAAGATTAAAATCAATATCATAATTAGTTAATGAGGTATGTGCAAGATAGTACCTTGCATGCAAAACTTAAAGAAACGGATAATATTGTCAACATTCCTATTAGAGTTATGGGACTTGATGCCGTAACCATGTGTTATTAGGCGTTAAACTGTTTTGACCAATACAAAAACAAAAAAAAACACGATAACTAAGCAACTTAATTTATATAAATTGACTTATACAGTACTGTCAACAGATTGTAGAATATACATGTACCTCGGACATTTATCTGCTGTCAATTGTTTTAATAAGACGTTCCTCACCGTTCTAAGTGTTAAACAATAATTAAACAACGTAAAACACAATCAAATGTTATTTTGATGTAAAAGCATAAATGCAATTAATAGTATGTTAATTCTGTGAAATTTTTAAAACGATAATTAAAGCCACACCGCGAACCTTATCATCAAATATCTTTATATCAGAGATATTTGACACGGAACTATTCTGATTACTATTATATCTCAGATAACCAAACTTAGAATATTTCGCACACAGAAAAATATTTAAAAAAAAAACACATCTAATGACACATATACAGAGAAGAACTTCTTATGTTGCGTGCCTAAGCGTATCTACCAATAAATTAGTAATACTTACACCATAACAGATAAGGTATCGGAAAGAAAATTTATTTATTTTAATAATAATTCAACGTCCCCCTTGAGAAATTAGTTATTTGAAATTTGTTAATCATGGGCGCTTTTTTTTCAAATAAGATGGAAAACGATAGCAATCTTCCATGATAAATAATGATTCATTTGAGAATTTTGACTCAGTTAGATCTGTCATATTCATACGAGTGTGTGAGAAGAAGCATTGAGGTCGCTTATAACCGCGCGTCCTTGTTACATGACAAGAGAAGTCGAGATACATACGAGAAAAACAAGATCTCGTGTTATTTGTTTAGTTTATTTTTTAAATATACTTCAAGTAAGGTGCTGCAGTGTTCTATAAAACGTATCTCATATGAAGTAATGTATAAAAGACCAATAAACTGAATAAACTTCAATGTATTTTCAGTCACAATGATATGTGAAGACATAACTATTAATTTGCGTAGATTGTTTTCAAAATTATTCGCTGTAAAAATATGTCGTCGGGTCTCCAGTGCTTAAACTTTAATCCTGAACATCGAGGAATTGAAAGTCCATTGGCAATTGAGTTGAACTTTTGTGCTTTAAGTTGTTGCAGGGTTCCTTAAGCCTGTAAGAACACTACAGGTACCAAGTAAATGTACGTGGAAATGGGAATGCAATAACTTCCATGTCTTATGAAAAGATTGAATAAATGCCAGTTTCCTTATTGTTTGTGAATCTTAATAACAAGGAACCGTGACATTGAAAAGCGCTGACATAAAAAATGTTCTGTAGATTGTATACATATTGCGTGATAAATAAACAGTTTTGTTAGAAGTGCTTTTTTCATGAATGCAGACTATTCTTGGTAGCTGGGCAGATATAACGGAATTAATTTAGAATAAATTACATAACCTGTTTTATCATTCCGTACATTTATATAAACAAAAATATGATTGACGTTATCATAAAATTTTTCAGGTTCTTAATTGCTATAAAGTATCATTATGCTCGTGATGAATCTCATTTCCCCCGGAATATCTAATAAACAAGTAAATTCTGAATTCCTGGAGTTTATTTTCAAGTGTGACATTAAAACAATACAGAACACTGACGCTTCCAAAACAAATGTATGCGTACTTTCAATAAATATTTTTCTCTGTTTTTTTTTGTTTTTTTTTTTGATAAAACAATACCGGTACATACCTTTGGCACAATTACACGAAACATATTTGTACCATTTCATAAGTTTCAAGGAATTGAAGGCTGCCATACTTTAGCGATGATTTATTGCTAAGGTATATAATTACACGAGTAAACATGAAGTTTGTATGAATGAATACTTAACAGTTTTCAGATTTTTTACAACATTTGAATGTAAGTATTTACAGGTTGCAAAGTGAGTTTGTTGAAAATGTTAGATTTGACATCAGTAGTTTAGTGCATTTTACAAAGTGATATATTGTATAAGGGTCTAGCACATATTTACACTTACATGACACGCTGTGTATATTTTTTCATTTTAAGGACTGTTTTTGGGAACAAATTAAAAACATATTTCGAAACAAGTCTTAAAATCATGACAAAACTGATCCACTGAACTAGCTTAAAAGACATTTTTGTGATGAAATTAGGTAATTGTTATTCAAGCAAATATGAACAATTTCACACCAATTTGAAATTACATGTTATAATCGCTTTAATTCTAAACGATGATTGGAAGTTACTTAAGGTATTCTATTATACCAGTAAATGGAAGTAAAATGGCGTCCTTATGAAAAGATTATATTTCTATACTTACAATTAAAAACAAACGAATGTAGAAAATGGAGATACGTTCGTAATTTAAGTCTAGTGATGTACATGTACATGTATATCCAATAAGTACATGAAGTCTGTTTAGTGTTATCAAGGTACTTGTGTCGTAGTGCGTTCGATAGTTTTCTATTCTGATACACGCGTTAATAAGTCTGGTGTTTAACTTCTCACGACTTGTTTTATGTGCATTAAATACACAATAAGGTTAATATTTTTTTGTATAATAATCAGGAAGCCGTCCTAAAAATCGACTATCGCAATTTTAAACGGAAAACAATGCCGGCGACGACGTTGCAGCTCGTCATGCAAAGAAAGCATTGGAAGAAAAAAAATGATTACGTCGGAAAATTTGAAGTCACAGTCTATCAGACTTTTCTTTTAGAAACCGTAAGAACGAGGTTTTCATTACTTTTTTGAAATTTGTGTCATTATTCCTTCGCCCAGTAATCCAAACCGGCCTGGTGTCTGTATGTTATAATTATTGAACGCGTGATGTATTCGAATCTATCAAATAAAGAGTCCTTTATCATCAGGATGAAGACATATTCAAAACAACAATTCACTAATGGTCATACAGAGTTCTCTTTGAACTTTCTCTTCTAGCCACTTATGTCCCACTTCTGTAGAACCTCTTCTCAAATTTAGAATTACAGTGTAGGTATACATAGGTTAGCCAAATACCGCTGCGTACATGGAGTATATTAAACAGTCGTATTTGTTTCAATTATACAGGGGCCAGTTTGCTCAAATGAACATTAAAATTAACAACCGAGAACTGTTAGAATATAATCAACACCGCAGAATTTAAACAACACCTGCATTTTCCAGACTGTTTTTGGTTTCATTTGCCTTTGCAACTTGCTCGCTTAAAATATTTCATAACAAATTAGTATTAAAAGTGCAGTCAAAATTTCCGTTCCTTACATATAAATGAATGTCAATGCCCACCAACTTCAAGTAGAGATTTGTTAGAACTGAATATTTAGTAAAGACACTTTTGAACGCTACTTTTTTCTAAGGCGTCTAACTGAAATTAAAAATGTAGTAATGGTAAACCATTTTGAATATCAAACGTTACGTAATACTCAATCATTTTTGTAACTAAATAGGATGTTTATATATTTAGACGTCATCTACTATTATTTGAATTAAATCAAAATATTTGACTGAAGAACTGACCTGAAGTTTTAGTTTAAAGCGCCTGATTATTTATGTTGTGACTGCTAGGTCGAACCGCATGGGAGTAGGGACTCATTGGCCGCAAAAACTCTAAGTATACAGCAAAAATAAGTATTTCCTTTAGTTGTCAAATAGATTATATTAACCGTGCTTCGGGATTCCTTATAGCAATATTCTGACTCCTGCAAGCATTTAATATCATGAATCATGTTTTCTAGGCGTTCATTATTCCTACTTTGAAAAATACAGGAATTTTGCCAGACAATATCGAGCAAATGTGAGACTTTGTTTTCTAAATTCTGTTAAAGTCACTCCCATGGGAGCATATATATTTCCGTTTTCCCGGACTTTATTAAGTAATTTGAATTTAATTCAAGTCGTCTCCATTTATATCGCTGTCAATAGATATGTTTTTAATGCCAAAAGTAATTTTTCTGAAGATTTAATTGTTTGGTTAAGAAAAGCTCCTTCGGTCGACAGTAATCTTATTGTCTGCGTCAAAAGTCCTAAATTATTCAATCAATTGCCACATATATTGCTTATAAAAACATAAAGTATCAGAATTCAGAATACTATTGTGGTTTAAAAGCAACATTATTTCAGACGCTTTTCGCTGAATCAAAAGTACTTTCGCGTTATTGCGAATGGTATAGCAAACACCCGGTCTTCAGCAACATGAAAAAAACAAGAGCTATCACTCTTAAGTCACACTGGCCACCGATATGCAAGTTTGATTCGAATAAGCGTATCACGAATGATTTTATTGGTTATTAGAAATAGGATATAGTGGAGTTATGATTCTTAAACCTTTCAATTCCGTTCAATTTCATTTATGTTCTGGACAAAAAAAAATCTATTCTAACAGCAAAGAATACTGTTGTCAAATTATAAAAAAATAGGGACGTAGTCAATTTAACATTATTTTCTCTCTTAAAGATTTGCGTGAAGTTTAACTCTTCTTGATTAATCTTTAAGAAAAGACTTAAAGCAAGACTTCTAAAGTTTAAACAAGAGTATTAGTCACTCATATGTGCTCAAATCAAACAAACAAGATATTTCACGTAAAAGACTAGAGACAAACGCTTTTTATTGACCCTTGTGTCAACTCTATATTTGCATATACATTTGGAAGCAACATTATCAGTTTGTGCGGTCTCAACTTATTTCCTTTGATAGCTTTCGAATTATGAAACAATTCAAAAGTAAAATACTAAATAGTTCGGCCTACTTTCGAATTATGTTCCAGATATGCATATTGCGATACAATTAAGGAAGATGTTTTAAGAATAGGACAGAGTGGAGTTATGGTTCTTAAGTATAGGCCTTTATCTTAATGTTTTTTGTGTGTGTGATATATCTGCTAAACCCCACGTATAGCCTTACATGATAAATAAAGGGACATGATAAAAATGTCGAAATATAGAATTATGGTTTCCGGCATTAAAATATTCTATGAGAGTTTGTACACTTATAAATGTATGAGTCTAATTATATATTTGCATCTGGTTCACTCCCTAATTAAGTGTCTCAGTGAAAACCAACAATTTAGAACGATCATATGAGACGTATATAATACAAGTCTAAATATATATTCTTACTGTAGAGACACTATCAATGACAAAAGCGCAGAAAGTCATCAATACTGTTGCAAAATAATGTACATAAAATCATTTATTTTCGCCATAGTACATATTTACGCTAAGTAGAGCATATTTCTACAGAGTGACCACATTAAACTTATGATTTCACAGAGCATGCGTCCTCTTAACTCCAAAACAAATTTTGAAACAAAAATATACGGCCACTTACAGCAAAGACCTTAAAGCTGCTCGCTCTCAGATTTGGCGAAAAAAGCAACTTTTTGAAGGTTTTTTCAAACTGTCTGAAATTATCATACTTTAGAACGAATCATAAAGGTTCCAGTATAAATTCCTGTAAATCATTTTTGTATTATTGAAATCATACGCTACCAAATTATAAATATCCAGTGTAGCGGTGCCGTCAAACCAAACTTACCATGTGTTGTTGTTGTTGATTCTACTCATTACTTTTAGATTTTATGTTTTAATATATCATTTTGGATATATAGTGAACGAGCGGCTTTAACAGAATAATAGATAGCCATGGCAACTCAAGACACATCGTAGTAAAATTTACGACCACATGTAATACATTGCAATAGCAAGATATCATACAACCGTTTATTATCCCTTTTCGTTATAAAGATATTTACCAACATATATTATAGACACTTTACACATTATGATAGACACATATTTTATTCTGAATATTCATTTACAAACTGCTTCTTTACTTGTAATCAGAAAACCTCGGACATTTTCGAAGCTACTTGAATAAGAGCGTCCAACATTGCTTTTTGTAATGCGTAATGACATCTTCTAACATGATGTAAGATTTTTAATGGAACAACCTATTCAACTGTTGTTGATGTTTATTTCAACGCGAAGGTACACGTAAGTTGGATGCAAATCTTATGAAGCTGTCGTGAAACATGATAAGATATATATTTTTTCACATTTCATTCTTTCATGAAGTGACTTGATCACTAAAAGCAACATTTATGTTTCTGCTATTGTGCCCAGCAATGTTGCAGGTTCTGATTGAGAGTAATTTCATTTGTCTTACACTTAAGACAACATTCCATACAGTCTTGTTTTGATTACAGGCAAATAAAATGTTACCTTAAAGAAATTTAGTTTTTACGCTTGTTTACGACTCAAGAAAATTCCCTCAAATATAATACAATGTGTACGAACAATTTATCATTATTAATCACTGACTAGTGTTATGGTTATACATAGCGAGAAGTAATAATTATCAATGAGAAACCGAATCATTATTTTCATTCATCACAATTATCAATTCCAGCAATAGTTTCTCTCTTGCCATTCCAGAGCGTAACAATTCTCTACAACTGTATCACTGCATATGAATCATTGTATCTTATATTGTGTTAATTGTTTATTCTCTGGAATCTGGTCAGCAACAATCTTAATTGGTTTCTCATTTTAGGCCAAGCTTATTTGGTTTCTCATTTTAGGCCAAGCTTAATTGGTTTCTCATTTTAGGCCAAGCTTATGACCTCAACCACTGGGATATTTGACCAGTCTGCTCGCCTGTACGCTACAATGTTCTTTTCACAAACCCCTCTTATTACCAGTGTCATGGCACACACGTAAACAAATCGCGTGCACCCTAAACCAATTGGAATAAATGATGCTTTTGTATACAAATACATGTAGCTACATGAATGACATATAACACTACATGGAATATATAAACAAATTACAAACATGAAACGGATTCGGTATAATATACATATATCACTTGACGCCATGCCAAACTGCAGCATTTAAGAACTTTAATTTCTCAGTAAGGATAGAGAATACATAATGATGCTCCAAAAAGGTGTGAAAAAGGTGGGAGACATAATTCGGGAAACTAGGCACGAAGAGTTCTTGTTTCGTGTCATAATGATTTATAAACTAATAGCTACTTTCTAGAAAATCATTTCTTCTTATTTCTACATAATTATTTTCAACGTTTTTTATCGCTCGATAGACTTTCTTCCAGAAGTTCGATAATTTTCCTATTCGAAAATATATCGCTTAGAAAATTGAACGGAAATTAATCGAACTAGTAGGAAATTAAAATATTGTTCCTACACGCTTTAGACAAGTATCTCATAGCATAACAGCAGGTGACCGCTAAAGGTATTTGATAATTTTCAATATCTCTCTCAGAGAAACAAAATCTAACTAAAATAGTTTTGTCGTGTATTTGTTGTTTCTTTAAAATAGATCGATGGAAAGTGGAAAGAGATTAAAGTAAATTATTTAATGAAACTTTTTTTTAATTTAGTGTATCATGCAGTTGTTTTTACAAGCACTCTGGTCACAAATGACCGTCATTTGTTGCCACATAACTCAAAGGGAAAGAACTTGACTGACATTTAATGTATACCATGACTGTTCATTAACAATAAAAAGATAAAGTGACACTTTGTACCTTTATATCGATAATATACCTATACCTACCAGTTCTGTTGATACTGACCTTGTTTGTTCCTGTAAACCTCGGTGTTCAACAACAATTGAACTACGTAGCACAAGGAGTGAACCAGTTTTTCTTGTGGTGCAAAAGAAAATATTTAATTAGTTCAATCTAAATATAAATATCATTTTGAACACATGAGTGTCCTTTCGAACGTTAAATCTTTTTAATATGAGATACCCAGTTTTGGACACGGAAGATAATGCATTAAATCTTGCGTCTTATTAAAGAACTGAATTTACCTATCTTTCCATATTGTTGTTCCTGAACTTAGCATTAACGATACGTGACATTTAAAAGCGGTCGCATTTCGAATACTATTTGGTTGGTTTGAACGTTTTTATGAATTGTCCAAAACGTATTACGTGTTACATTACCAGTTTACATTTTGCTTCAAGTGCTTTCGTGATGAAGACAGACTTATTTACAGAACAGGAGCAAAACTAACAAAATTAATTCAAAAGCAAATTGCACAACCTGTTTTATTATGTTGTACAATTGCAAACAGAAAGATATGATTGACATTTCCTTAAGTACTCATAAAACTTTCTATGTTCCTAATTGCCATAAAGTCTCCAAAATAACATTATGCTCGCGATAAATCTCATTTCCCCCGGAATATCTAATAAACAAGTGTATACTCAGAATTCTAAGAGTTTATTTTCAAGTGTGACATTTAAAATAAGACAGAAGACAGTCTGACGCTTCCAGAAAAATGTAATCATACTTTCTATAAAAGTTCATTCTCTGTGTTTTCCTTGATATTACATCCCATACTTTTGGCAAATTTACATGATTCAATTCATTTGCACAATTTGATGAATTTCAAGGAATTAAAGGATGCCATATTTTTGTGATGATTTATTGCTGAAATGTATAAATAAACAAGTTCGGAAGCTTTGATTTAACTTTTTCGCATTCCAGTTTAGAAATAAAGGGCAACGCAAAAGGTGATTAATGAGCATATAAGCTTCAATGACATGAAAATGAAAAATGTCCCCACTTTGACGAGAAAAAGCACGGAGACGCAGTCTGTTGAAAAGAAAACATCTAAACATTAGCGCAATGATGTTTAAAATACTGCACAGTGTCATTTATAATAATTACATATAGTTTAGGCATCATTGTAATCTAGTGAGTCACTCCTGAAATGCTTCCTGAGAGAAACTATGACAGTTTTTAATCAGCGAAACAATGAAAACACAATATTTAGATACTTACAGGTTGCATAGTGAGTTTGTTAAAGCGTAAACATTGTATTAGAAGACGTAGATGATTTGGAAGTGAATATTTCATGAATCTAAGGCGGTGTGCATTTTCTTCTATTTGTTATTTGGTACCTTTACCGTGATGTTGTATATAGGACCATTTTGAGAGCACCAGTAAATTGATGTAAGATGGTGTCGTCGAGACGAGATACTGAAAAGGTTTTTGGAAAAAAAGAATAACAACAGCAATTAAAGTTGCATTCATATATTTTTATTCAAATTTCTAGATTCGTAGATTAAATTGATAAATGTTTGTAGTTTGCGTAGAACTATATTGCTGTTTTTGGGAAATATCTTAATTTTTAAAAGCATTCAGTAAAAAAAAGCTATGTTTTTTTCTTCGCATTTACTGAAGCTAAGACTTAGGTCCTTGTCAGTTGCTCGTTTGAAACACCTTTTCAGATACTTCATGGCTGTTTGAAGGTTTTCATGTATTATGGAAGAAAGTACAAATGTTAAAAATATTTATTCCATGCATTAGCGATATTTTTAGATTATTTATGCGAAAAATTAACTAAGAATAAGGGGAAACTATATTGTTAAAATTTAATAAGCCCTTTCGGTCTTTTGTTTAATCTACAGAAGCACGAATTCGCGAGCATTAAATCTTAAAATCCTAAATTCTCTTAAATTCAGTTGTTATACATGAAGAAATTTGCAATTATTACATTGAATCCAATACTGATTTGTAAAAAAGAAAATATTCAGGACAGTAAATGAGATAAGCACAGCTAACGACCGCATCAACATGTGGCTAACATTTGTAGTATAACTCCGTAATACTTAAAATGAGAAGAGGTTCTACAGAAGTGGGACACAAGTGGTTAGCAGAAAGGTTCAAAGAACTCTGTATGACCATTAGTGAATTGTTATTTTGAATGTGTCTTCATCCTAATGATAGAGGACTCTTTATTTGATAGATTCGAATACATCACGCGTTCAATAATTATAACACACAGACACCAGGCCGGTTTTGATTATCGAGTGAAGTAATACTGACACAGATGACGAAAAACACATTTGTTATCACGATTTTAACAAGATATATATGTTAGAAATTCATATCTTCCACCTAAATCACTTGTCTTCAGACGCTCCCGTTGGCTAAGGAATCATAACAGTTAGTAAGAAAACTGAATTTCGGCCTGCAATGACGATCTAGGCATTGAGTTTCTCACGAATGTTGTTTGTTCAGCCCGATATTGAGTTTTCCATTTCAAAATGCGACTCAAGTGTCGATTTTTTTGCGGATTAAGATAAATAAGTACAAACATTCATTGCAGCCTCTTGGTTTCCTTATATATGAACGAATGTCGATTGTTGTGTTCACATCACATATGTTATTATTCACTAAGTACTCAAATCAAGTAAGTTTACTGAATGAACACTTAAACGTATTTGTAGGACAAGCAGGACGACGATCCTTTTACATGTTTCAAGTTTAGAATCATTTTACATGTTTCTAGTTTAGAATCATTTTACATGTTTCTAGTTTAGAATCATTTTGCATGTTTCTAGTTTAGAATCATTATACATGTTTCTAGTTTAGAATCATTTTGCATGTTTCTAGTTTAGAATCATTTTACATGTTTCTAGTTTAGAATCATTTTACATGTTTCTAGTTTAGAATCATTATACATGTTTCTAGTTTAGAATCAGTTAACGTCTTTTTAGGACTAACATTAGTTTACATTAGTTTACTATGGCTGTCAAATAAATTGTAATTACAATATATATCTTAAAGTCCCTGCGTCACATTTACAAGTAGCTCTCATTTTATCTTAAAGTGCGTCGGCAATTCCTTATAGAAATACATTTATATTCAGACTCGTGCAAACATTAAATACCATGAATCATGTTTTCATAACAAGACGTTCGTTATTCCTATTTTGGAAAATGCAGGAATTTTGCCAGACAATACAGAGTAGAGGTGAAACTTTATTTCCTAAATTTTGTTACAATCATTCCTAAGGGAGCTTGTTTATTTCAGTTATAGCGGACTTTATTCAATAACCCGATTTTTATTCAAGTCGTCTCCATTTTTATTGCTGTCATTGATATGTTTTTAAAACCTTTAAGAAGTAATTTTCCGAAGATTTAATTATTTGATGACAAAATGTTCCTTTGGCTGTCCTTAATTTAATTGTCTGCGTCAAACGCCCTTTATTATTCAATCCAATTTTCACACAATTGCTACATCATTGACATAAACTCAGCAAAAATGTTCTAACGTCAATGCGAATTTTTGTATCAATACGACTAAAAACAACTTTTCTTTCAAATTGACAAAGCATTTCATGTAAAGGTAAATAGGAAAGAAACGAGGATTCAGCGGCAATGCTAAAAAAATACTGTCACAAGAGTTATTTTAAGTCTTGTTTCTTTAAAGTGATAGTGCCTTTCAAAGTGACCATCATAATTTTAAATAAAATATTAATCAATGATTTATACTCCTATATAAATAAACATTTTCATAGTTATAACCCACAAATAACAGTCTTTATAACATTTTTATTTACATCGAATATAGAGGAAATCTGCAAAAATCTTTTTGACTATCCTAGTCAAAAATTAAAAAAATGAACCCTTTCGGTTATATATATCTTCATTTGTATTTGTCAGTGATAGAAATAACTTGGTAAAATGTATTTTTATATGTTTTTAAAGCACTGTGTTTTTAGCATCATTCTTAACTATAAACAAATGTGACCATTTGAAGGGTAATATAACTTTAAAGACAACACGAACTGTTATATACATGTTTCTGGTATATATTTGCAATTTCATTTTACCTCCTAACAATTTAGACTTTAAACGCCAAAGTGTTTCAGATAAAATAACATTCTGATTAGTTTAGTGTAAACGAATCTATTTCAGTTCGATTACGAAGAAAGCCAGGTAGCTTATTAACTTAATCTAGACTTTATCACGCTCGCGAGAGAGAGAGAGGCAGAGTTTTTCTTCACTGCGTGGACTGAGGCACGTGTGGCATCAGTGTTTTTGCCTAAGGACATACCTCGAGCTCGGGCCGGGATTCGAACCCGGGACCGTTCGTTCCGGAGGCGAACGCCCGAAGAACTGAACTATCGACGCCCACGAAAAAAAGCAAGATTTGTAACATTCTGATTTACCCAGTTATTAGCAGCAGTTGATATAAAAATAGAGTTTCGTATTTTATTTTATATACGAGATTTGCTCATGTTAAACAGAATATTAAGTATCCATGACAACTCACGAATGTCGCACCCTTATAACATTGATTGTTACAATCGTGTATTATAGCAACTGTCAAAACTGTAAAGATCGACACACATTTAGCTTTTTAAGCTACATTTACAAACTGATGCTTCATTTGTAATGAGAAAAAGCCCGGAAATTTCGAAACTACTTGAATAAGAGTGTTCAGAAATCTCTTCGTGTAATTCGGCTTAATTTTCGTGTAATGACATCTTGCAGCACGATGTTAGGTTTTATGCGACAACTTATTCCGCTGTTATTGATGTTTATTTCAACGAGAAGGTAAGTGGGACGTTCATCTCATCAAGAAGTTATAAAACATGAAGTGATTCTGTTCTTTTCGCTATTTCTATCAAGAATAGAGACTTAAGCTTTACATGCATCATTTAGGTATCTGCATTTTTTGCTTTAGGCATTTGCTTTTTTGGCACAGCAATATTGCAAACAATACAGGTTATGAATCACAAGAATTGAATTTACCTTACACTTAAGACTACATTCCACACAGTCTTTATTTAAATACAGGCAAATTAAAATGTTACCTTTAAGAATTCAGTTTTTACATTTGGTAACAATGCAAGAAAATCAGCTTAAAGATATGTTCCACAACAAATAATAAATACTAAATTATTAATAATATGGTTGCACGTAGTGAGATGTTATAATTATCAATGAATCAACGTGCGGTTTTCCATTCTTCAAAATTATCAATTCCAGCAGTAGTAATTTCTAGCTGTTCTAGATCAATATTCTAGAACTTTATTACTGCAGACGAGTTATTGTATCTTATATTACGTAAATGATTTATTCTCAAGGGTCTGGTCAGCAACAACCTTAATTTGTTTCCAATTTTATGCCTAACTTATGACCTCCGCCGATGGGATATTTTTACAAGTTTGTCTGTTTGGTACTTTACATTGCACCTCTAATAGATACCTCTTGCCGAGGTCATGACGTAATACTGGAGATAATAGCAAAACCAATCGTTGCACAGTTTACGAATAGTAGTAAATGCTGTTTCTGTACACCCCAGAATATATGGAATATTTAAGCACCTTGCTTGTATATGAAATGGATAAAATAAAATATATGACGGTTAAATATTCGACCTTGACCTCAAGTTCAAATCTCGAAATATAGTCACCGATACAGCGGACCCGTTTTTAAAATGTCGGTAGCATATGAATCTTTAGAAATTAATAATCAAACAGCATAACACAACAAATATTTAGAGTACATGGTGATACTCTGTACATGAATGATATACACTATAAAAAGTAACGTAAGTTTTTTGGTACGTGGCATTCCCTGTTTGATATTATTTTTCCCTAGAGGTATCTAGTCTGATACATTGTCATATGAATACGATAAAGATTTGAAAGATTGATTTCAAAAACAAAAAAAAGGATAAAAGCTAAAAATTGAATTTACAAATTTATTAAAATCGGCGTAAAAATATTTTCCGATTTCAAATTATGAATTAGAGAAAAGATATGAATAAAAATTTCAGCATGTAACAGTTTATTGAGTAAAACGGGCAAAATTGTGACATTCGAACTTACAAATAATAATAAGAAACTAACATAAACTCTGACTATATGGAAGAAGACACAATCGTTCATAATTCATCATTTCTATGTACATGTATGTGTTTCTTTTTGTTTACTGAAGAACCGGTATGTCGAGGCCAGGTGTCGTCAATTCAGTAAACAACATGTAAAAAGGTATCATACTATTTTCCTTTCTTTGTCAAGAGCTTACTTATTTGTATCTTTACTTAGTTCTACAGCCTATTAGTGAGTAATATTGTCTTTAATTTCTCGTTCACAGACAGTGTAATACTGCTTATCCTTAAAGCTGCTCGCTCTCAGATTTTGGTGAAAAATATAGTTCTCCAAACTCTCTGAAAATAACATATTTTAGAACGAATAGACAAATAAAAAGGTTCCAGTATAAATTACTGTCGAGAGTTAATCTGTTTATTTGAAATTATACGCTACCAAATAAAAAAGCGTTCCAAACGCTTTTGAACATCTCAATATAACCATAATAGCGTAGCGGTGCCGTTAAACTAAATCCAACCAACATTTTCAATGGGTTGTCGCAAATTGCTACCTACATTTTTACTTTCGTTGTTGATTCTTGCATTTACTTTTACATTTTATGCTTGAATATATCATTTTAGATTTTTTTTTTGATTTTTTTCACCTGAAACTGTGAGCGAGCAGCTTTAATACTAAGTGTATAAACAAAACACATACAGTAATGCATGTATATCACAGAACCTTAATGTGTGTATAAGTAAACAAGACTACCCTTCTTCTATTACTTGCTATCTGGGTCCACTCAATGCTGGTTTTACGTTCCTAAGCTGTGATGATATATTGTGTAGTTACATGTACTTTGCATATGTCTATACTTCTGAGTTTTGCGTTCTATCTTCTGGCTTGATATGTTGATTTTCTTAATCATTTTGGTATGTTACTAGAATTTAAGTATAACTGAGAAAATAACATTGTAACAGCCGGTGTTAGTTAGCCTGAAGTGTTTTGTGACCTGTATTTTGCAAACCATAGTCCTACTAGCACTCATTTCATAAAACAGTTGAATTTTACAATCCCTTCATATTTTTGTTGCTTCTTCATGAAAATGTATCGTCAGAAGTTGTTCTTATTTTTTTGAAATATCATTGAAAACATAATTCGCATTTATATAGCTTAACCTTGTTTTGACATGTCACGAATGTTTTTCGAAGAAATGACGCTACCTGTAATATATCTTTCTTGATTATATAAGAGCTGAAAGTATTATTACATCAAAAGTGCTAATGGGACTTTAAAATGTTCAAATGTTGTTTTAAGTTACACTTTTATCCCAGATTACTAAGAGTCGCATCGAATCAGATGTCAACCCTTTGAGTTTATTCAAGTACAAAGTTTCTCACATATTTCAATCATCACAATTTCTGACGTCTTTCGGTGCTAGACGTATGATAAACTTATGTTCGCTTCAGTCGCTGTTTCTCTAGCCATTATCAGAAATCCTAGATATTACAGTAGTAGATGAATTATTGTATATAATAAAAGAATTATGACATTTGGTAAATAATTCATACCATTGTGTCTGGTAAGCCACAATTTTAATTTCTTTTTCTTTTTATGTCTAACACAATGAGATCGAGATCTTCTGTTTCTGGTAAGTTTCATTGCCTGGTGTTCTACAAAGTTATAAATGTAAATCTCTCTCAGTCTAGCTGTGTTACTTCTTTCTGCTGTAGAGCGGCTATCAAATTATTACATTGTATGATTATTTTCAAGCCGCATCTAAACATCTTTTCGCCATATGAGCAATTTTGCGTCTCGAATATTGTTATATATCACAGGACTATTACAACAATGGCTTTAAGTAGGAACATTTTAAGCTCATATTTACTAGCAAATCCACTTCTGAATATGTCATTATAGTTCAACATTTCTAAAAATTAAAATAACAGTGTAATAATTTATTCTTTTTATATCATTTTATTATTGTACTTACTCATTAATTTCCCTACTTGATACGTTTGCTACAGTTACCAATATGTATTTAGGGCCAAATGTTCCCTTTTATAAAATTTCTTCAAATTTGGCATCTTGATTAAGAATCAAGTTTGAAACAGAAAACTGAGATAAAAATCATAGGTCACCGGCCTTATTATCTGAATTATCTGCCCTTAAAAAGAATATGTTGTCATAATTTTGTCATAATTTCTCATTTTCAAGATAATTCAAAATTAAGACCGGTGACCTATGATTTCTATTTCAGATTTCTGTTTTACGTGTAATTCAAAATTCCAAGATTGTGCTATGAAAGGGAACATTTTCGCCCGATATACTGCACGAAACTGTAACAAACGACCTTAAAGCTTTGACTTTAGTCAATTTATATTTCAGTCAGTACCATTTGAGCTGCAATGACATGAGCATACATTGAAACTGCATCTCGAATATTACTTGTTGCAGTTGTCTCTCAATCTGCACCTAAATGCTATTAACTTTCGTATTCTGTAGATTTTGCTCTTAAGAAATTTAAATCTACTTTATTTGCATTTTATAGACATGTTATCAATATCATGCTTATACTTGCTAATTGGATTGTTTGATGTGAAATCTGTTTTATTTTCATGTGCGTGCATTATATTTGTTTGATGCTCGCTGAGAATATATCTGAGACTTAATTTCCATTAAATCCAAATATCGCTTAAGATTTAATCTGTGTTTTTAAAATATTTGATTCTACCTCTTCGTTTTACATCTGAAATGACTCTACTGAATATCACGTTATCTGAAATGGATATAAACTAAAGAACATTAAAGGTATACAGTGACGTTTTTTATATAATGTTTGCCGATTTTTAGCCTGTAACAATTAACTGACATGCATAAAAAAATGTTTCCTACTCAACACAACATGATGCTTACAGTTAAACTGAGATATTTAGTCAACCTATACCGTAACGATAGTAGCAGTAAACCTAGGCGTGGTACTTAGCCTATATAAATATCCCATCCTTTACCCGAAATATCCAATATAATAATATAGACATGTTTATTAAACAAAAATCATAAAGATATGTATAAAGATATGCAAGGAAATATTTTCTTTTTGTTGTAATAAATAATCACTTCTCAGTATTTCATTTTCACAGTTCATTTAATGTATTTCGAGTTTAGTTCCTCTTATTTTACATTACCAGTACAGGCCATGGTGTCTGTAGTCTTTGCACCTGAATGAATCCAGACTCACGTAAAGTATGACAATTTTAACTTAGACACGATGTAATCTTCCCTTAATGGATTGTATTTACGTTTAGCATATCAAATGTCCGTGTCTCTTCCCTTGGGACAGACGGACATTAGTTGTGCTTAATTGTCAGTCGCGTATGAATTGATTGGCAGCAAAATGACAAACAATTCATTATTTAACAGCAACGTTACCAGAGACCTCACTTTGCAGTAGTTGGCACCATTAACTGACCTTATGACGTTTTTCTAGTGTGAACATTTCTAATTGTACGTTTGTTAATTATACAAACCATTTATGGATAATTATTAACTTCGGATGTGATACAAGGTTCAATAACATTATAAAACAGTTTGATGAAGATACGATAAGTACTGGGCGGGCAGTAACTCACGGGCAATAAACCTCTAGTGTGATGACAGTGTGGTTAGTTATCGAACTTGACTAATAAATTATATGCATAAACATTGTGACCAGATTTTGTGACGTTTCAATTTTTGTTTAGTTTGAGAACAGACAACTTCGTGGACGCAGCAACGGCTACCTGTCGTAGGAAACCCAATAAAACGCCCCATCTCTAGAGACAGACGTATAACACTAGGGGAAAAACAAAATAATTCAAACAGGGTGCCAGTACCCCAAAAGCGCCTCCCCAAAACGAGCCCCCATCACCCAAAGTGCACACCACCAACACACACACACACACACACACACACACACACACAATCACACACACACACACACACCTAAAACTGCTTCAATTCAAACACATAAAAAAGCAGCGCTCTAACAAATGTAGTGTGACAGAGTGTATGCCAAGTCTGGAGAGGTAAAACGTTCAACGATAGAATAAAATAGAACAAAGGTGGATTATTTATCATGGAACTGATTAAATTAATGATAAGCAGGCATTAACAACATAACAGCAGTAACCGGTAAAAGATCAAACATTATCTCTCTTAAGGTAATAAATAAAACGATAAGTCCCACTTAAACATGCGTTTCAAATTCTATACTTTATTAACAAAACAATATAAAAGAGATTTGCGAAAGGTATACACCAGTACATGCACCAGAATTGAATTGTGGCTCACAATAAATCTAATGTTTGATGCTTCACTGTCTAATTTTCATATCACATGTAGTGAAAACTGTAAAACTGAACCTTAATGTTTGATGTCATTTTTGTTTAAATTGAATAGTTGTTATCGGCATAACTTAACTTGGTCGTTTATGAGGTTATTACAAGTGTCTGTAAATTGCACAAGGCTAAAAGGAATACTAATATTATGTTTTTAAATGATGCAGTGTACACAATATTTTTCTTTATCCACTACTGAATAGTATGAAATTTCTTGCGAATCAACAATGTACTTCAAAATCCAACACATTTAGAGGCCCTGGCTTCACTTATAAATATACAGGCCAGTGAATCGATTCCCCGATAGAGGCTGATGAAGTTGGGCTCAAGGTTGACGTTTTAATTCTAATCTTAAGCTCAATGCAATAAGACATTCAGGAAGTTAAATAATATAATAATACAAAATTTCATCACATAAATTATGAAAACCTGTAAATTCAATATGTTATCTATATAGAATACTACTCAAAACATATTCCTTTGACTCTCTAATAATGAGATATGCATCATCTATTTCTTACAGAATTATTAAGTAACACTACGTTATTGACATAAACTATAAAAGTAACATTACTGATACGCATAAAGAATATATCACATGCATATTACAAAAAGCAAGTGTTTCTTCTTTCTGTCTCATTAAGTAAGAATGCTTAACAATGTAATACTTTACGGAATCCTAGCTTTGAACATCAAACCAAGGTCTTTCAAAAAACTATTTGAAAGACCTTGATCAAACCATGAAATATCTAAAGCAAAACCAATCGCACACACACGATTAAATATTAAAACCGTTTTAAAAGAAACTCTGCAACTGCACGAAAAGTAATAAAAATGCTTTTATTTTTTGTCTGTCGAATTACTTTAGGTGTTCCAACATTTTAGTTTTTAGACTTAAAGTAGTCCATTACAGAGGTGTTACAGTAATTTAAACCAATTAAGCCAATGCGGAAGTGTCAAATATTTGACATCAAGCAAGTTCGCTTAGTGCTCCAAGGCGCACATCTCGCTGTGAAAGGGGAAACCACAAAACAGGTCACATAATTTTATATATACTAGAAATTTTAATATTTATGATGTTCTTTTTTGGTTTAAGAACCTAAAGCACCATAATTCATGCAATATTAGATATCAGTTTAATGATGCTTATTCGATTAAGGATTAAATATAAAATGGTCAATTAAATGTCATATGGTAGATTTTTATTCGTTTTCTTTGTAAATAAAGTGTTTCTACATTATTGCCTGTTTTCCTCTTTCAATAGAGGTCCCTACTTTATGTCTATCTTTTTTCCTTTGTGACTGAAATCTAATTACTTTTTCGTCAATTCAATCTGAGATGTTAAAAAGTATTTACATTATTGAAATTGCAAAAAATAGTACACACAGATTTCAATGCAAGCAACCAAGTAGAACAGAAAAATGTTTTGAGTATAGTCGTTTTAATTTATAACAATAACAATAATAATGATGATAATGACAATAATAATAATGATAAAGACAAAAATAATAATAATAATAATAATAATAATAATAATAATATAATAATAATAATAATAATAATAATGACAATAACAATAGTAATGATAATAACAATAATAATAATAATAATGATAATGACAATAATAATAATAATAATAATGATAAAAATGATAATAATAATAATAATAATGATAAAAATGATAATAATAATAATAATAATAATGACAATAACAATAGTAATAATAATAGTAATAATAATAATGATAATTAGAACTATCACTGAAGGTGATGAATACCCCCCCCCGAACACCCCACTGACACATTTTATAAAATGCATGTAATATCTGATGCTTTAATTATTAGACCTGCATAACTGAAGTTTCCTGTGAAGTATAATTAAATTCTGACCAGGGTTTTGGAGATTAAAAGCGCACAATGTCCTGTGTGACCTTTGACCAAAGGACCCGAAACATCAACCGTGCACAACTAGGCATGGTGCTTATCACTTTTGTGAAGTATCATTAAATTCTGACCAGGGGTTTTGGAGATTTAGCGTCCACATGATTTTACTATCTCAAGCCCCTGAGACCTTCACCGTTAACCAAGTGACCCGAAACATCGACCATGCACAACTAGACATTGTACTTATCACTTGTGCGAAATATCATTAAATTGTACAGGGTTTTTGGAGATTTAATGTCCACAATATTTTACTATCTCGAACCTATGACCTTGACCTTTGACCTAGTGACCCGAAACATAGACCATGCACATATAGGCATTGTACTTATCACTTATGTGAAGTATCATTAAATTCTGACCAGGGGTTTTGGAGATTGAGCGTCCACAATATTTTACTAACCCGAGCCCCTTTGACCATGACCTTTGACCTAGAGACCTAAAACATGGACCATGCGCAACAAGGCATTGTGCGTATCACTTCTGTGAAGTATCATTAAATTCTGACAAGGGGTACTGGATATTCAGTGTCCACAAGATTTCGTCTACAGACGGACAGACAGCCGGACAGACAAGCCGAATCCAGTATACCCCCTTACACTTTGTGTTCGGGGGTATAATAATAATTTTATTTTACGAAAATTATACTAAGCACACATCATGTGATGTTAAACACTATGATAAACAACTTATTTTCACTGAATCCTTAAAACAAAAATGAAAATTATGCAATAACATCCTGAGTCAGAAGACTGCACATTTTATTTTTGAAATTAATATAAATTCATCACCAAATAAAGTAATTACCAAATAAAGTCAATACCAACATAAAGTCATCACCAATATAAAGTCATCACCAAAATAAAGTCATCACCAATATAAAGTCATCACCAATATAAAGCCTTATTTGTGAAGTAAATAGGATATATATGTTCTGAGGTTTGGCAACTGCATATTAATTAATTCTTTTTTAGTATCTCGACGCTAATTGTGTTCAGTAAGACATCATTTAACGACAAAAAATGCACACGTTTTCCTTCAATAAAGAGAAAACGCTGAACAAATGTACCTGTCTATGTTAAACATCTCCTTTTAGAAAGACAAACTGGTCGTCTTCAAAATATTCTTTCCTGCAATGTTGTATGCTGTATGTTTACTTTATCATGAAGCACTTAAAAAAACTGGTGAACTCTCATCAAAAGGCACCGTCTAGAATATCTAACATTGATAACAAACATTAACAAAGCTGATTTCTGTCGCAAATTGTTGTCGTCTGCTAACATTACTTCTAAGACTGAAACAAATTGGTTTTTACAAATGTTAAATGACTTTGATGGTATTCCACAAGGGAGAAAGCAATACCACAGAGCATAGATTTAATAAATATGTTAGTAAGTGTCGTCTGGGGTAAATTTTATCTATTCTAAGTCTTAGATAGACATTTTGTAATTTAATTATTTATATCTTCATGTCAAACGTATTTGGTTGGAATATGTTTTATTGCTATGTTTGTACCGAAATGCGTACTTTCCATTAAATAAAGACAGCTCATACAATGGTCCGATCTATGTCTTACGAAAACTAATCAGGGTATACAAACGCATGATTCGAAACTTTTCTTCGCAAGGACATGCACAATTATGTCAAAGTTAAAAATGGATTTTTTTTAAAAACTTATCTAGATCATGTGTGTCATAACACAGCTTATACAATGCCTACTTAACTGCTGTGTCATATTTCTTTTTCTTCAAAAATTCATTCGGACTGTTTATAGAAAATAAGCATTATAAAACGTCAGGTTATAGAATTTTTCGATGCTCATATATATAAACCGTTGAAAATTTTCAATACCGAACTTGATAAGACAGTTGTATA
Source organism: Saxidomus purpurata (assembly GCA_022818135.1). Lineage (NCBI taxonomy): Eukaryota > Metazoa > Mollusca > Bivalvia > Venerida > Veneridae > Saxidomus > Saxidomus purpurata. Next base: position 1,449,401 of record JAFMSR010000018.1, on the reverse strand, counting down.
TTCCTGTCGTCATGGCGTTCAGTGACATCATGATGTAACATTATGTTTGTTCGTGTGACACTGTCTGATAACAATGATGTCTGATGGCAAAGCAGCGGCATTGAATAAAAGTTATCAAGAAGTCAGAGCTTGACCGGGAAAGATTATTTCATTTCATTATGACATGCAATGTCGTTAGACTGTCTATAATTTATTGCTGACATAACGGTCCTTTTGTCAACAACAAAGGAAGCCGACATCGAGAATAGTTACAGGTAATATGTAATGTAAAATGTTCAAGATTATCTTCTATTTTGTTTTCTTTTCTGTTTCGAATGTAGCCGAGATGCTAGCTGGTTTAATATGTTTGTACATCCTATTGTTTATCCTTTTTTTGATAATTCTGCAGAATTCTCTTCAATGTATTACTAAATACGTCAGTTTGATACTAGTGTTCTTGACTGGATGAACAAACAATAAAAATGGCAACCAGGACTGCTAGCCAGTGTTTTATTTTTTATCACTTTATACTGTTACCAGTTGGGAAAGAACACAATATTTATGTGTAATAGATTATCAGCACACAGAGTAAAGTAGACGTCGTAAAGCAGCGTATGTCACGACGACTGACTTTCTCATATTCCTTCGTAATGCCCGACAAGTCTAGTGAATTATATAGTTCACATGACGCTAATTCTACCCTTTTTGTCACAACATCCCTCATTGAGACGAAGTTTATTCTGTTGTTGATATAGACCTGAATACTTAAAATGAAATAGGAAAGAGATTCCAATTAAGGGTTACTTTCATACTTTACTCTCACATTTTCAATGTGTGCGGATGTGAGTTTTACCACTTTGTCACATTTTTCTTACGTCATATACCAGCATGAGCGAACAGTACTTGCAGTTAATCGTCAAATTATCTAATGAAATAATCTTTTCTCAAGACAGAATTTGCTATTAAAAAGGCAGGAATATAAAATATTTATTTCGTTCACAACCATCAATTAGAACAATTTTCAGCTGTCGGAAGAGATACACAATTTTCTTGTCTTGCAAAGTTTATAAAGCTGGTAAGATAACATCGAGTTCAGTGCAATTGAAAACACTCTCTACATATTACATAAGTTTCAAGAGACGCTGTATTTCAGTTATGCGACAGGCGGCCAATTTATCTAACCATCGTTTTCCGTCAAAGATTAGTAACAGATCCAAATCTTACGAAGAATACAGTCACCAACTCACATAAAAAGTCTTTACCGTAGCAACACTGAACCCATGAACCAAAAAGAAAGCTCAAGTGATGTCAAATCAGTCACCTCAATCAATCAACCACAGAGGTGGATCTGACGTGGAAATAAATTTCGCCTTTTGCTCTTCACGAATGATCTTATATAACGCAAAGTCATTGTAGTAAAAATCGGCAAAATGGCAGACGGTTCTCAGAGTTTTACCTTAGAAGAAGACAGCTTAGTTAGTGTACATGCAATTAATTTCGTTTCGCGGGCATAAAAAGTACCTAAATATTGCAACACGTCAGATTTTTCCAAGGTTAATTAAAGTTTGCGACATAATAGAGTCTGTCTGCTACAGATTACTTCAATGTAATTGAAATTCATCGTTGCTGAAAGGTTAACGTCCTATAACATCGAGTCTAGCATTGAATGTAATTTCAAATTTACCTCTTCTGAATGCTAACGTCCAATTACAGTAATTGCAGCGATTCTATGCCTGAATGACATCATTTCGCAATCTAACTCTGTCAATGCTTTATTAATTATCAAGCACCAGGTTAATCACATGCACGTTTGGTTTTATGTTGTCTTCCCCTATACTGTTGTGTAATTACGTTTCTAATCTACATCGTTTGTATTGTCTTTACTGGAGAAAAAGTACAATCAAAGTTTTGAAAATATAACCATGTCTTACTAAATAAACATCATCCATATATGAATCTCTTTTGGATGCGTCTGTTATAATTATATATTATTGTAGTAAAGAAGAAGCTTCAAGCATATATTTAGTTTCAAGATCGCTTACACATTTTTGGATACCAAAGTGATGAAAAATCATTTGATCCGTTTAAGTCGTATCTCTGACAATAATGATAATAAAGAATCGTGGATATTTTAAATGAAGACGAATTATTGTACGTAAAATAATTATGGTATATAGTTAATAATTCATACCATTCTGTCTGGCAGACAACAACTGTAATTTCACTTTGTTTTTATGTCTGGCGTGAGGAGAATACAGGCCTTCCATTTCTGGAAAATTTCATTGCTCGAAGTCATACAATATTTAAATGTAAATCTCCAATTAAATGGCTAGACGCATTAGTTTCCATCGCTACTGAGATCATAATTTCTAACCACCCTTTAATATTTCTTCCACCTAATGAACATCTTTGCTTCTCGGACATTGATATACATCACCGGGAGCTGAATGAGTAAACATCAAAAATTGACAGAACAAACATTTTGAATAAGCTGTATACGGTCTATCTCTTTTAATATTTTACTTTTAACTGTTTAATTCTCATCCACAGTGAACAGTGTATTTCCATATTGATGCATCGCCTTTTATTATTCCGCTTATTTTGCACTATGAACATCCACAGTGAACGGTGTATTTCCATATTGATGCATCGCCTTTTATTATTCCGCTTATTTTGCACTATGAACATCCACAGTGAACAGTGTATTTCCATACTGATATCGCCTTTTATTATTCTGCTTATTTTGCACTATGAACATCCACAGTGAACAGTGTATTTCCATATTGATGCATCGCCTTATTTTGCACTGGGAACATCATACACTTTTTAAATTATCAGCATGTATTACCATTTATGAATATGGGATTTAAGTAAACATTTAGATTCGTTGATCTAAAATAGCTTTCATCATAACATCTTTTATCTTTATCTTTATTTTGCTTGTTATTGTATTCGGCAAAACCTTTTAGGATAATCATAATCTTTAGCTGCATATTTTCCAAAGACCTTATTATATATTCTACGTTCTCGGCAATTTCGCGGTTTCTTGCAATGAAAACTAATTATTAAAAACGTTTTTGCAATTAAAGTTTCTGCTTAGAGTCTTGAAAAAAAGCACATAAGGAAGGAAATTAGTCAAGTAATAATTAGTCAAAACTATTGTAACTGACAAAGATGAGATCTCCGTTTCTTAAATTGATTAAGAACCTTGATATATGTAGATTAGTTACCAGACATATTTTTAACTGCATAATTGGTGTTGAGAGTTTTTAATACAAATGTTAACGCATGCAGCGATAGATGGTTGCCATTGTCAAAACTGGTTTTTCCATTATTTAGAGCTTTTGCAAAAATACTTTAGTCATGTATTAGATACCCAAGTTGATAATATACAACTATAATATAAGTCTAGTGTTTGCATGCATGTAACAAATCAATTAAGGAAAATGAAATCTGTCAAATCTATCGCAGCATCAGTAATATTGCTAATATAGTTCAACAGAAAGGCGAGTGATATGTCTCTATCTTACAGACTGCCCGCCATCCTGTCTATGAAACATTAAAAAGACAAAATATAGCTTTTTATATTAAAATTATACAAATTAGTTGTAATGTCTATCATTTTCACATTCCGAGTTCTTTTCCTATTAGATTTCATAAACAGGACACACTGCTGTCTCTCTGATGTCTGAGACTCTAGTGTCACGTGTCACAAAGAAGTCTGAAGAACTTGAACAAAACATGGTGTAATTACCCTTTAATTTGTTGTTTTTACTTTCAGAATGTCAAATGTCCTGCTTAATTGTCGGTCGCAACAGAATTGATTGGCAGAAGTAGAACAAACTATTTATCATTTTAATGCAGTATTACAAAACACTTATACGCATTTGGCAGTAGGTTGGTAACATATATTGACTCTACAGAGAGAGCCTGAATCTATATTATGTTTTTTTTTTTTTACTTTTGTACTGATGAGCCGGTCGTAAAGAGCAAGACACGCGAATGGTTCTTAAAACTGGAAGTTTCTACATGAAAATATAGGTTACTGAAATATCTCCTTTCCTTCTTGTTCTTAGGTCTGGCTTTGTAAATTATACAGAACCAGAAAAAATAATAAAATGACACAAGTTCAACAGCAAGTCTGCAAAGAAAACAAGTTATACATAAGAACATGTGCATACCAAAAACCACAAACTGGTCTTTCCAATGGTGTCCGTTGAAGACAATCTTTAGATGAACGGTTTGTTTGTAGTACAAAAAAATGTATTACAAACTTGTAAATTCCGTCAAATAGCAACTGTTTTCAACATTTTAAAGTGATGATCAATATTTATCAAATCTGATTTCTGTCGAATACTGATTGTCGTGTGATAGCCTTACTGTCAAGAATCAAAACAGTTTCTTCCTACAAATGTTTAATGATTTTTGACAACATTCAAATAGGAAGAAAGTATGACTGCTGAGCATAAATAAATAGATTAGCGAGTGTCAGAAAGGGAAAATTTATGAACTCTTAGTATTTGAAAGACATTGAGATATTTTATCATTTATATCAGTGTATGAAACTTATTTGGTTAAAATATATTGTATATTTTTTCATGCCTGAACCAAAAAAGTATATTTTATATTATATACAGGGTGATTTGATTCAAACTATCGATATCAATGTCGATGTTGAAAATGAAATACATTTTTTTCATAAAAGTCTCTTGCAGAATGATACTTCTATAGATAACATTGAAGAAATTTCAAAGTGAAATGTACGATACATGACTTACACGGAAATCATTCAAACAAATTTAGTTCAGAGCGGGCACTGAAAAAGCATTACAGAAACGATCCAATAATGAACTTTGTTTAAATGTTCTTGAACTAGCGCTGATCACTGCGCTTCGTTTAAAACTTCTTGATATAACAATGGATATGAGGGTACTGAATTCACACCAAGACGATGTCTGTCGTCATGACGTTCATTGACATCATGATGTATCTGTGCCGTCCGTGTGACCCAGTCTGTTGACAATACTGTCTAATGAAACACCAGTGGAGTTAAGTAAAGATATAAAGGATTTAGAGCTGAAAGAATTATTTCATTACTTTTAGACATGCGATTTCGTTTAATCGTCTATACATTACTATTAACATACGTGGCTCTTTCCCAACAACCCTGGAAACAGTCATGGAATGTAGTTAATATTGTTGCATAAACAATCGGAAACAATCGGCGAAAGCAATCGGCGAACTTCAAAACGTATCGGCAAAAATGTAATATGTTCAAAGCTAAGAAAAAAGGTTTATGTCATCTTTCCTACATATGTAAGATTCGTTTTGCTCGAAATTGTCAGCCTTTCCATACAGTTAACATGTACATGAATGAATACAGTTGAAATAGATAATTAAATTAAATAAGACTAACCCGTTTGCTTACAGACAAAATTGCAGGAACATAAAATATTTAGTTGATGCACATGCATTAACTATCGAACTGTCAGACTATATAGACAATTTTCTTGTGTTACGAACTTTACAAGCATGGTTGGTTAACATCGAACAAAACGCCAACAAAATTAGAATAAGCGCATTCTATACATAATAAATGTCCATCCACAAGTAAAAGATATTCAACAATATCATGTCAATTTCACAATATCTGCTAGTTAAGATTAAATATAAAGAGAATCATGTATCCAATAAGAAAATAACGATAGGAACATCTCTTTACCTAATAAGTATAAAATACCCATGATAGCATTCGATTAGATGGTCTGCCCTGCCTGAATATAAGACAAGACTTTACCGTCGCATGAACATTACCTTACAGTAGCTCCGTGCTCTGACTTGTGACGGAGTCTACTTATTGTATTGAGTTGAGATAAAAAACGAAGATGTTTTCTGGCCTTTAATATCACGCCCTTGTAATTTTTTCCTATAGGCGCATTATTATATATAGATACTTAGATACATTTCCTTGAAGTTAAAATATCTTTCAATAGATGTACTGTCTTACATTTTACACAACAGCCAAATACTTACAGAATCTTAGTATAATTATATTACATTAATATTTAATGCTTTAATCGCTTTTGTAAAGATTAAAAGTGAAATTGAATCATCTTATAATTTTGATATGTAAGTACACAAGTGTGATAGCATTTTATTTCTCTAACTTTGACTACTCCTTTGTGAGCATTGCTGCACTATTTAAGGGACATGTAAACGCTGTTTTGAAGCAAGGATGTGTTCCCCCAAAGTTCGGATTTTGCGTATAGTGTACTCTTCACTTTTTGTTCTTCTTTTCTGTGAAGTTGTATTTAAATACGATGAACAGTATCGAAGTTATAGCTGTTGTCTGACATTAATGAACGAACGGATGAAACAGACAAACAAGCAATACAACTACCCCGTGCCTCCATTAAGATGTCTAAAATGTTTGTAAATATTTATGCAAGTCGGGTTTTATCCCCCGTTAATGAAACCTTGCAACACAAAACGGACAATTTGCAGTATATCACTTAAATGTAATTGTAATTACTTTTGCAGAAAGGTTACTGACAAAATAACGCTACAATGAATCTTGTTGAAATCTTTATGCTTAAATGATATCGTTCGGCCAAGTGGAATAACATGCATTAAGGAACAGGGTTAGTGTTTATTGCTTTGTGTAGAGAATCAATTACATGAATCTATAGAGTCTCTCTTAGATCTGGTTTGGAAATAGATCAGTTGACCTACATGACAGTGAATTCATGCTTATATTCTAAGCCTTTAATAACGTTTTTCGAAACATGGTATGCGTTTGTTTGCTGCTTGCCAGGCCACATTCTTAGCAAATTTGATGATAATTGAATGGTACACATTTTTGTAAATATTACTGTGACCAATTAGGTATACAATGTATAATATGATATAATGCAAGAATATGAAATAATCTTACTGAAGTAAAACCATACCAACATTATTCAATCGCAAAAATTACTTACATCAGTCGATGCCACAGTTGTTATGAAAAAAGAATATATTTGATTCGTTCGCTGCTTGTCTGACCATTATCAGGAATCCTAGAGTATAACAATAGCATATGAATTATTGTATGTGATAAAAGAATTATGACATTTAGTTAATAATTCATACCATTGTGTCTGGCAAGCCATAATTCCAATTTCAGTTTGTTTTCATGTCTTACAAGATAATATTGCAGGTCTTCGATTTCTGACAAGAGGACCAAAACATGCCAGTATCGCTTCACTAAACTGACTGGACTGTTGTGATTAAGTTTTGTGAAATCTTTTGCAATCAGAGGTCACGGTGACCTTGACCAACTGACCAAAAAACAGTAGGGGTCATCTACCATCCTATCAAGTTTCAAGATTGTTGTGATTAGTTAGATCTCAAAATACTGAGCTGAAATGATTTTAAACGTTCGGGTCTCTATGACCTTGTCCTTGTTTCTATTTTCAGGAATTTGAACAAGTCAATTTTGCCAATACTTTGGAATTTCCGTTCTGAAGTTTACTACCTTACAGTACAATGGTTGTTCAAGGGCATTAATTTAATTACTTATCGGACATGTCGATAATTGTACTTGAACTCTTTGAGATCACACGTACTTATGCATTTACTTGTGTCAACAAATGTTAACTTGCATTCTTAACCGTTTTCTGGAAAATCCAGAATCTGTCTATGTGAATATGAAATGCTTTAGTCATGTATAAAATACCCAAGATAATAATATAGGCATCAATATTTATAATACAAACACTAGCGTTTGCGTGCATTTGCGAGTGTAAGAAAACAATTTAGGAAAATGAAATCTGTCAAATCTATCGCAACACCAGTAATATTGCTAATATAATTCAACAGAAAGGCGAGTGATATGTCTCTATCTAACAGACTGCCCGCCATCCTGTCTATGAAACATGAAAAGAAAAATAAATACTTTTTATCGAGAATAAACAAATCAACTGTAATGTCTATCATTTACACATTTACTTAATTTACCAATATTTGTTCCTAATGTGTTTCAGTAACGGTACATGTTGTGGTTTTTGTTGTCTGTGCACCAGAATGTTCAACGTCTCAGAGAATTCTGACGAAAATTAATTAAAAAAGCAGTCGTGATTAAGACTTTCACGACATTGGGCATAAGTTTGGCAACCGAATTGATTTTTAGGGAAAATCCAACAGCTCCTGTGATTTTCGGGCAGTGTATTTGTAGTATTGCACTATTGCTCGACCTTAAGGGTGAAGTTTTAGATAAGATTATTGTTTTGTTTTATTCTTAATTTATTGCCATGTGGTCATTGGACATCAGGCAAAACAGATGTTCTTTTAACTGATCGTTTTTGCCAAAAAGGTTATTGTCAAATATATTATAACTCTGATTAAGTCTTATTTTTTATTACGTAAAAGTGTTACCCATATATGGATGGGGTCCTTTTCATTTGGCAAAGCTGTTTTAAAAAGTTCACAGGAAACAATCTAACAAGAAAGTAACATCCACCATAATAGTTGATGGTGATATGCAGGAGATGATATTTTCGAACCGCGTGTGACTGTCGTTTAGCCATATAAAGATAATGCTTATTGTATGAATACAGAAATGCATAAAACATGAGCTGTCATTTTAATTGAAATGTCCCACGACATGTTTAGCCCCAAGGGTTGCTTTGATCGTGAACTGCAGACCTGACAGTTGTGCAATTCATGTCTTCTCACGGTGGTTTACATATATGTAGAGATCGGATGTTGTCAAATAAAGAGTACCAAAGTTATTGCAGAGAGACATTTAAAATTCTAAAACCGCGGTCTGATTGACCTTTGAAATGAGAATACAAGTACCACTAGCACCTTTCAAAGATGTATTATCTAATTAATGTTTTATAACGTTGACAAAGCTATAGCTTAGACACTGTGTAGATAAATGAACGGACGACCTTACAAATGGGCATTTGTTGGGTACTTTCCATTGCCTCCTATTATAAGAAAGTAGTCAACAAGGCACTATTAAAGTATTAAAACTACCCAACATGTGCCCCTTTTTTTGTTGGCTACCTGACGGAATGAATGATATAGTACACAATATATGCCCATATGCGGGCTCGAAATAACACAGGAAACGCACGAGCAAACACGCAGTACAATTACCGTATGTTTCCTTTGAGGATGTATCACGGTTTAGTTACATTCAATACGTAAAACACAAAGAACAACCACCTCTTAATTGCTGAACAACATTGTTATGTCACTTCTACCAAACGCTTTATAGTTCTAACTTGTTACATACTGCACTGTAAAATATACAATGAGACAACGTGTTAACCAAGCCTAGGACAATAAATAACCTGTAACAATACAAGAACAATGCAAGAACAATTTGCAAAGATTCCTCATTTACTACAAAACGTATTTTATTAGTGTTAACGAACTCAACTTCTTTAGGGTCTGTTGATCACAAAACAAGATACTACTTTAACCGGTGAAAGATCTAAAGGTTTTCATTCAGAACGCACAATTCTGAACGTCAAACGCGACCATAATATGCGCGTTCATTTACGTATTTTATGGACAAGAACTTCAGAAAAGAAGTGCAGTATCATATAGATTTCTATTCAGTAATTAGAAATGCATTGTGTTTCTCTATAAAATTTGCATCACAAACCGTTTTATGTCTCTATTAATATACAACAATTACTTCCGCACTGGATAACTCCAAAGCGATGTTAATAGTTATAAACTAGTTTATATGATGCAGTGTGCAACTTTCCCTTCTTATTCACTGACATGTAACATGACGTTAAGCAGAAACCTATAATACATTGTGAAAATTGATTAATGCATGCTTAGGGGTTTGTTTAAAGCTCAGCGATCACTTTGAACTGCCTCGGACAGATTAAATAATTTACTGAAATAGTAATTATAGAGCTCTAACAATGTTGTAGTTTGCCTTTATTTCGTCTTGTATTCATGCCGTTTCACCAAGAACAGTGTAACAGGAAAGCCTTTCTAATTTCCTTTGCAATATCATTAAAGAAAATACTACGCTATGTTTATAACATGTATTTTCATTTAAAAAAGCAAGTTTAAAATGTCTGTTGTACAAATTCGCCGGTAGGACATCTTTGTCAGTAATATAGTGGTTTTTGTGTAATTATAACATCCAAATCGAGGACGTTAAGAAATGTGTTAAAGTAAAATACATTGACCTTCGGAAATAACTGTTGCACAAACATGTGAATTAATAATGACATAAAGAGATACTACAGGGTTGTTTATATTAAGTGAAACTGTTATGCCACTTGAATTTTACGAGAACATTCAATCTTGTTATGATGTGCCACTTTCGCATGTTATAATGAAAATTTATGCTTTTCCATGACGTCAGATAATAAGTCATTAATAACTGTTGTTGTGTATAAATATCTTTTGATATACAACACACAATGTAATCTTAGTAAAATTATATATTATATATGTATAAAAAATTTTAACCCCTATATCCCCTTTATATATAATATAAGTAATTAAAAATGACTTGATATGGCTTTAAAATAATGATTTATACAAATACGGCTACGCGTTTCATACAATTCATATATTTATATATATATATATATATATATATATATATAACAATGTATATACATACGTTGGATAAAATCCGTTTCATTATCCGTATCTTATTCTGTTCAGTGTGATGCTAGACACTGGAAATGTAAGGAACTATGAGTACATGCTCAACTACTCCTTGTGAGCTCATTTAAACATCGCAATGTGTTATGACTGTAGATAACTAGGTGACAGGGGACATCTGAGATACAAGAACTGTGTGATGACGAAAACAGTGCCGCGAAACCAGTTGACTCTGGTGTTGACACCAAACGAACATGCATTGAAGACTGACTAATTGATTCCATACATAACTACATTGAAAAAAAATAGTGAAGACATTTTTATTATCTATATGATCTTTTTTCGTAAATAAGCAAGCGATTGAGACAGTTCCTTATCTTTTTTACATATTTGTTCTTTATAACAATTATGAACCAGTCCCATATGTGTGTTTCTGCATACCAGATAAAAGTACTTGCCATGGTCTGTTTTTAATTGTTTCACCTAGATTTAAGATGTTGTTGTAGGGAGTGGTTACCAGTACTGGAATACAGGTGCAAGAGAAAGCTGTGTTTTTAGACCTGAACTTAGTACCCAGTCATTCTAAGTCAAGAGAATTGCTTTTGTAAATTTTGTTTTTGGCGGAGTGGTAGCGCATTCGCCTTACGATCAGGGTGTCCCGGAGTTCGAGCCTCATAAATGCCACGGCAGTTGTGTCCTTAGACAAGACTCTATTTCCACAATGCCTCTCACTCTTCATGATTGATTTCACCTGGAATGAGTCTTGAGTTGTAAGACCTTGTTTTGCATCCAGAATAAATAACTTTGTATAAATTTGATATTTATTGATGTGTATTCGTCAGTAAATATTATACCGCAATAAATGTTACCCAGCAATACACAATAAATTAAATGAAAAAGATACGTGATTACAGTAAACTCTATATATAATGAACTCCTTGGGACCATTTAAATGTGTTCCTTCCATCCGGAGTATGTTATATCCATATAGCATTTTTTTAATCTATAAAGAAGAAAAAAGTCGGTCCCGGAAATTTTGTTCCTTATATCGGGAATTTCGCTATATTCGGGAACGTTAACTCTAATGTGGTAAATTAAGCAAAAGAGTATCAAATTTGCAAATAATAACCTTACTGTTATTTATGTACCACTTTCCCTACGCAATGACGTCACTTGTGTTTTTAAGCTTATGAATGACCATTTTGATTGATCATGCAGTGTCACTTTTTACAGTACAGACATTACTTATATTGTCTGCTGAAGAAATGTAAGTAACAGTTCAAAGAAAGTTTACAATCTTATTGTCATTACGTACGATTAAGTTCTAATAGAAACCAGTTCTATGGCCTTTTCTACCAATACGCGTTCACATCAATCTGCTCTGATGAAAAGTTTACTTTGAATACAGACTTTTCACTTGTGTGTCCGAAGCAATTTGCATCATCTAATACATTCTTTAAGCAGATCTGTATTGAGATAATGCTGGTATTTGTCCGTATTTGCATTATTTTAAGGTCGAATTGCGAGATTTGGTAAAGAGGAATTCAAAGTAGCTTGAAAAAGAGACAAACATCTGACCTTCTTCGCCCATTTATATGCATCAGATCGTCAAACTTGGGATAAAATTACGGACAGCAATTCCGAGTCAGATCTCCGTCTGAAACGGATGTTAACAATTAAAATGCTGGGATTTTATGCTGTTGGCTTTATTGGATTGCATTGTACTATTAAATTTCTTGGTAAAGATGTACACTACAGCCCTCTCAAATAAATATAAAAGCCTACAGAATCATTCCTCTGGGAATACAAGATAAACACGAATCTTGAAAATAACAATTTTATGTGTTGTGTTTCTTTCATTTGGACTTTTGCATATTACTATGCTCAACGTATATGATTTTGGCGTAATGCATGCAAAATGGATGAAATAATGTAGGTTGTCCTCAGTCTTTTAGACTCATATATGCATAAGTAGTGGGTCATCAATTTATGTCATTTATTTCGTTCATTATTTCAATAACAGGTGACGATACAACTGAAAGTATTGAAGATTAAAATAAAATGATCAATTCTACATAATTCTTCAGACTTTTATAGTAACATACAAGCACAAACATGTCATGAAATAGCGAATAGTAAGATGTTATTTCTAAAACCCAAATAAACAATTTGTTTCGTTTATGAATACATAGCTTTAGGCTTTTACGGTGCAGCAGAACCTCAAAATTATATAAGCATTAAAGCATGGGGTAATTTTATCGCTATTAACGATTCAAAATAGTGTTTGTTTTCAATAATGATGCTGAATACGGTTAAATGGACCCTAAAGCAATACATTAAGGAACATTATGAATTAATTACTTATACCGTCAATTAAAATATATATCGGTTTTAAACCTAATGTCAGTTTTTGAAGAATATTCAAATAGGTTATAACAATTTATGTTGAAATATTTTATGTTTGCGTATCAAAGCGGATTTAACTGGTAAATCTCTATACAACTTCAGAAAAAACGCCCGAGGAGCTATATATTCTTTCCGTACAAAGGAAAGCCTGCAGAAAATAATGCACATAACATACATTTAATATGGCCATGATGTAAACACATCACAAAGAATCTCCCTAAATGCGTAAATGCATCTAAAAGCTTTAGCAACGCGAAAATGTTCTCTCTGAACCAAATGGCCATGAAGAAAAGGATAAATATCATTTATATCATTATTGACGATGTCCAATTCAATAAATATGGACAGGAACTACTCCCGCCGGTGCTACAATTACTGTAGTGGATGTGTAAATGATATTAATACACAATGTCAAATTGAAGTAAAGTCGAAACTAAACTGATCAAGACTGTCTGTCACATTATCCCCCGCGACATTTTTGTGTCTGGAAGATTTGTCTCGGATAAATATACATTTTGTATCAACGATCGCTGTTAATTTGAACAACAATAGTAAACAATATCTTCTGTAATGACGTCAACCGGAAGTGTAGCCTAACATAATGCATTGTTCCCGAATTCAAAAGGAACGCAAAATGTTCAGGAAGACAGTGATTGTGTGATTTTGGAGAGTATTAAGTGTTATCTCCTCAAAGATGGAAACATCACAATATACAGTCAAGTGAGCACTAAAAACACAAAATGTGATTGAAAATCATTATGATTGGCTGATTTAGTTGGCAAAGTTTCTCTTTTTATAAGTGTAACTTTATGACGCTTTATGCTGGTTCTGAATTGTGTCAGTAAAATGTTACACGTACGAATATCAATGAGAAAAATGAAACATATTCCGTATACATTTTGCATCAACACATTAGACCATTTAAGGTATGATGAACATACAAGAGTGTAAAAACATATTTTCAGATATAATTTTTTTTCCATCTTATCTATCAGACAAATTTTATCATTTCGTAATATTAATCATCTGACTTCTGACAGGTGCGTACAGTGACAACAATTGTCCGGCATTTAAATTTTCCTCTTCCGCTCCATTGAATTAAATTAGTAGTATAAAGTTGTACCTAGCCTTGGTAATAAATATAAGTTGCTTTTAGTAACTTTCTCATTCAGTGGGCAGTTTTGTGACTGAATTTGGTGTGAAGTTTACCTTTATATGGAACTTTCACTTTTCACAATTTGCATTTAATTTAGCAGTCACTTTAAGTTAAACTTAGATAAAGATAGGACAGCGCGCTCGACACGTTTGGCAGTCAGAAGAAGAATCTGTGTATTTTCAAAGTGTAAGCAAGGGACAAAAGTAGCAAGGTATTATGTCAAGAGTTATTTGATTTAAATGTTTTATGTCCCTAAGCAGTACAGAAAAGTTTTTAATTACATGTAATACCTTAAGTGGTTATATTTGCATGACAATCCCGGATGGACAAGACTGATTACAATTGCTTAGTACAATAAAAAAGTGTTTTGACAGAGTTATCTACTCTTGCTTACAGATGGGTGTCATGATGGTACATAACTATTCCAACTTTACAGAAATATCTCAAATGGTTAAGAAAATAAGTGGACAAGTACGAAAAACTTTACTGAGATTATAAGTCGAAAAGGGCCATCATTCAAAGTAAATCCTTGACAGAGTTACCTTCTATGGTATGCATGTGGTCATGATGGTAAACAAGTATTCCAACTTTCGAAGTAGTTCTCAAATTATGGACTGGTACGAAAAACTTAACAGAGATTCTAAGTCGATAAAGGAAGGGCCCTACTTTATAAATAAAATCATTGACAGAGTAACATTTTCTTGCCTACAGATGAGGGGCGTGATGCAAACAAGTATTCAAAGGGTTAGGTCAATAACGTTGAATAAATTTTCTAAGTAAAAAAGGGTCTTATTTCTGATAAAAACTTTCAGAGAGTTTTGTACTCTTGTCTGTTGATGGAGGCACTGATGGTAAATAACGTGTTGTAAGTTTCAAATTAATATCTCTAATGGTTTTAAAAAAGTGGAATGATACGAAAGACTTAACAAAGCTGTGACGCCAACGCTGACGCCGAGGCGAGTAGGATAGCCTCCCCTTTTCATCGAAAACTCAAGCTAATTATACAAAGAGATATATACAAGTCAAACGAGTTACACTTATTAACAGTTTTGGTTTTAATTTAAGAATATCTACAGCACCAGAAACAAATACGCCAGCATCATATTCACAGTCTCGTGAATAAAGTGGTTACGATTTACAGCTGCAGTGGAAAATAATCACAATACTGAATATTTTTCTAAAAAAAAATAGCTTAAAATTGTTTTTAAATGCCACATATATTTATATATTTTAAATGCCACATAGATTTATGTATTTTAAATGCCACATAGATTTATGTATTTTAAATGCCACATAGATTTATGTATTTTAAATGCCACATAGATTTATGTATTTTAAATGCCACATAGACTTATGTATTTTAAATGCCACATATATTTATGTATTTTAAACGAAGGTCCAAAACAGACACACGCTGTGATTAATTCAAAGTAAGTTTCTTGTCTTATGGCAAAGATAGGTTTGATAACATGTCCAAGAAAAAAGTAAATGTTTTTTTTAAATATTTAACAGGATTCATACATCACAATATCTTTGTTGTGAATAGCGTCATACAAAAACTAGATAAAAATATTTGACCAAGATAAAGTCAACAGTCAGTTGAAGTTTTCACAAATGACACACGTTGCGTATCTATGAGATACAAAATTTACTTATCAAACTGCTATGCATAGAATAAAGAGATGAACTCAGTATCTGCTATTTAATAAACATGTAGAAGATAAAAAAAATAACGTTAAAGTTTTTTTAAAAAACATTTTGTCTTATAAAATACCTGTTCCAAAACTACCGTCCGGCATAAGAAAGCAATGCTATATTTACGAGTATTCCTGTTTATTCCTGCGTAGTAATCAATGTACGATATTGACCATTTATATATGATTTATGTTTTATATCAAGCATAAAATATTACATCGTTCTTTCATTAATGATATTTTTTTAATTATAAATATTTAGAAACGCAGCTCTTTTAATTAGGTAAGTACATGTATACCGCTCAACTTGTTTACGAGGTAACTGTATCTGTGCAACTTGTTAACTATTTATATTAAGTGTATTGTGGCACTTTTTTCACTAGGTAAGTGCTTTTAAACACGAAAACGAAAGTTTTGGTTTGTTATCACTAGCTGCAGAAAATGTTATTAATTCAATGCTTTTCGTAATAGGTCAAGAAGGTAGTTTATTGTTTTGAATTATAAAGAACACCGAGAACCCATGTGAAAAAAACATGTTCCTTATAATCGTTACGTTCTCTTCATACTCATTTGCTTATAATCGAGTGATGTTGAAAAATGTTTGTCCAACATATCGATGAACTATGAGAGAGTTAAAGATCGCCGTACTTGTAGCTAAAAAATTCTGTACAATTACTATGTGCGACTAAATTGCGAGATTTATCAGAACCAGTAATGTATAAATATTATATCTTAAAGCATCTAAGGCTTTTTCTCACTTTTTAATTATTATTTATTTCTTTATTCTTTAAACCGATCATTATCATATTGCTTTAAATCTTTAAAACTTGCTTTGTGATATATACAATACTTTTCAAGAATAAGAAGTTGTTTTGTAATAAAAAGATTTCATTGATAAAATGTAACTAAGCATATTTCTTTAAAATTCGACTTTTTAAAGTTTCGTATTTTTAGAAAAAAAGGTGGTTATGCACACTAAAGCGAAATAAGGCATTAAGTGACAGATTTTACGTACTTTAGACCGACAAAAACAACCAACGCAGAGAATGGTACTTCAGGCTGAAATCAGATTGTTGTCAGATGTTGCTGACTAAATATTACAAATTTGTACAATTCCATATCTCGAGGATGAAATCAAGTTCATATTATCGCTATATAAAGTGAATCTAACATGTTCATGAGTTGTGGATAAAGTGAATCTAACATGTTCATGAATTGTGGATAAGGAAATCCTACGATTTCTCGAGGGTTGAGATACGTCCAAAAACGAGGCTCTGCCGAGGTTTTTGGACGTACTCAACCCGAGGGTGGATTTCCTTATCCACAACTCAATGGACATGGTAGATTTATTTTCTCACCGTTTAAATCGCATTTTCACACTAGTATAGAAGGAATAAGTGCAAATTCCGGATGGGGATGAAAAAATGAAAATCAACTTTTTCTCGAATTTTACTTCAAAACTGCTATAGATGGATAAGAAAATGATCTAACTAAGAAAATGAATACCAACAACCCTATGTTTATTTCAAAAATAACAGTTTTACAGTCATTTTTCGATTTTTATGTCTGCTTACAATTAACGTAAAAATAGTCCGGCAGCGATGTGAGATAAGCGATGTAGATAAGTTTATCTCACATGGGTAAATGCGCGGAAATATGTATCTCATAGTTAGGGAGGAAGTCCCCCCCCGAGGGTTGAGATACGTCCAAAAACGAGGCTGTGCCGAGTTTTGGGATGTCAACCCGACGAGGGTGGATTTCCTTTTCCACCAACTCAATGGACATGGTAGATTTATTTTCTCACCGTTTAAATCGCATTTTCAACAAGTAAGAAGAAATTAGTGCAAATACAGGATGGGGATGAAAAATGAAAATCAACTTTTTCTCGGATTTTACTTCAAAACTGCTATAGATGGATAGAAAATGATCTAACTAAGAAAATGAATACCAACAACCCTATGTTTATTTCAAAAATAACAATTTTACAGCCATTTTTCGATTTTTATGTCTGCTTACAATTAACGTAAAAATAGTCCGGCAGCGATGTGAGATAAGCGATGTGAGATAAGTTTATCTCACATGGGTAAATGCGCGGAAATATGTATCCCATAGGTGAGAAAAAGTCGTCCCTGGGGATTAGAAGGTAGACTACTTTGCTCACTATCACAATGTTTTCTGGCTGGGTAAAATGCATATTGCTTTTTGCTATTTTAATAATTCAACATATCTAAGGCTTTGATAGCCGAACATAAAGGAAATTGTTTGTATTAATGAAATTGAATTTGTGACTTATCAAAGAAAAATAAAATATTTTTTGACTATGAAACTGTTGACTCGGGATATCATATCCTTTTACACACAGTGATTTATTGATGTTTTATATTAGCACTGTACACTTAAAACAGAATTTCAAATACTCTTGTTTCCAGAGCAGTTAATCTGCATCAAATATAATACAAAGTATGTAGGAAGAGTCACGCTAATTGAGTTGGTACCAAAATTAATACAATCAGTACATGAAATGAAATGAATCATGCTGATTGGATTGGTACTAACGTCAGAGTATGGATTGAAACAATATACTTCCATGTAAACGGCATTTACCACAAAGTTAAACCCCAACAGGTAGAACAGTAAACTTCGTTAAGAAAAACATTTTTGGATTCGTTGTCAGAAACAACATAAACAACAAATGTGTTTATACATGTTATAATGCTTAATAAAGCAACTTAGCACTACATATTTTATTGTGCCGAATGAAGTAAGCATAAAAAACAAGGTTAAAGACTTCTATATATAGAAGAGTATTTGCATTTTGATAAACGACAAAAGGAAACATATTTGGTATTGTTTTAGCAATGCATTGATCATCAAGATTGATCTTTTAAATATTTCTAAACTTAACATTTTTTTTAATATCGAGAAAGAGGCTGGCAAAACGATTGTTATGTAATCCTTAAATTGTATTAGTGGATAAAATAGTTCTTAAATAATTTCTAAAATGTGCAAATGCTTTCAGATCAAGCAAGCATGGCGTATAAATCGAGGTAACTTGTCTGCTTTGAAATATTTAAAATCAAATAATTGTAGTTGTGGTGGTAGTTATGGTGGCTAATTCCTGCCATTTCGTTGTGGTGCGTTGGCGCGTATGAAGAGCGCACCGGAATGTAGGGTTAACGCACGTTTTTTCGTGTTATAACATCTGCAGAATCCCGAGGGATGGTTGGTGCCCGTGCCCGTTAGGGCGAGGGCACCAACATATCCAGAGGGTTTCTGCAGCTGTTATTATACGAAAAATACGTTCGTTAGCGCTATTCTAGCATAAATAGCATAAAATAATCATAAACATAAAAATGAAACGCTCTTACTAGTACGACGTTCAATAATGTGCGGGACAACGTCCGTGTTGTTTACGTCATATTTATGACGTCACCAGCGGTTTTTAAGCCCGGCACTGTTGACGCCGTACATGATGTAAGACTTGGGAGACAGGTCCATTGTTTACAATGGCCCTGTACTGCGCATAAATGAAAACGGGTTATAACGGTGCGTGAATCTCCCCGTTAACACACGTTTTTCCTCCTGTTAAAACACCGGCAAAATTGACAAAAACAGCACATTTTATGCTAGAATGACACATAAAGCGCGCCAATACGACAAATGGCATATTAGCGTCGTATATTATGTCGTATTAGCAGGGGCGGACATACGCCAAATCAAGAACTTGTTGTTCTGGCGTGTTTTTATCCTAGATAAGTATCTTGTTCATTTTTATTGTTAACAAGAACTGTAATGTCAAACGAAGCACAAATAATACCTTTTAGTTGTCTGCTTGCGACATTGCCGACTACATTAAAAAAATTATTACATTATACAATATCTAGTCTACAAATTGAAAGATAGTCTAATTTGTAATATGTTATACGTTAGTACATAACTATCTTACCTTCCGTTGAAATACAAGACTATGACTGAGAGTATTGCGTACAGTAATTACACGTATTAACCTTTTTGTCTAAAAGGACCCTTCTTGCGTCTATTGTAGTATACCTAGACCACTGTAACAGAACTTTTCAGACAAATTTGATTTAAGCTTAAATCATTAGTGACATGGGCAATCCGACCAGTTCCCTGTAAACCATTTACTAGTATTTACAATTCCTCTCTGTCCAGATAAATCAAATCGGCATTGTAAAGTATAACATTTGTGTTAGGTAAATTACTTAAGTTATTTTAAGAAGTTCGTAAGTCGGTGCGGCATTTCTGGTTCAAAGAGTTTCTAAGTACACATTCGTTCTGACTTGTGTGAGAAATAATGCATTCAGTTTTCAGTTATCTACTAGCAAAATGAAGAAATTATGCGCTTTCCAATTTTTTAAAAAACGAGAATATTTAAAATGCTAACAATATTTCGTGAAAAAGGCAATATTGCCAAAATTTGACTAAAATAATTGTTTTTAACAGAAGAACATTTATATATTCATTATTCCCTGTGGAATATTTCAAAATAATTGAAAAAGAAAACAAATGTAGCAAATGTTAGACTTTCGTCATATAAAGCAGGGTAAGTTTGCAGAAAGAAACACTCTCAGTTTATTGGTTTAGACAATCTTAGGAATTTTAAAGTATAATCATGTAAGTGAGATCAAAAGGTATTAGTGCCTTTATTTGCAAAGATCGTCTTTGTACACTTTCACAGTAAAATAAGATTGTTTATTTCGAGAAATTTAATACAACATTTGTGAAGACAGTATGTTTTAAGCATTTGCATGTTCATGATGACAACCAGGGGCGTAGCTAGGGACATAATAAGTACTCCAACTTTTGTGAAGGGGGGGGGGGGGGGCCCCCCCCCCATTTTTTTTTAAAGCCAATTATACTGTAAATAAGACGTATAGGACGTATAAAACTATTTATTGCTTTATGAAACACAAGTCTACCATTTGTTAGTATACCCGAATGGACAGTACTGCCCTTTAGGCACAAGTTTAACATCGTTTTTAGGCCATTTAAATTTTCATTTTTGAAATTCGAAGTACTCCCGTGAGTATGGGAGTATGCCTGGCT
Source organism: Saxidomus purpurata (assembly GCA_022818135.1). Classification (NCBI taxonomy): domain Eukaryota; kingdom Metazoa; phylum Mollusca; class Bivalvia; order Venerida; family Veneridae; genus Saxidomus; species Saxidomus purpurata. The sequence goes on along the minus strand of JAFMSR010000018.1, from coordinate 1,428,470 downwards.
ACGCGCCTGACAACGTGTTGCACATTTATAGTCATTTGTGCGAATATAAACTAATATAATAATTTGAATTATGCTTAGATCGAGCCTATTTTGTAAGCCTTCCGCATGAGAAGTGAGAAGTTTTATTTAGAAGATACTAATTTTGTCATCCGTCCGTCTGTTCATCTGTGAAAGATTGAACAGCCATGAGTAAACACATGAGACCAATGGAGGTTATAATCAATTTTCAAATCAACACAAAGCACTAACAGTTTTGGAAGCATTTGTGTTATCATTATATGAAAAAGAGAAACTAAACATTTCCCATTTAGAAACGGTGTACTTGCAATTATCTTGCACAACATGAGTCTAAATGCGATGTATATCATATTTGCATATCACGCCAAGCGTTAATTGACAAATATGAGCATTTCATCTAAATTCCATTCAGTCAGAATGTGTATAAATACTGCACCTTATGGTACCAGTTTTCAATAAATAACCTCATACTGGATATCAATACGATTACAAAAACATTTTGTTATCACACGTATTTTATCACAACTGTTTATTACTAGTTTATTTTGGCTTAAATAATCAAATTAGAATCATTGGGTCGCAAACGATTTTTTAAAGTCTAATGTGTATGTCAATAAACAATTTATCTACAAGAGCATCGGATTTTGTGAGTGTAACAAGAAGTGAAGACAACATTTAGGACCAAATAGAAGCTCATGTAGCAGCAACTGGAAGCTTCAGCTTTGATTAGCCAATTACGTGACCGAAATGTTATTAAAAAGTTTAGTGTATTAAGCATTAGATGACTCATTGTCTGTTTCCTTATATTTTCATCTTTATATTTAGCAAAGAGAGCTAAACGAAAAGAGAAACAAAATATTGTAATTGATAAAATAGTACAAATCTTTCATTCAGCTTAAATAAGCAATTTAAAGATCATAAACTTGTTTATGAGTGCGCAGTAAGTAATTTAGTACTATTAACTCTCTGCATATGAGTTTCGTGCCTTTGATATAAGCAACATAAAAGAAATGTATATTTCTGATGTTAATAACATTAATAAATTATATAAAATATTAAGAAGTGTTTTTTCACCATACCACTCGATTATTCTAAGTATAATGAAGCAGTACATCAAAGATTACTTAAGAGCTGTCTTAGAGTGCATTCCAAGGCCTGTTTCATAATTTTACCACAGGATAATAAACTATATGCATAAGCATCTGTTACAGTACTGTGATATTTAAAGGTGCATACCTTACAACTATTTGAATAGACTAAACATACATTCAATCAAAGGAAAAAAGCATTTTTTTCATAAAGTTTAGAGTGGTATTATGCGCATCTTGCTGCACTTAGTGTATTTTTGGTGACATTTTATAAAAGCAATTTTCGGTTGCTTGCAAAAAATGAGCATAACTCCACTTTAAAAAAGAATTGATAGATTTGTCAAAACGTTAACAGGTAAGATTGAGCATCTGGTCACAACTGTCATTTCTTAAGCTTCATCATTTTGCCGCATTGATATGCGTCAGAGTGTTCGAAAATCAGTTGAAGGCCTTTTTCAATGTTGAAATATAATTGTACTAAGTTTGATCGGAATTCTTAAAGCTCACTTGTGTTATGACTCGGTTGTTTAATACATTCAGAAAGGTCAACATGCTTGGCCTTTACATGGAAACTAAATAAAGCTTCAACAACAGACAATTTGTTTGCATTTCAAGCAACTACTGTACATTGGAAACATTAAACCGGAACAACAAAACGAACAGCAGCCTTTTGTCTGAAACTACTGTATTTCAATTAGAAATTTTGCACGAACATAAAGGTTATTGACTAGATGATATAAATTTGCATTGTTTTATCACTTCTAGAAGCTTTTCGAACGCTACAAACCTCCCTAGGAAATTTTACCTCCCACTATAAAATTAGACGTTTGGGATAAAGAAATGGGCAATTCTATTCAATTCAGCAGGGTTTTTGTTCTGGGTTGATTGCATTTGAGTGTTTGCTTATAAAATAATTAACACATCTAAGGCTATGTCAGTGTTATATGAAAGTAATTACTAAGTCTGTTCAATACAGCAGTTCTCTCGTTTTGTTTTTTTAATGATAAATGCCGCATACTGCATTTTAGTATAATTGATATATGGCGAAGTTTCTGTCTACATTCGTGATACAGAAAATATTCACTTTCATCACCTACAAATGTATTATTTCGACCTGTGGAGTAGTTTATAATTCTACTACGTTACAATGTCTGTAGACAAACATGTGTATATAAATCTCTTTCGGGACAAAACAAGTATGAAACCGATATAGCGGGGGTAACACAGTGGTTGGTCTGACTTAGGCTAAATGCTGTACCGGAAAGGGAATCCTGGCTTAGGATAACTACAGTGACAGAAATGAAATTCATTAATTTCGCAGTATTACTTTGTATCTGCATGGGGAAGCACAAATACAGATCTCTGTATACTCCAAACTGTTGCAATACAATCTAATTCATGTTGACTGCAATTATACCAAAATATGTACATGAAATAAAACAATCCAGTTCCATCTTAATAGCTATCTGTATAAAAGGTTAGAGTGTGTAATATATGTATAACTTTTATGATAGAAATTTCTTAAAACCACCTACATAACTAAGAGGAAAATTTCAACTGTGCAGTGATCTTACAAAGTTGGTTAATATACACTATAAACTGCCAAACTGTTATTAAACAATTGGAAGAATGTCTTGGTAAAATCGGAATGTTACGGGGTTTTTTAATGTATATTTTGTCTTCAGAAATCTGCTACAAGTATAATTGATTCGCACCTTTTAATATCCCATTCTCGCTAAAGATATTTTGTTTACGAGGAATGTTCAAAAGTAATTCTTATCGATGCCAAGACTTATCCCCCTTCAGCAGTCATAGATGGCTGACTTCGAAAATCCCTTATAGATTTAGAATAAGATTTCTTCTGAAATAAATGATATTAACTAAACGATACGACGTTGTACTATTCATTATCCCAATGCGGCTTTTTTCAGAACTGTAATTCTTTCATTTAGATTTAAATTCTCGTTACATAATAACTTCTTTGGGATTGAGAGACAGACTATAATTAGTGGTATAACAATGTTTTCTTGTTGCATTTTGAAATTTTGTTTTTGTTATTTTGATAATGTTACACATTTAAGGCAGTGATACAAGCATGTAACATGGAGACACTTATTGTAAAACTGGAATAATGAATATGGCAACTTCAGCTCTATATAAAAGTAGACATTATTGAATGCCATTATGTTGTTTCTATAAGCACGATAACATTTTAATCGTTTTGAGAATAGTTACATTGAATCTTGTATTCCATGTGTCCTCTGGATACAAACCATGTCCTCAAGCTAAAGGAAGGGTAACACATTGACGTACGAGAAGTATAAAATACATCGCAGGTTATACTCTTTTCAAAGGAATTGCACAGTTGACAAACTTCAATCATATATCAGATCGAGGATAGTGTAAGCTTACTACAGGAGTTTTCCATTAGAATAAAACGTACTTTTGCCATCAGTCCGTCTGTCCATCTGTGAGAGAATGAACAAGCATCAGTAAACACAAAACAATAATTTCATGTTCACTAATTTTCAAATTAAAAAAGTACTGGCATTTTTTAAAACGATTGTGTCATCATTATATTTAAAAGAGAAACTACATCATATCCATATAAAAACCGTGTAGGTCCAACTGTCTTGCACATCAGGTGTCCGAATATCAGAATCGGTAGGGTCACCTTATTATTGTACCAGCTGTCAATAATATTGAAACTCATACCTCGATATCAATAACATGAAATCATTTGCAATATCAAGCTTTTTAACATAAAGATTTATTTAGTTTGGCTGAAGTAAATTAAATTTGAACGAACAGTTTACTTTGACTTTGTTTTTACTCGTCATTTGTTCAAAAATTCAAAGGATTACATTAAGTCTAAAGATAAGTCGATATTTCTTTTTCCAAAACATCGTTGAGTTCGGCGACTGTAACACAACAAACATTTGAACGAAATAGACGGAGTGTAGTAGTAATCAACGTAAATGGGAATTTCAAATACTCAGTTGAACTGCAAGAAATGGATATTATATTTTATGCACTATGATAAATGCAAATTGGATTGGTACCATGTATATAGAACGGATTTTTTCTTCTAATAGTATTAAGGAACATAAAATACGTATAAATTGAAGTTTTTCATTTAAAAACGATACCTCTATTCAAGATAATAAAATACAAAAATAACTGCTAGTGTGTATAGAATTCAAAGCGCCATACGTGAAAACACGTGACATGCGTATTGTAAAGTGGTATGTTTCAATTGCCGAAGAAAGTCTTGACAATTTTTTTATTTATTTTTGTCTTTGGTCTTTTTAATTGTATCATATATCCGTTATTATCAAAAAGACTTTTACTTACCAAACTGACTTAAGTGGTAAGTACATATGCCTCATGAACGGCCAAGATATAATAAACCATGAATGACCAATATATACCATGACCACATAAGCTAGGGAAAGACGAAAGTACATCTAAAAGCTTCACAGCGTTAATGTGACAGCTGTTAACGAAATGGCCGTGGAAAGAGATTAATATTATTTATGTCATTAACGACGACGTCTACTTCAATGAATATGGACAGGAACAACTCCCGCCGGAGCTACAACTACTGCAGTAAAAGTGTAATTGATATTAATACATAATGTCAAAACGAAGTAAAGTCGAAATTAAACTGATCGATACTGTCTGTCACAATTTCCCTTGTGACTTTTGTTTCTGTTCGAAGTTTTGACTAAGATTAGTTTCCAACCAGAAGAAATATAAGATCATAATTTCAAACAAGTAAAAAAGCAGCAAAAATACACGGCATAAATAGAAAGGGGGGGGGTCTGCTTTTTAGTAGAGTGTGTGGGAGTGTTATACCAGGTTGTAGTAAATACCCAAAACCTGTTATTATTAATATGTCGGGTTTCCAGAGATCAGAGTCACCACGGTAAAATGACCTTAAGCCATTTCAGAATAAAAAATCACGTGTTTACTATCAGTCAAATATACAATTTTAACTCCGAATAAATTATATCGTATTTGTTAGAGATTACTAAACATTCTAAAACATGTACTAGCTAAGAGGTCTGTTTAAAATTAATTTAAGTTGAAAAATTAATATGCCTTTAATATCCAATTTGTTATTTCACTATTTCCAAATCCTGTCGCTTGCAAAACTTCTAAACCAGGAAAGGAAAGTTATATTCTCTGCTCATACACTCTGCGGGTTAAAAATAAAACAAACGATATCAGCGTAAAAATCCAGCTGAAATAGGTGTGTGTAAAAAGGGTAAAGGTAATAATAGCTTTTAACCCAATGCACCTTTCCATGCTACCAGTATCAAATAATAACTTTCCAAATATTATTTTTCCTATTTTGACTGGGAGAGTCAATTAAAAAAAAAACAACTGCATGTAAGAGTTGCTTCCCTTCGACTGCCAACAACAACAACAACACAAGGGAGATCACTGCGAAGGAAGGAGCTATTTTATTTGTCCAATTTTTTTTATTTCTAAAGCACCAACTTCAAATACTTATTCGACATTATCATTAGTTTTACACATTTAAATGCACGACAACCGAAAATTTCTTTTATAAAACAGTATGTGCAGTAAGATGAGCATAATGTCACTTTAAGTAATAGATGATAAGAATATATACTTTTTTATATCCTATATAAGGATTTTATTTATCTATTTATTTTTGTCAAATGCATTTCTCCAAATCTGTATCACACTGGTAAATGAGAATTATATAGCCCTACTTAAAATATTAATTCAAATATCAATACAAGAAATATACAAAGTAACAGTTAAATTTATGGGGTCTGTGAGACATAATGAACCACATTAAAAAACATTATCATATTATCATTTTGTGGAACAAAAGTTCCTTTTTCAAACTTCATTTATAACACCATGATACAAAATACGAAATTTATCTTCAGCCGCTATGTTACATGCAACGTAAATAAATATAAGCCATGCATAGCTAACACCTAACAACTAACAAATAAATAACATGATCACATATCAATAATAATTAGAATCTATGTAAATGACTTGTATTTTGTCATCAAATATCATTATTATTAAAGTTAGATTAAGCAGACTATTAAGTTTCCCATTCATATGTAGATCTAACACCTTTTCCTATACAATCTATATTGTCTGCAAAATCCAATACCCTTCTTTGAGTATATTGTCTGCAAAGTTCGTCTGCAAAAAATATCGTTCCGAATTCAATCGACCCAATACGATTCGCCTTTGGATGGAAAACCTGACCGTGCTATTTTAAACTACACACTCTTTGCTGCAAGTTATTTACTAACGAAATCATTGTTATTAGTCATTTTTATTGAGAAATTGTGGCAAAATTGCAAGTTGTGCTATTCACTTAATGGTTAGAAACAACATTGGGCGAAAAACACAGGTTCCACTTTCAAAGGGAAAAATGCAAAAAACTGTTGGAAACATGAAAACAAAAAAACAAAAATAATATCAAACAGGGAATGCCACGTACCAAAAACGCAGCCTCCCCAAAACGAACCCCACAGCAAGTCACGTGCTCTTCCATGGCAAACATAATAAGCAACCTTTAACTACATGGCGTTGATGCGCCGTGTAATGAGGTGAAATCTGGCTGCTCGTTCCTTTAAAAAATCGACCATGTACGGCTATAAAAAGAAACAGAGTAGTCTCATGTCATAGAATTTCATTGAACTGGATGTAAATACATTTTGTTAATAGTAATAATATTTACACAGAAAAAAGAAAGGACTATGTGCAAACACAGAAAAGATTGCGTAAACTTTGTGCACGTATTCGCTCCTTTGTCTGGAAGCATCCTTATTTGCGTCTGCTGAAGTTATCCTAGACTTCTGTAATAGAACATTTCAGACAAATTTGATTTAAGCAAAAATCTTATTAGTGGCTTTGACAATCCAACCAGTTACGTTTAAACTATTTACCAGTATTTACAAGTCCTTTCTGTCGCGTTAACTCAAATTGACATTGCAAAATATAACGTTTAATTGTGTGTTTATTACTTCAAAAAGTTATTATTTAGGAGTTGGCATGTCTGTAGACAACCCTGTGTTTGGCGTTAGAAAAATAAATCCAATTTTGTTTTGAATAATAGCTTTACTTCTTAGTTATCCATACAGAAATACCATTTGGAAATATAAAATAGGAATTGTCTCCTTAGAAGAAATGGACACAAAACGCTTATGAACGAAAAATTTTAAGCTGAAATAAATGTTTCGGAAATTTCGTCAATCCGTTGATGTATTATCGAATAAGTGAGATGGCAAAATAAAATGACTGAGCTTTATTAACTTAAAAGTGTTCTTTGTTTGATACAAAAGCAGCATTTCATTGCTTTTCTTGAGTGTAAGATTATATTTTAAAATTTGTGACCACCATTCTGATGCTAATATATTTACAATCAATTAAAGGTGTAAAAGCAAGCAAACTGACAAATCGACAAATCATGCCTATCGGTAAAATTCGACTCAGAATATTGTCTGTCAGATACATTCATTTGTGCGGACATAGTTTCAGCTTTCAAAAAACAAAAAATATCAAACGAGGGAATCACTTCCAAAATTCGCACCCCCAAAAGGCGCCCCCAGCCCCCAGGAGTGCACACCACCAACACACACACCACACACAAACAAACACAAAAACACTCGTACACACACAAACATACACTACCAACACATACAAACCCAAAGCAAACAAACGAGGACAAAACGAACAATACGGAACACAGTGGGGGGCACCGCCTTGGAACGGTCAGTGGCAAAAACACCACTGGGGAGCTTAAACCGGTTTATGGTGCGCACCCAACCTCACCTCAAGTCATATTAAACGTTTTCAAAATTTCGAAATACTTCTTATTAGCCTCCTCCCCTAAAAAACAAGGCAAACGTAAATTGAGGCAAAGCCTGAATATGAAAGATGCAAGCAAATGAGTTTGAGTTTTGTCATTTGTTTTAACAATTTGGGTGTTTCTTATTTGCTTCATCAATGTAGTAGCGTTACGTAATTTTAAACGTCGTTTAGGTGCACCACCAAAATCTTGAATTTGTTTATGTACCTTTATGCAGACACATGTTATGATATGGTTTAAAACGCATCTGACAAAATTATTCTTACAAACACTTCTTATAAACATTATACAAAACACATAACTTATGTACAAAACCACAGAATAGAAAAAATTAAAACATTACAAATATTGAAATACCTTCTCGTTACAGAACAACACACGCGTTAAAGTAGGTATCCTGTGTTTCATACGTATGATCATTTGAATGCTTTTGTGATAAATGTTATATTCAAAGTGTTTAGCGAATAAACACCATGTCCTGGCACTAAAAAGCAGCGGCATGTATGCTCCTACAAAAAGGAAAGCTTCAAGTATGATGCGTATGAAATGTTTCCTGTGTTATAATTGTCTTTTCTAAGCAATTACGATGCCGAAAACATCAAATTCACATCAACATGTTATTTAGATTGGATGCAGTATGAGTCTACTGCAGGAATAATTTTATCAGTAGAAACTGTATATTGCAGGCGGGTAGGCCCGTTTCAAGCGATATTTTGGTCAGGCAGGGCTCGAACCCATGACCCTCAATCAATGTGAGGTTGGTATGATTTCAAGTCTCTAACAACTCAACCGCGAAGTTAGATTACTTTTTTCATCCGTCTGTTTATTTGTGAAGGATTAAACAGTCTTCGGTAAACACAGGCAAACATACTTTATCATCACACAACGAATACATCTAAGTGATATTACCCTTCAAATTGTCAGTGTTCATAGTTAAGAATGATGCTAAAAACACAGTGGATGCTTTAAAAACATATAAAAATAAGTCTTACCGAGTTATTTCTACTATTGACATATACAAATAAAGATATGCATAACCGAAAGGGTTCATTTTTTATTTTTGACTAGGATAGTAAAAAAAGGTTTTTACAGATTTCCTCTATATTCAATGTGAATGAAACTGTTATACAGATCATTATTTTTGGGTTATAACTTTAGCAAAGTTTATTATTCTAGGAGTATAAATCACTGATCAAAAATTACTTCAAAGAGCTGTCTAAGAACGCAGATGAAGATTTGCGCCATGAGTACACATAATATCAATAAAAAGTCTCATAAATACGCATTTATCTGATTACGATGGCAATCACTGATCGCAGAATTCGATCAAAATCTCGTTCTATCATTACCATCTTTTATAGTAAAAAAATGTTTGAAAACAAATTCATAGACTCAACAAATATTTCACAAGCAATATTTGAACAAATAAAAACAACTGTCATTACTTATGATTCGACACGTGTAAATTTGAGTCTTGATGGCCGAAAAAAAGCTTTTGCCTCAAGTTTGGACTAAGGTTATCCTGTGTTCAAGCAACGTTTATCTGGATTTGCATTAATTTGTATTACATTAATTACCAAACCCAAGAAAACCTGCATTATCTACCATAATAATAATAATAATGGTAATAATTAATAATCTCTATTAAGAAGCTTGCATAACATATGTACATAAAGCAAAATTTTTTTTATCTACCATGGACTTCTATTAACAATAAATGCACAATGAGAAAAACTAACACAACATATGCACACGGCCGTACGCACACACACACGTACACTACACATACACACTAAAAAGACTCATATATACAATCAACATTTACTGAGTAGTATAATATATTTTTTTATTCATTTTAGTAATGACTCATGCACTGTCAACGATGGGATATCATCGTATAAATTTGACAAAAGTAAGTTATGTAGGGCAAGTTTGAATTGCTTAAGTGTTTTTAATAATAATAATTTTGGTTTTCTTAAGACTTTATACATGGACAGTGGTCATTATGCAAAGTTTGCACAGGCTAATAAGTCGTCAATAATAGATAAGCTACCTACACAATTTAAGCAATATATGTACATTGTAATAATAATTTTATGTTTTGGAACTTGCTGTTATTCAGTTAGAGATTTTGCTCAAAAGGAAAGGTTATTGATTAGATGATATAATTTTGCATTACTTTATCACTTTAGGAAACTTTTCAAATGCCTCAATTCTCCGTATAAAATTTAAACTCCCACTATGAATTAGTCCTTTGGGATTACGAGATAGACAATTTCATCAAATTTAACGATGGGTTCCAAAATAACTAACGTATGTAAGTCGATTGCAGTATTATATGAAGCTAATTCCTAAGTTTGTTAAATATAGCAGAGTGTTCTGTTCTTCCTCTTATTGCATGCTGCTTTCTATATTTCAATATAATTAACGTATCTAAGGTTATGACAAATTACTGTGCAAAATTAAGCTATCAAAAAAATGTGAATACTTTTCTAAACAAAAGTCTTAATTTCAGAAGATGGTTCCTTTTAAAGCCTACACAAATATATGACCGAAATTTTGAAGACTTTTATGATAAATACTTAAAGTCTAAGCAGCCCAATTAGGAGTAGCTCTTTATTTTTCCACGACAGATGTTTTACCAGCAGATTGAAATGACCGTATTTGTACCAAAAAACATTCCTAATGTTTTTAAAATCGATAAGTACATGTAAGAAATATAGCCTTGTATCTTTTTCAATAATATTGCAAAAGATATGAAATGCTTTCTGGCAACTCTTTTTCGTGAAGAAACAATTTGAATACAAAAAAAGGCATATCACAACATTGTTTTATAATAGAACATTTTAGTGAATAGCACATGGTTCTATCATTATCCTATCCGTAAAATGTCATTTTCTAGATCACTAGATTTACAGTGATCCTGGGACTTTAATCTCAATTACGACGTAAGTATTTACTAATGAGGTTGTAAACAGAAACGTAACAAAAGTGACCGAGAAGTGATTTTATGATATCGCCCTGGTGCCCTGCATGCAAGCAGCACAAGGTCTCTATTGGTACAATGATATAAATGCATGAAAGATATAAACCAATAAAACACAATCAATTTTTCATTACTAAGGTTGCATGTAATTACGTTTTAAAAACCTGAGTGACTGTGTACAAATATAGATTATGAAAAAGATTATATAAAAATAGTTCAATCAAAGATTTGGGTTAAAACATGTAAGTTAAAAAGTCAAAGGCCATCAGATCACTGTCTACGGCCTACAATCAACACAATAAAAACCAGGGTTCGGAAGCTTATAGAAGCTTATTGTAAATAGAGTATAAAGAGATCTTGCACTAAAAACAACAACCAGATACTGTTACTCTCTTGAATGTAGCTGCACTAAAAGATCTAATGCTAAACCCCTGACGGACATCATTTTTTAGCAAGTATTTTCATATTGTATCTGCTAATTGGCTTAAGCATGTTATATAATTCGGACTTTGACAAGAAATAAGTGCCACTTCTGACATATATACATCGGACTCTTGACTGTTTTAGCAAATTCACAAAAAGGCTATCAATGTTTTATTTAGAGTTTCTAGATACCTTTGTAATTTGTTTCTATTGTCGCCGTATATTTGAAAAAAACATCGCTCGATAATTTTCATGATTTATGACATAGTTTATATATTTATATGTCTTCAACAATTTGACCCTTCTTTTGCCTTGATATCAAATCTTTAACAGAAAGGTTGAGAGAAAATATCAATATAGTAGAAATCTGAAAATGGCCAATATTTTGTTCGAACTGTCACTGTATACATTAAAGAAACTTCTGGTAGTCGCGGAAAGGCATGCATCAAGATCTTGGATAACAGCGGGTTCCTTAGAAGAAAATTGAAGGACATACATTAATAAACATATACCTGGATCTAATTTCTGAAATAATTTACGATATAACATATTCCAGCTGTATTGAAACTATAAACATCACAGGTTTTTATGAAGAAATGAGTTATGAACCTTGTGGAATATGTTTAGGATTATTCAAACATAAAAAAGCAATATTCAGGTTTGTTGTAAACTGCACTTAATTAGACAATATTCGTTATTTAAATATGTGCAACGGGGAAATTATACATTTGAAATTCGACATAATACTTTCACGTGATTGATGTTCTGAATATTCATTTCTTTGAAAACAGCGATGTCAAAATATGAGTAATTTTCACATATGGTATGAAGAATATAATGAAGTGTTGAGTAAAGTTTGAAAGTTTCAGAATATTTCAAAATGTCAAAAATGCATAAATTACTGCAGCTACTTATCCAGAGCTGTGCTCACACGAAACCCCGTCAACCGACAGCCAACCTACACAAACGTTAAAACATCTAGTGGCTGCGTAATTGGAATTTGTACTTGTTGGTTTTGATAGTTATCACCATAAATTTTGAAATGTGAATAAATTAAATGATTGATTTAAATAATATGATGTGAGTAATTGTATCGTAGAAAGTAGTTCTTACAAATTGTAAAACAAATTGTTGTGATAGAGTCATGTCAGCAGGAACCATCCTACAGATAGAAATGACATTTACACTCTTAACAATGCTTGAAGAAAATCATGAAAACAAAATTTACATTACTTATGTCATTTACGATGACGTCCAGTTGAATAAAGTGGACAAGAACTGCTCCCGCTGGTATGACAATTATTGTAGTAAATGTGTAAATGATATTAATACACAATGTCAAAATGAAGTAAAGTCGAAACTAAATTGATCAAGAATGTCTGTCAAGATTTCCCCTGTGTCAGTTTTTGTGTCTGGCAGTTTGTCTAAGATAAGTGGTATGGTCAACGTTTGTTACAAGAACAAAGAATCAACAGAAGATGATACATTTGTTAATGCTTTACTTCAAATATAGATGTTATTTACTTATTAGTCAAAATATTGCAAAAGACCAGTCCTTATATGAGGTTTCACCCTCTCGAAGCAGTAGATGCTCATCAATGCTTTGAATTTTGAAACTATTGATGCGTATCAAAATGTCAAAAACTTATAAAATCAATCTGTTTTGTGACGTGTATACATCTTGTTTCTGATAAGACAATTGAAAGCCAAGTTATTGAATAGGCTTCAATTTTGTACCATAGGGTTGCATTATTTAATAGGGAGCAGCCAACATTATTATTGGAGATAAAAACTACGTATTATGTTTGAATAAACACCCTATAATAAACTGTATTAACGGATTACAAGCAATACGATACCAAATACAAACGTCTTATTTCAAAACTTTGGACATATTCAAAGGATATTTAATAACTTTTCCACAAACTTGAAGGCTACGGTTTTTTATAGCTCCGTTTACGGACCTTCCGACCAGATAAATCAAAGCTCAAAAAAGATAAAGATGTTTTGCCACTTTTAAACATTTAAAAGTATTAAAACATATGGCATCAACGCGAAAATTCAATGAAAACCTATTTTAAGTACTGCATATTAAAGTATAATGTAGACATTGTAAGAAAATCATTCACCCAACTATGCAATACGCAGGGCATCAACACGTTTGTTAACAGTCAATGAAATTTATGTAAAGCATCGCTAACAACCGACCAATGGTAAAGACAGAATTAATCATGTGAAATGTAGGGGTCAAAATAGCGTGTGCGATTTATATGAGGTATTTTGGTCAGCCGTTTAAGGAAACTGTAATCGAGGCTGTCCAAACTTTGCACATTATAATGGCATGCAGTATATTCTTTTCCACAATATTTAGACCCTGTGTGTAAATTATATTTGCACAGGTTATTAATATATTCAGAAATGCCTCTGCTTCCTTTAAGTCATACTTCAAAAACATGCGCGGCGATTTTGATGCTTTGCATCAAAATTCGTCTTGTCCACACATAGAAAGTTGCATAACTATTTTCAGACATTAACCTCACTGTCTAAAAGCATTCTTACGTCTGTTGAAGTACAGATAGACTTCTATTATACAACTTTTCAGACAAATTTGATTTCAGTTGGGATCATTCGTGGCATTAACAATCCGATTTCCCGTCAGCTTGTACCGTATAAACCATTTACTAGTATTTACATTTCCTCCTCTGTCACGTTAAACTCAGACGATGGTGCAAAGTTGTCACATAAGTACATAACGTAAGTTGATGTTCACTTTATTCAGAGTACAGAAGGCAGTAAAGTAATTTACTTATTAAGGGAGATGACACGTCTACATTTCATTCAATTTCTGGCTAGTCTTTTTCACGTTAAATATTCGTGGATAATGTGAAATGACTTGAAACGATATAAAAAAAAATACTATTAGACAAATGACCATGTTAGTTTTAAATTTGACTTTTCTTTTTTTATTTAACCCATGAATTTTAAATGTTGCAAATTTTCTCAAAGCCGCTTTATTAAACACTGCGTGTAAGCATCTTACTTTGTGCATGCATGTATATCTTCACCAGCTATCATAGTTTTATTAAGTTTATTTCAGTCTCACTTTACATGATACAAAATACCACAGGTTAAAATATATAAACCCATGCTATCAAGCAAACCTTTCTATACAGAAATATGAGAGACTATACGACAATAAATAAGACAAATATTCTCAATGACATTATTAACATAGTAAAACTATGTAACCACTGCTAATCTAGATTTTAAAAATGGCCAAAAATAAGAGAGAGAGATAAAATACTGATAAAGGGAAAATAGGCACTAAAACGCAATTAAGAAATGTTTTACAAAAGCAACTATCAGCTCTGATGATACATAGAAGAAATAGAACACGAGTAGGACGAGGACAAGTAAGCAGTTGATAGGCTGTTATTAAATGATTGATTGATTTTATTGAGGTAAAATTCACATACAGTAAACTCTTTGGGGCCATTTAATTATGTTCGTTAAATCCGGAGTTCGTTATGTCTGTATACCATTTTCTTTTCAAATAAATAGAGAAAAACATCGGGTCGAGAAAATGTGTTCCTTATATCCGGATTTACGCTATATCGGGAGTCGTTATGTACGGAGTTTACTGTTTATACATTTAGATTAAATACATAAATAGCGACATTTTCAAAC
Source organism: Saxidomus purpurata (assembly GCA_022818135.1). Taxonomy (NCBI): domain Eukaryota; kingdom Metazoa; phylum Mollusca; class Bivalvia; order Venerida; family Veneridae; genus Saxidomus; species Saxidomus purpurata. Next base: position 1,413,394 of record JAFMSR010000018.1, on the reverse strand, counting down.
CGACAAATAATTTCATGTATCACAGTATCCTTAAATCAACACATCAATTTTATATCACAGATTAAGTTTCAGTACAAATAATAATCACTTTTCATGGTGACTTATATTCCAAACGTATAAGCACATGATGAGTTGTTTGAAATTGTTCATGAATTAAATTATAGAAAAATTAGTGAACTAATCTATGCAGAAACTTGAAAAAGCAGTTGTGTATTAAACATATGATGGCCCATTAAAGCCCTGAAGATTATTTCCAATGGGGTGCTGATTAAGCACTTTGCGCAGGCATCTGAAGAAACTTTCAGAAACTACACATTTCTTTAATACCGATTTGTCAAATTAGACGCGATCCGGTAAATGTATGTACTGAATACTGGTTTGGAAGATGCTGCTTTTCACAAAGTAGAGTTGAATATGCAATAGTTGCTTTTCACAAGAATGAATTTGCGTCCTGTAATTAGTTCACCAAATCCTTTGTCGTATCATTATAAGTATCTATTTTCTTTTGAAGTCTTACATGTAAACGAACAGCATAATCAAGACAAAATCTCACCTGATAAAATGAATGATAAAGAACACTCAGATCAAAATGAAGATAATTGTGAAGCAAGGCAATACAAAACACATCAAACATATACATATCCATATATCAGATCATTCTAAAACTAAACAAAACAATTGTTGGCAATTTTCATTCATAAAAATCATCAACTTTGTTGTAAAAAACGAGTTCTTTCTCATAACAATAGTGAAACTTTAAGTACATACCTGTGCCTAATAATTATACATGTGTTCTAAATTATATATCGAAGTGTTTCTTTATCATTACAAAGAAGTAACACTAAACAACAGTCGTGTGTATGTTCTAAAACATAGAGGTATGAAAAGGTATGTACTTCTGTGGAGGTTACAATCTTTTCAAAGATAAAACTCAAGGACTAGTGATACAACTGCCGGGATCATGGTGTTTAAATGCTAGCTCACAATGATGCTACATTTTACTTCTATTTAAGGGAATTTTATTCAGTCATTCTTATTCAGGATTTAGTACATATAACAAAAATCCTAACCGCTTAACTAACAAAGCGAACCTTGTCACAGAACGACGTGAAGAGCTGATTTAACGGAGGAACAATACAGTTTATGAACAAACTCAATAGATGCATATAAAGTGTTAACGAATGCTCTTTATTTCTTCGTACGATGCAAATACCACTTATTATGAATAGACACACACTTTAAATTCAATGGAATTGCCATAATAAATGCCACTTATTATGAATAGACAGACACTTTAAATTCAATGGAATTGCCTTAATAAATGCCACTTATTATGAATAGACAGACACTTTAAATTTAATGAAATTGCCCTAATAAATGCCACTTATTATGAATAGACAGACACTTTAAATTCAATGGAATTGCCTTAATAAAGCCACTTATTATGAATAGACAGACACTTTAAATTTAAGAAATTGCCCTAATAAAGTCACTATTTGAATAGACAGACACTTTAAATTAATGAAATTGCCCTAATAATGCCACTTATTATGAATAGACAGACACTTTAAATTCAATGAAATTGCCCTAATAAAGCACTTTTATGAGTAGACAGACACTTTAAATCAATGAAATGCCCTAATAAATGTCACTTATTATGAATAGACAGACACTTTAAATTTAATGAAATGCCCTAAAAAGTCACTTATTAGAATAGACAGACACTTTAAATTAATGAAATTGCCATAATAAAGCCACTTATTATGAATAGACAGACACTTTAAATCAATGAAATGCCCTAATAAAGTCACTTATTAGTATAGACAGACACTTTAAATTTAATGAAATTGCCCTAATAAATGTCACTTATTAGAATAGACAGACACTTTAAATTAATGAAATTGCCCTAATAAATGCCACTTATTAGAATAGACAGACACTTTAAATTAATGAAATGCCATAATAAAGCCACTTATTATGAATAGACAGACACTTTAAATTTATTGAAATTGCCCTAATAAATGCCACTTTTATGTATAGACAGACACTTTAAATTTAATGAAATTGCCCTAATAAATGCCACTTATTATGAATAGACAGACACTTTAAATTTAATGAAATTGCCATAATAAATGTCACTTATTATGAATAGACAGACACTTTAAATTTATTGAAATTGCCCTAATAAATGCCACTTTTTATGTATAGACAGACACTTTAAATTTAATGAAATGCCCTAATAAAGCCACTTATTTGAATAGACAGACACTTAAATTTAATGAAATTGCCATAATAAATGTCACTTATTATGAATAGACAGACACTTTAAATTTAATGAAATTGTCTTAATAAATGCCACTTATTATGAATAGACACACACTTTAAATTCAATGAAATTGCCTTAATAAATGCCACTTATTAGAATAGACACACCTTTAAATTCAATGAAATTGCCTAATAAAGCCACTTATTTGAATAGACACACACTTTAAATTCAATGAAATGCCTAATAAAGCCACTTATTATGAATAGACACACACTTTAAATTCAATGAAATTGCCATAATAAATGCCACTTATTATGAATAGACAGACACTTTAAATTCAATGAAATTGCCTTAATAAAGCCACTTATTATGAATAGACAGACACTTTAAATTCAATGAAATTGCCATAATAAAGCCACTTATTATGAATAGACACACACTTTAAATTCAATAAATTGCCTTAATAAAGCCACTTATTATGAATAGACACACACTTTAAATTCAATGAAATTGCCTTAATAAAGCCACTTATTATGAATAGACACACACTTTAAATTCAATGAAATTGCCTTAATAAATGCCACTTATTAGAATAGACACACACTTTAAATTCAATGAAATTGCCTTAATAAAGCCACTTATATGAATAGACAGACACTTTAAATTCAATGAAATTGCCTTAATAAATGCCACTTATTATGAATAGACACACACTTTAAATTCAATGAAATTGCCATAATAAATGCCACTTATTATGAATAGACAGACACTTTAAATTCAATGAAATTGCCTTAATAAATGCCACTTATTATGAATAGACAGACACTTTAAATTCAATGAAATTGCCTTAATAAATGCCACTTATTATGAATAGACAGACACTTTAAATTCAATGAAATTGCCTTAATAAATGCCACTTATTATGAATAGACACACACTTTAAATTCAATGAAATTGCCATAATAAATGCCACTTATTATGAATAGACACACACTTTAAATTCAATGAAATTGCCATAATAAATGCCACTTATTATGAATAGACACACACTTTAAATTCAATGAAATTGCCTTAATAAATGCCACTTATTATGAATAGACACACCTTTAAATTCAATGAAATTGCCATAATAAATGCCACTTATTATGAATAGACAGACACTTTAAATTCAATGAAATTGCCTTAATAAATGCCACTTATTATGAATAGACAGACACTTTAAATTCAATGAAATTGCCTTAATAAATGCCACTTATTATGAATAGACAGACACTTTAAATTCAATGGAATTGCCATAATAAATGCACGTATCAACATGACTCAAAAAAAAAAAAGAAAAAAAAACATGACCAAAGTCGAAACCGCTTAATGAATAAATTAGTAAACAACATCTATTAATTAAAACAGTTGATTCTATACAAACGGTTCTGTTTCAAACGTATGTTTGTGTAAAAAGAAACACCCCCCCCCCCCCACACACACACACACACACCTTTACCATTCATGTTACTATAATAACAACTCTTAAATTAAATTACAAATATTATATTTGTTGTAAACTCTCCAATTTATCATATTTCAGAATTTATTACATTACATGTACCCTAGTTGACTAACATATGAATGTAAATTTCACATCTCATACGTCATGGTTACTTTAAAGTCCCAGAATCACTTTGAATGTCTGATATAGAAAAGCTGATTTACTGATTCAAGTCTTTTCTTCACGAAAAAAAGTTGCCAGAAAGCCTTTCTTATCATTTGCAATTTCACTGAAAAAATACTGCGCTATATTTCTAACATGTACTTATCGCTTAAAAAGCAGAGTTAGGAATGTTTTGCACACGTTAAGGTCATTCTACCGGTAAGACATCTTGTTTGGTAAAAAAAGAGCTACTTGTAATTGTGTTCCTGGGACTTTAATTTACTTTATACGAGATTTTGTGTAACATATATATATAATCTTATAACAGTTGATATAAATATATTTTTACTTTTTCATAAGCGTCTCTCTTGAAAGCTACTTCTGCAGATTATTCTTTTAAATTTGATAAAATATTTATTCAAAAGATATTTCATTGAATTTGATACTACGCCACAATCACGTGCGCCATACTCCACACCTGTCTCCTGGTAGCCATGGTAACATACCAATTCTGACTTAAAAACACAAAGTTTCTTACAGGAGCCAAATTCCTCGAATAAATTGCGTGTTATACAAAATAAATTAGAGAACTATTTGTCGAACGACTAAAATAGAGTCTGGCAACTTTTAGAAAGGATATTATATCATCAAAGTGTCCAATGCAATTAATCAGTCAAAGCAGTACAAAATATCAAAACATATTAAACATAAATCACATAATAATTCCCTTAAATTTCCAAATAATTTTCTTAACTTGAAGCTTTAAACATCCATATTTCGTATATTAAATGTTTCTAGAAACACAGTAGCCAACATTTATTGATTCAGAAGATTATATGAAATATTTTGAAAGAAGTAAAATAGGAGCACGTTAATCGTAAATCATCCCGATGAAGTAAATATTATTAATTGCATTCATGGGATTCACGTGATAGAAATATTCTAAATCAATACAAATATGTGATAACTTTTCCCTTTACTTAATTATGACTTTTTACATTAAAATCATCTACAAGAATGAGCATCAAACCTTTGGGGCTCATTACTGTCTGGATTTATTGAGTTAGATATTTTTCTACTTTCTTAATGGCATCAGTAAATTTCTCCTGTTTGTCTACTTATGCAGTACAATACGAATTAAGCTCCAAGTACATGTTAATTTAGCAACGTCATGAAACCTATTTTATATCTTTTTTTCGACTGTTCAATAGAAAACTTAAGTAACATAATGGAGACGAAAGTTTCACGGAAATAGAATAATTCTGCTTTCCCCCAGATAGTTATGGCCCTTAATTTCCCCCAGATAGTAATGGCCCTTAATTTCCCCCAGATAGTTATGGCCCTTAATTCATATATTCATATACATGCATGTTGTTTAGGTTATAAAGCAACAGCTTTTCTCCAGCTTTATTCTAGAATACCAAGCTGAGTACACAGTAGCGTTCGGCGTTCATGACGACTGTTTTACAAACTAATATGTTTCATATTTTTATCATGTGAGAATCCCGGACCAATCAATTTTTGGTCACTTAATGATATTTCTATACACACCAATGCTAGTTGCACAAAGTAAATAGTTTTGTGATATGTGTTTATAACCTGTCTTCGATCCCTTCAACACACTTTAAGGTGACCTAATTTCACCCGGTGTAGACATTTCACAATTTGTTTCCGGTCACACAATGTTAAGTATACTGCTCAAAATTATAAACGTCAAACAAAGTGAAAAATTATCAAAACGGGAAACTATTAGCTTTTTAATAACTATGCAGTTTTGAAACTATGGAAAAACATTTTAGCAGTTTTAACATATTTACAATAGTACTGTACGGAAAACCAAATGTTTTGATGCTTTTCTTTTCGATTGCGTCACTTCTGACAGCAAGAAATGCTCTTTTAAGTGTTTCAGAGTCGTATGGCCTGTATGTACCCCTGACTGTTTCATGGTGAAATAATTAAAGTAAGACGAAAGGCTTGCTGATATTAAAGACTTTTTAAAATCAATTAGGGCTTTTGCAAAACTGTTACAGTCATATTGGCAAACGTATCTTTATTTTGTGAAGTATACATAAAAGGTAGTACGGCCCTTGAAATATCCATTTCAGCAGGCGGCATGTTAATATCATAGATAAAAAAATAGGAATAGCAAATTTAAATAACTTTGGACTATTTAAAGGTCCACTACTAAGCGAAAATTAAGTGACAGTTATTTCAATGGCAAGTACATAACCTTATGCAAGACACTAAATAATGAAGATTGGCAGGTTAAAATTTACAGAAAGTGTTTGGAACACAAAGAAAAGTATGTGTTTTATGTTGAAATCTCAGTGAATCGACAAAATGACTACTTAGGTCTTTTTAACTTTCTTAATAGTGCATAGAAAAATAATTGTACATGTACTGCGAATTATTAAAAATTTCTTCAGACCAACTTTCATTTTTTATTAAAAATAACATATTTCTGTGCTTTTTAAAGTATATTTGAATTTTCGCTTTCCTTAGTATTGGACCTTTAAGGTAATTGTAATCGTGTTTGACCTGTCATATCTCCACTTCGGACAGTGTATACATTTTTTTACGTCCAGGGATCTACTTTAAACAAATGATGTCTGCTCAGGACAGTGTCGGTGTACAAAATGGTTAAGAGAATAACCTTTCGAAAATGACCGGATTTAGATGGTGACCGAAAATTGATTGGATCGGGAGTCTCCTACAATGTCAAATTACCATGCAAGTAAGAATAATTCACTCCTTCGGGAGACAATATACGAAATGCAACGATTAATGCATACGTTTGATTGAAATGATTGCTTCTAACCCGTTAAGAGATGATGGCACGCTGACTACACGACACTTTCGTCTTTCTTGTATTGTCACCATTGCAGACGTTGGGCGTCGGAATTTATTCATTCTTGTACAATTACTGGCGCCTGTTTTATTTCGTTAAGCACATCAAGAATTACTTTTGTTAGCACAGGTGAGACATGAAGACAATAAATAAGTGAAGCTAGTGGCACAAATGCAAAAAGCACTATTTATGTTTCTTTCAAATGACATTGCCACATGCACTGTATTATGTTATAGACTATTTACCTATTTTCGTATACACGATAGATTATTGTGTTGTATTCGTTGTGTGGTTCTTTTTGCACTTCACAAGTGATAAGCACAAGACAATGCTTAATTGATATATATATTTCATGGAATCCATGGATGGCATTAAGAAAGACGGTCCACTTTATATTGCAAATTGTGCACAACAATGATGAAAACACAGTTTCATTCTGCAAGTCTGTTTTGGTTATTTTCTACATCAATGTCTTCTAGTTTATTATAAAAAAATTTTATTCCTATATATACATGTATGCACACAGTATAACAATTACAAAAATACATAATGGAAAAGGATAAGAATGAAAGACAAAATGTCTGATAAAATTCTTCTCCTTGGCAAGACTTCTTTGTACTAGAACTGTGCAATTTTGAAAGTAAATTCAAGTGTTACAATTATATATAAATCTATTTAGGATAAAAAAACTTCCGTTTTGGCCATAAGATTCTTTTCTGTGGTCTGTCCCTGGTTGTGTCATTGTTTTGAAAATAAATATGTACACGTGAAATGTAAAACAGAGCATGGAACTCGATATATTGTCCTGAGACGCTCTTGCCTCATTCTAAGTTGCGTGGTCTTGCTTTGTCATTCATATCTCTGTTTTATAAATTATGTTCTTTCCGAAACTTTGCTAGTGAATTGAACATGAATATTCAATATATGTAAAGATATAAAAAGAAGGGGGTTATACAAACTTTAGTTTTTATCTTCGTTAACATAAAATACAGTAGAATAATGAAACCTATACAACCTTCACAACAACAAAACACACGATATTTTATAATGCAAGTTGTTGGAACTTCACGCAATAATAACACCCGACAATATAATCTGAATGTTATCAAAAACAGCATAATAAGACATAATTGCATCATGCTTACTTAAAACTTGCAACACTGATAATGTCAAAATATTTGAAATATAAGTAAAGAGCAAATGGTTCTTTTCTCAAATTTTTTTCAGTTAAAAAATATCAGGTATGATGCACTGGATAAGATATACTTCATTACATCTTAATTAAATTAAGCAAAAAATGAATTACAAGGTTAAAATAGAATGTATTGAATAGAAATATTTTTTCAATGGTTTGTATTCGCCTTCAAATTCTGTTAAAAAGATTGAAATTGAAAATTGCAGTTCCCCCTTTGTGGCTCCTTGCAAAAACAATGAATAAAACAAATTAGATTTCGAAACCATGCAGCTTACACCACAGCAAAAAATAAAACTTGAAGGAAATTACATTTCTGCTTTCGGAATACCCTGTGGTAACAGGAGTGCAATATTTATAAATTCAATTAACGACTTGTATAGTAAATGAATAGTTGCAGGCAAACTGTTCCGGAGGGTGTGTTTTGCAATCACATGGAGCAAATTATGCCGATTGAAAGAATTAAAACAGATGCAAATACACTGTACGAAGTATAATAAACATGCAGAACAATTGCATAACAATTTAATGGAAATAAATGCTTAACAACCTGAATAGATACGCATTGACACCAACGGCAAAGAGAAACAATCGTTTTAGTAAAATCACATTGATTTTGACATTTGGAACATTCTAAAATATTTCAACTACTTTAGACTTGAGACACATTAACTCGAGACAAAACAATATTATGTAAAAGTAGAAAGCTTCGCATTGGTAGATACAATTGATCATGTGAGTATAAATATAGTAGACATGACATTGTATCTGGACTTTTATCTTAATATTCAAGCTCTTTTCAATTTCACGTTATATAAAAACGTAATGAAACTAAATCTTACTTCCTTTTTGCCGCAATAAGACATACTTTGTTTATTTCTGTTTAAATATACCTCAATAGATAAACTACTTTAATTTATGTAACACACTATCTTAAAGAAACGAAAGTGTGTTATTTCAAATTATGACAATCTTCACATATTGTACATGTATCTGGCATTAAAATGTCAAACTAGAAGGAAAAGGTAATCCTTTTCCTCATCTAAGCGAATAACTTAAATACGTCTGAACCGATTGTAGCAGTTATTGGAAAATAAATCACAGAGATACTATAAATATTAAAATTACTTAAATATTTTATGAATTATACTGCAGGTTCAGAAATATTGAAAAAGTGTTATCTAAATAAAACCTTGATTGTTATTTGATTACGTGCGCAAAAATGAGACACAGTGCTAACTACATTATTTTAGGGTACCCCTGTTATTTGATTTAGCTATAAAAGATAAACTAAACTAATGATCAAATGAACCAATATAACTGTACATGGTTCCTTCCTTACAGTCGACGGCGTTTGATTACATGTTTCAAAAATATTGTAAATAGTTGGATTTTATAACTAGACCAAGCACGATTCTTTATAATTATTTTCCCTCCTGCTCTTGAATTATAGTAGCTGGCATATAATTGTCTGTGTTTGTAACAAGTGGTTTGAGATTTCTTAAGCCACTGACATGGTTTATGCACTAAGGAAATTCCATTGTTTCATCAGAAGCATATACTTTCCTTGTAGATATTTCATTGCTAAAACAGTTATGCTGGTACGTTGCCTAATTGCTTCCCAGCTATACGAACTTGCTGTTTTACTTTGCCATATTGTCCTACAGGTAATTCGTGTCCGAGAAACTCCATGCATCTTTCACTATGTTATTACGTATCAGAGTTGTGTTAATGTAAAGATGACCATCATTTAATATATGTTTTTGTCTGAAAGGATAAACAGTGTTACACTCCTGATAGTAATAAACGATGTTACACTCCTGACAGTAACATTTAATATGTGTTTTTGTCTGAAAGGATAAACGTTGTTACACTCCTGACAGTAAAAAACGATGTTACGCTCCTGACAGTAACTAAACGGTGTTACACTCCTGACAGTTGTAAACGATGTTATACTCCTGACAGTAACATTTAATATGTGTTTTTGTCTGAAAGGATAAACGGTGTTACACTCCTGACAGTCATAAACGATGTTATACTCCTGACAGTAACATTTAATATGTGTTTTTGTCGGAAAGGATACACGGTGTTACACTCCTGGCAGTAACACTTTTCAATGACTGTCACAGTAGTACAATTTCATTAACTGAGTCAAACTTTAACTACTGCTGCAAGTATAGAAGTGGAAGTTTCAGCAGAGGTTGCATCACAACTTTATCCCACTTTTGTCAATGTATCAAAAGTAATGACAGTAGCAGCATTTACCACAGTCAATCGTAACAAAAATTATTGTGAACGGTTCGCTCTTTGCTTGATACATGTGATTTGCTCTTGGATATTTAAGGAATTAAATACGACAAGTACTTCATATGCCTAAATATTTTGTTGAAATCGAGGTACAACAGATACATTGTACCTGTATCTTAAAGTCCCAGGATCTCTTTGAATCTACTGATATAGTAACATAAATGTGTTAATAGGAAAATGATAGAACCATGTTCTATTTACTATAAAACGATGTTGACATATGCATTTCTTTTGTATTCAAGTTGTTTCTTCAAGAAAATAATTGCAAGAAAGCCTTTCTTATTTTTGCAATATATCAAAAAAATACTGCGCTATATTTCTTATAAAATTATGTACTTTTTCATTTAAAAAGCAAAGTTAGGAATATTTTTGGAACAAATAAATGTCATTTTTGTCAAGGAGACATATTTCTTGATAAAATGAGAGCTACTTGTAAATGTAATCCTGGAACTTTAACGAAAATGACATCTCTTTTATTGGTTACGACAATAAGCGCTACCAAGACTTCTGTATCTTGTTTCCTTTCGGACGTTTTAGAACATGCGGGCATCCTTTCTCTAGTTTGCTTCAAACACCTTAGGAAAATTAGTGGGGGTGGGTGCTGACATTGTTTCTCATAATATACAACTTACTTGTTTTTGTCGTTGAGATCAATTACTTAATTTCGTAATTGAAATTCCACTTTAACCAGTATATCGTATGAGGAGGGGATCACTAACTTCCTGTATTGTAGAAAGATAGCGTCTCAAAGGTAATATCTAAACGCTATTATTGGAAATTCATATGCAAAACATTTTGAAAAGCAATTAGAAATGTTTTCAAAACATTTTATCGGGCGTATATAATAACATGCACAAGTCAGGAAGGTTATTCAGTTAACATTGCTCAAATCTAGTGGGAGACTGTTTTAAATAGCAAGTATCCTCTCATTTACAATGTGTATTTATATTGTACGACAACATTTTATGTCATCAGTCAGTTTCCATATAAAAATGGATGATTGCTTTTGATTATTCCGATTCAAGGTACATGTGCATGGGTTTTAAATGTTGAACAAATATATCAACAAAGGTCAAGCAGTACGTAGGTGATAATCGTCGGAAATAGCATTACTGACTGTTTCAGGTACTATGTACTCAATGTCGATCTGCTACGAATGAATGTCTGGGTCAGTTGTTGAAATGTTCTAGTTTATGTTGATCTTGACGGTAAAAGAGCACATAATGCGTATCAAGCTTCTAAATTGTGTGCTCATCATAATCATGCAACAAACTCACACTAGTTTAAGTAACAGTCACAATTTGAAATTGAAATAGGGATTTAAGAATGTACACTTTACAGGTTTAGACACTCAAAACTTTCCCCTGTTGAACACTTTTATTGGAATGACGCTATTGTTTTTATTTCTATTTAAGTCATTTTTTACAATGAATTATGGAAACGTTTACAAGAATTCATTTTTATATTGTTTTTGTTGTGTATGAAATTTGAATAAATTTGAAACACGATAACACTGTTAAAATAAATACTTTGCCACTTTTGCGTTTCTAAACCTGTTGAGTGTATTTAAAACAGTAGGAAAACATCATTTGAAACAAAGAAAAAATATTGAGACCGTTTCTAAAAGCAAAATGGCATTGGCAACAGTTAACAAGTCCAAGACCAAACAACTGAACTGAGACTTGACTATATTGTGTCCGGCAATGAAAGAATTCAACTGGAAAACCTCTCAATCATGCCTCGTTTTGGATAACATCTTGTCTGGATGTCAAAGTATATCTTAACATGAGAAAAGCATTCAATTCAATAGGAAACCGTTATTTGTTGTATAAGAAAAGTTGGTAAACAGATTGATTGGTCGGGTTCACTGTCTTTAATTGCTTTCAGTGTTTATTTGGGCAGCCTCAAGTATCTAGGTGATAAATTTCAACCTTACACAGGAGTTCTGATAGTTAATGATTGATTTGAAATACTCATTGCTTAAATGTAGCCAACACTGGCATATAAGGGGATGGCGTCAAAGTTACATCATTTATTTCTATGTTAGACAAAATGATAAGATACGCATCTTTAGGCTGCTTTTTGTGCCTTACATCATAACAGAAGCTTGCACATGTTAAAATCTATCAACTATTAGTTCAACCGCTTTTGACGGTGTACATATGTGCCGTTTTGTACGGAGAAACCGCCTGAGCCGTATGGCAAGGATGACAGCTAGATCTTGCTATTAACTTTGACGATCAAAACAACACAGGTACGGATACAATTATCATGTTAAGCAGTATCTTATGATAGCTTACTTTATGATGCGGAAATCAACAAGAACTATCATAAAGTTGTTATTTAATTTAGAATCCTCAGTAGCTCGTTTACTTGCAATGTAGCAGCGGTCGTTCTAAGTGCCCAAAGGAATAAAAAATGTACATCGCAGGAGACGTTTACGTCAAATATATGGCTGGAAATATGTAAGTACACGGCTGAAATTGCGATGGCTAGACTATACGTAAATATGTAATGGCTCGACGTATACGTCAAATATGTACATGGCTGGAAACGTATACGTCAAATATGTACATGGCTCGAGACGTATACGTCAAATATGTTAACGGCTCGATTTACTAATCGGAAACGCATAGTTTTGGTTGCGGTATTATTACATAATATTCCAGCTTCACCAATACGCAGGACAATTGCAACAATAACCTTTAGATCATATTGAAACGAAAACTGACTAAGTTAGATTCAGCCAAAATGAATCTTAAAGTTTATAACAATGGTAAAAGTAGGATATTGCCCTGAAACAACACAGCATTTACTAAAACAGAGTAGATCGAAATAAGGTACATCACGAAGAAATAGCGGACCACGAGCTATACTATATGAAGCAAATGTATTATTGGTTCAAAACCAAATGTAATCCCTCTGAGCAGATATAAATATTTAAAAAAAAGAGTTTCAAATATCGCACTATATGGTCCATTCACTTGTGGTCCAAACTTGTGTTTTTTCCATTAAAATATATGGTTTATAAATCGTCACAGAGGAATGTTTCAGAACTGGAATGTAGTATTTGAACTACTTTCAACAAAGACATTTAGAACCATTTGAAAATAATTACTATTGATTAGATAATTACGCGCATGCATTTTCCTACCACAAACTATCTATTTGGCTGAAATTGCATGTCTCTAGTCGATACTTTTGAAGAAATATTGCTTTTAAAATAATAGATATGGATTAAGCAGTTGTGTTTTCTAAGATTTAGTTTTCAATATATAGGATTCTTTCGTGTTTCCTATATCAGTACTTTCTACAATGTCAGTACTGTTTCTGATTAGAAGAATAACTTGTAACATTACATGTAGTCGAAACGCTAGTGTACATTATTGCAGCGACAATTACCGAATCACAAAAATGTATATGACCACTTTATAACAGTTTCATTAGAATTGCTATTTCTAAAAAGTTTCAAGCCGAGAGGAACGTTTTTTTTCACATACCCATGGCGTTAGCCAATTATTTATGTCTAAAGGGGTGAGCTTGACAGCCCTTAATTCGATATACAATATAAAAATTCAATTTTGTGACCTTTCTGGACTTTTGCAGAAGTTGGGTCAGAAACTCTCTGAAGTACTCAGTTGCATTTTACCACGGTGGGGAATCACATGGTCAAAATAATCTCTAAACAAAAGTGAATATATAAAAAATGTTTCAAAATAATGAAAGCTGTCTAGCTGTGATTATAAAAAGTAGACTATCTTATGACAACATTAACGTATTCTAGAACTACTATGGCCTCAGTAGCAATCACCTTTTTTTGTGCTGAACACTTCAAAACTAAATTTGTTCAGTGTACTGAAGTGTTTATTACAATCGGAAGGAGACTATGATTGAGACCTATGTAGTTCTAGAATACATTAATGTCGCTATAAGATAGGCTACATTTCATATTTAAAGCTAAACAACTTTCATTATTTTGTAACATTTTTCATATATTCACTTTTGTTTAGAGATTATTTTGACCATGTGATTCCCCACCGTGTTACATGATGTATAATTATCAAGATGCAAACATTTTTACCATCGTACCTTATATAACACATGTTAGGATGTTTTACACCGTAAAGCAATGAAGTAATTAAATAACGAAATTCTATCAGTAATTTTTTTATTGTTTCGCTTTAAGGACTTAACATATAAACAACAGATCAGATCGGCAGTATGGCTGCTATACAGATAGCTGATAAAACGATTTAGTGCTTTATAATGAAGAACCACGATGTTTACATTTAAAACCATGAAATGGAAGCAGCTTCTGACAGTTTTTATGTGACTCTTCTACTGCACCGACGGCTGCCTGGAAACTAATCATTGGAAGCCGATAGCATCATTGTGCTGTATTTCATAATCTTTTGTTTTTAATGTGAAAGTTATACCGTATATTTAGGAGTATAGACAGTATTTGTTAGAGAGAATATGAGGTATATAAAACTTGAGCGCAGGGCCAATACCAAGTATTAAACAAACACATAACTTGCTGAGCAAGGGAAAACAAACATATTTCTCTTTTCGTGAAAGAATTTTATGTTTTAAATTTTGGTTTCTTTTGAATGACCTGTTGTTGGATAAATGGTTGCTTCCTTACGTATTTACTTAATTACTTACTTAATAAGGTACTTAATTAATTAATTCATTCATGGATGTTTTATTCATGATTGACTGATCGATTCATTCATTCATTCATTCATTCATTCATTCATAAATCAATTGAGCCGTGACATGACAAAACCAACATAGTAATCAAATTAACGTGGCGTTTTCTCGATCACGTCATTTGACCACTATGTTGGTTTTGTTATGTCATTACTCAATTCGTTTAGTCTGACATCATTTAATCAAACATTAGAGCATCTTTAGCATCGATGTACGTTGCGTATGTTTTTCCTTTGAAATCAGTTTTTTTATATAACGAGTAAAAATAAGTTTATGTTACTATATCAGTTAATTCAAAGTATATTTAAGAAATATAGTGCAGTAATTATTTTTCAATGTCATGCGCATAAACTTAGTGATTATTCTTCTTCTTACATTAATCCAAAATATTTCCTAAGAAAATAGAATCCTATCTAAGATGTTCAGGAAAAAAATGATGTTTCATATTGAATAATTATATTAAAACGAATGTGCAGAAGCTATGCTGTTCAAACAATAAAATGTACGACGCTTTCTTATTCTAACTACACTTGAAATGTTTCTCGTTAACGTAGTTGATGGTTGCTATGGAAATAACTTGAAAATATCACTTTTTTTCAACAATACAGGTACAACTTTTAATATTTGTCTAAGCAGACGGAATCTTGGCAGTCATAGCGTCCGTCCGTACCTTTAAACTACTTGTGTAGCAATAAAGTTACCAAAGATGTTTTTACGTTACTCTTGAAAGATATTTACGTTATGATCAATGTATACTTGATGGAAATATTTTAATAGAGCATGTTTTGTGATACATAATGTAAAACAGAATCATGTACATGTTTATGTGACATAGAATTATATCACTATTTTAATAGAACAAACTTACAATTGTTCTTTACCTTTATGTACTTTAATAGACATGTTTACAAGCTAGAAATCTAGTAAAGACCATTGTCGGAAAATTAAAAAAAATATGCTGTTGACGTGATACACGGAGAACATGATGAAGCCATGCACAAATTGTGTTAACAGTTACAGCATTTATTTAGAACTTTATTGTGATGAAAGTTTACAAGTGAAAAACAAAACTTTCCATTTCCTTAACAAGAGGGCCAAGATGGCCCTATATGGCCACCTAGCTACCACTGGCTATAAAACAAGGTCAACAAAAGCAGAAAGGGTCAATTTTGACCAGTGCTCCTGATTGAACAGTTTTATTAGATGTGTACTAGGAGATGTCAAGTGTTAAATATCTATGCTCTTGGCCTTGTGGTTTCAGGGAAGAAGATTTTTAAAGTTCTTCCTATCAATGGCTGTGTAAAATCAAGTGACCCCACCCCCCCACCCCCCCACCCCCTTCCGGGCGGGGTCAGTTCTGCGCATGGGGTCATAAATCGACAATATTGGTCAATATCAACTAGACAATGCTACGTGTCAAATATATAAGCTCTTGGCCTTCAAACTTTAAAAAGAAGATTTTTAAAGGTTTTCCTTTCTGTTGCAATGAAACCAGAGTTCTACATGAAATAGAATTATTTGAACAACTTTGGTGGAGCTTCAAAAGAGGTCAAAATACTACCATATTTTTTTATACTATATGCAAATTAAATAACGAAATAACGTATGTCTACAACAATGTCAAGAATCAGAATAGATTCAACACAACAAACTAAACAATTATCTGCGCTTGCTTCTTTTACTGAGCACATCAAACAATTCTGTAGGTACAGATGAAACAAAAAGACAAGAAATTAGTTTTTCTAGTTATACCAATGGATATAAAACTGTTTCTTTACTTCCAGTCACATAACCTCAAGCGACATGTTATATGATTGCGTAGATGCACATCTGCGTTAATGTAATCACATATGAGCTATTTACCTGCACTAATTTGGTGTTTATAATGTATTATGTGGTAAATACAAAACTACGCCTAAATTACATGTAACCTTATAACTTCGGTACAGATTCTCGTTGACCTTAGATAAACGAAAGAGAAATAATGAAAAATGTTATAAGAAAGTACATACTAAATATCTTGCATGGAAAATAAAAAAAACTTAACTTTTCCAAGGATGTTTGTTCTTTAATTTCGTTTTAATGACTGAATTTTGAAAAGTTCAGTTTTATTTTAATGAGTCCTTGAAAACATTGCTAACCAAATCAAATTAGAATTAGAATGTTGGGATGAACTTTACACAACTAAAAAAAAACTTTGAAGGAAATTTCATTTCTGAATACCCAGTGGTAATTTGAGTGCAATATTTATAAATTCAATTAACAATTTGTGTAGAGAATGAGTAGTTACAGACAAAGAATTGTGTTTGTAATCGCATGGAGCACATCAACAAGCTTGAAAGAATTAAAACAGATGCAAATACAATGAACCAAGTATAATAAACTCAATGAACAATTATACAATTCGATTGAATAAATGCTTAAACAATCTGAAAATAATTAATATGTACTGACAACAAAGGTTACTGGGAGGAATTGTTAGATCTCGAGCCAAATGAAACTGATTTGACACGAAGACTGTTGAAATGCCGTTATAGTTTCAGATTTTTTAAACAAAGATTGTTTAAAAGCCGTTATCGTTTCAAACTATTTACACGAAGACTGTTTAAAAGCCGTTATCGTTTCAAACTTTTTACACGAAGACTGTTTAAAAGCCGTTATCGTTTCAGATTTTTTTTACACAAAGACTGTTTAATAGCCGTCATCGTTTCAGACTTTTCACACGAAAAAACTGTTTAAAAGCCATTATCGTTTCAGACTTTTCACACGAAAACTGTTTAAAAGCCGTTATCGTTTCAGGCGTTTTTACTAGTAAAAGGTACAAACACTCTAACTTGAGTCGACATAGATAAAAATCATATTAGCAATGAAATAATAAGCCTATTAGTATTGCTTCAAAACAGGCTAAGCTTCTTTATAATCAAATAGGAGCATTTTGTTAAGTTCCTTGTTTAACCATGTTTCAAGTAACTTTTAAATGACCAATGTGCAGATATTAGTACCCATTATAAGGTTATGGGTAACTATTTGACCAAATTTAGAAAAATTCAAAATTTAATAGGAAATGGAAAATAGCAGATTGTTACTTTAATTGAGCAAAATTTCAATCATAGATTTACCATGGCGTGGGGAACTCAGATGTATGTATTGTTTTTGCATTGCACTTCAATCATTAATATCAATTTAATGACAGAATGAAATCTTATCTCTCAGTAAAATATATTTATGAAATGCTTAAAGACAGAATAAAACATAATATTATATTACAATGCCTTACATCATTTGATGCTTAGTAATACAGCGAAAGTTAGCAGTATCGTTTTCAACTTCAATAGTTCTATTGCGATTTATGAACGTAAAATAGATGCAAGATTTTAACTTATTAATCCAAAAGCTGACTAAATAATTCTGGTTATTTCAGCATTGAAGAGTTGTTGTTGTATTTTTATTTAATATGTTTTTTGATTTAATTGTAATCTTGATAAAGATTAGTCTGTTAGTTCGTTTGATTGTTGTGTTGCCATTTTTGCAAACCACCTATGTTGTGTGTAATAATCCTAAATAGAAATTTTAAATGGGATTATGCTTAATTCCAAATTTTTTGCTGTTAAAAACAATAACAATTTTCATTAGGCTAGGGGTGTAAATAATGGATAATCTTTGAAATGTAACAGCTTGTCTTATTGAACATTACCAAATTATCTCAAAGTAAATACGTTAAGATAGTGGAATCTATCAATGTAATCCACTACC
Source organism: Saxidomus purpurata (assembly GCA_022818135.1). Classification (NCBI taxonomy): domain Eukaryota; kingdom Metazoa; phylum Mollusca; class Bivalvia; order Venerida; family Veneridae; genus Saxidomus; species Saxidomus purpurata. Next base: position 1,394,670 of record JAFMSR010000018.1, on the reverse strand, counting down.
TGATATAACGGCAAATAAATTCCGAGGAAAATAACTGTCTAAAAACAAGGAATACTCGACGCTTGCTGTTATGACGATAACTGCGATTATAAAACTTAAATGTTTAAGCTGTATCTGTGGAAAACAAGCATTTTGAAATCTTATTTTCTTTTTTATGTGTTATGGCAACCTTTTAATTAAATATTTAAAAAAAATTGATATAAATATTAGGGGATAATCGCAAGAAAATAGAGTTAGAATAATTATGGATATATGCTTAAAAAATGTCTATACATCCTATACTTTACTGTGAGTGAATAAACAAACTGTTGCATATGTTGCGAAGATTTAGATTACGATACTAGTTATGTTAAAATATCAGAATTTTAATGGACCTTAAGGTAATGCAAAAAGTGATTTAAAAATGACACCTAAAAAGGGGAGCACATGTATAATTGATTAATTGAAGGATTCGCATAATACTTTTTACTCGATTAATGGAATATTAAATTGAATTTAGAAGCTGTTCCATATGCAAATTGGAATTTTGGAAGTTTTTCACTTTTTGTGCCATGGTAACGCCTGGTTATTATAAGTAATAGGCGTTGACATGAATTAATACAAAATCATGACCTACATCATTACTATGTATTAAAAATTGAGATAAGACTACTGTGATATATAATTGAAAGTTTGTCTATACAAGCGTCATATCATTGATTGTATTCGGAAAAAACAGTTGAAATGTGACAAAATCGATTCTTTGAAGTGACTGCTTTTTAAAGATATTGTTACATAACGTTGATGGAAACTTCATTTCTTTGTAAGCCCATACTACAGCAAAGTTTTAAGGGTCCAGTTTAAACTTTATCAAAATTACTGCAATTTTACAATTGAAATTTGTTAGCTATGAATCAAGTCTGAAAACTCAAACAAATTTAATAAGAGTTGTTCTTACTCACATTGTATTGGCAATGAGCAATCAACTACTAAACGTTCAGAATCAATACTTATATTCAGAATTACCCAGTCATGTCTGCTGATTGAAATGTAAATTATGAACTCAATAAAAGTTTAAATCCATTTCAAACGGTTCCTTCTCCTATATAGAACTTGGTGAACAAATAGCCAAAAAGTTGACTTAAAAAGTAAAGCGTTCCCGTTACTAAAGAAGCTCATAAAAACCTGTAAAAATCCCTCAAACACTTGAAAATTGACATAACTTACTATGTACGTTCTGAATCTATATATATTACGTGTTGAGGAAATGATGGTTCGTCTTGTCTTTTTACTTTCAGATATGTCATTTGATGAAAATTCGTCTTGGCTTGTCATATATAATATTAGTAGTATTATAGGTACGTCTTGTCTTTTTATATTTCGCTTGACTTTTGTTTTCGTGCCTTTGTCTTTCATATATTTCATATTTTATTATACCGATCAATGTATTACACATTATATCCAAGTTATGGTAAATTTTAAAAATTTAGATCAAATCATTTATATAATTAAAAAATCAGATTGCTTTTTATAATTAGCAAAATTTCACTTTTAGATTTCATCTTGGCGTTGGACATTTCATCCTGATGTCTGGAAAAGCATAACAGTAAATCATTAAATGCCTGGACCAACTGAAACTTTTTCTGATAAATAATATTCAATGTCAATGAAAATGTACAATAACAAATAATTTATAATATAATATTGGACAATACCCATTACAAAATATATGTTTTACAAACTAGTAGCGAGTTGTTAGGTACTGGTATACATATTATTGACATACATATATTTAAATAATTATACTGGTTAATTTCCAACAATATGTACAATACTAGAAAGTTAATCAGCTCGTTTCGTCTGAAATATATCTATCAAAACATCATTGCAAATACAGTTCATAAAGTTAACATATATTTGTTATATTCTAGTAGTTCTACTGCGTTTTTGAAATGCTAACAATGATTGCGATTAATCCAAAAGCTGACTATATAATTCTTGTTATAATTTCAGCTGAGGTAGTTTTTAATTATGTATTTTTATTTAAGTATTTTTCTTGTTTTATTGAAATCTCGCAACATTGAATTGTGACCAAATTGATTTTGTATCCCTTTAGAATAAAACGAATGGTGTTCTTCTTGTTGCTAGCGTGATTACAAATTCTATTCATTTGGACGTGTTATTATGCCTTTCTCTATTGCAAGATTTTAAGCCTGTTAAAAACAATCACATTTTTTTGTATTTTTCGATAAATTATCGAAATATGATTCAGTGTATTGAAATTATCCAGATTATCATAAATGTACGAACTTAGTTTAGAGCTATCAATTATTCCCCTACCCGATATACTCATAAAGTATACCGAGCGTAAAACGAATGTACTGAAATCTAAAATAAAAATACGTCGACGTTTTCTTGATTTCCTGTGATTTAACACCTTAGGTCAAACCGAAGATACGAAAGCATTTTAGATAACATATCTCCGTTTATATGTAAGTTTGCTTTGTCCTTAATGATTCAAAACTATTTAATGACAAAGGGGGATAAGCAAAACTTGAGCAAGTTAAAGTTATGGATCTTGCTCAATGTACTATTTCTCAGTCCCCTATATTACTGTGTGAATAAAAAATCTAATGAATATGTTGAACATTTTTATTACGATGCAGATAAGTATATCATCAGAAGATTTTAAGGATTAATAGGTAGTATCTTTAACAAGGCATAAGAATGTAAAAATTTCACTCTAAAAAGTGGCACAATATTGATTACCCCAATTGAGACTATTGAAGAATAGGACTGTTTTTCGTGTCAAATGGATATTAAAAAACATTTCTAGGTATTCTTTTCATAATCTTGGAATCTTTCCCATACGAGCATTCCAATACGCCTTAGGGCCATTAAAAGGAATGGGCCTTGACATATAATTATAATATGATTTTAAACATCTTACTTGTTAGTTAGTCCATGATAATAAAAACTACTTTAATGTTTAATTGAAATTCCACCATACAAGCGTTTGCTCATTAATGTAATTCGGAAAGATAACATCCACATGAAATATCGTAAAAACGTTTCGAAACGCATTTAAGAACGTTACAAAACGTTTATGCTAACTTTTCTTATAACCCAACAAGCAAAGAAGGGTTTTTGATTTATCAGAAATAAATTACAACTGATAATTTGTTAAAGCAATAAACAAGTCTGAAACTCAAACAAATGTAACTAAGAGTCGACAATTGTATCTGGCAATGAAGACAATTCAACTACTAAACAGTTCAATCAATACTATTGTACCACTTGTTCTGGATGTCAAAGTAAATCCTAAAATCAGAAAAAGTTCAATTCCATACAAACGGCTATTTATTATATAGAACTTGGTGAACAAGCCAAAACAGCGTTATCTTAAAGAGTAAAGACGTCCCCATTTGATTTGACAAGCAAAAAGCCCTGTTACTCTCTGTCATCCTTAGCAAGTATTTCTATATATCGTCTTTCCTTTTATATTTCCATCTTGTCTTTTTATTTTACATTCCAGTCTTTTTTTTCTTTCTCTTGACGTTTTAAAACATTTCATCTTGTCTATTTAAATTCGCTTGTCTTTTTATATTTCATCTTGTCTTTTTATAATTCGTCTTGTCTATTTATATTCGCTTGTCATTTAAATATCTCGTCATGTGTTTTAATATTTCGTCTTGGAACCTTTTGAGTATTTCATGTTGTCTTATTAAATATAGTCTTACAAAATATAGTCAGTCTTGTCTTGTTATAATACGTCTTGTGTTTATAATTTTGCCATTTTATATTTCATCTTGGTGTTATTATAATCTAACAAAGCAAACATTGCCGTCGGACCTCCTCAATTCTGATAAATAATGATTCATGATATAACAGTCCTCCGGAATATAGTGATCACTGCTATATTAGGAACACACGGGGGCGTAGACCTTAGGCCCTTTACGTATGTGAATATACATATTGATAAGATATACTTCTATAATGTGCTTTTTGTTCATCAAGCAATCTCTAGTTAAAATAACCATTTGATCAACGTGTTCGTTTTGACAGCACAACAATGAATTGTCATCACTCTTGAAACATACTGATATTTAGCTGTCAGATTAACTAATGGTCTTATGGATTTACCCAAACTCCTTGAAAAGTGAGGTCATTATAAGGAAATGGTGTAATTTTCACTGCTCGATCTGCTTGTAAGACATGCTGCTCGAATATTCAAAACGCTTTACTGTTTTATGTTTAAAAGCATTAACTATAAGCAATCTACGATCAAATCAGAGTACTGAAGGTACAGATAGTGTCATAATAGTCAGTTTTTCCGTTTTTTATTCATTTCATAAAACGTTTCTATAAATAAACCAAATAAATGAACGGTTGTTAACTCAACTTGCAGAAAATGTTACCCCCCAAAATAAACAACACGTTAATTATTAGATATTTTTATGTGATATTACCCTTCAAAGGGATATTACAATTCAAATTGACCTTCATAAGTCTGAGGATGATAGTCTGCACTGATTTGAGCTTTTAGGAACATGAAGTTTTTCAAAGTTATTACAAAAATATATAAATGTGTATAACAGCTGCATTTCTTTGAATATATTTTACGAAAACTAAAATTGTGTCTGCCTATTCTATTTAAAATTGATAATCTCTTTATTTTGTAAGGTTTATTTACATTTTTATCCGTTTATATACCAGTAGAGATATGAATCAATTGAATAGTCTTCTTACATGTTTTCACACATTCATTGTAATTCAAGAACCTTACTTGACCATGATATATTTGGACCATTTTGAAAGATAATATATATTTTTGAAATGACAGTAGGATGTGCTGTAACAAGATATGTTATCAAAACATAAACGTATTTGTATTTTTCCAGCCATTTACAACTCTTGACAATAATTGAGATGTAACTGAACTTTCTGGCAAACAAAAAATGATCATGATTTATTGTAAGACCGTAGCTTATTTAATTGTAAAAAACTGTCGAACTTCGACATAGAAACCTCATTAAAACGATGTTTGCAAACAAATAAAATAGTCCGTAACGCTGATCCCTAGGACCGCCCTCCCTTGCCAACGTTCAGTATCATTCCTTACCAACGTGCAGTACCGTAGAATACTGAACGAACTCTCTAAGGCAAAGTCAACGGGGCAATATGAAAGTTAATAATAATAGGGCATATTGAATGCACTTTTACAAATAATGACACTGTGCGTATTGCATGTACTGTACATACAATACGGATTTTTTTCGCTGTCAGGCCGTATTTGATGGTTGAGTAAAGGCTGTATTTTTGACAGAATATTTATAGGAATATAATAAAATAAAATTTTCTATCAGTCATATTCATTGTTTCGCTTTATGGACTAACAAGATAAACAAGAAATCAGTGGTATGTTAGTTTCACAAACAAATGATAAAACACTTAAGTAAGTACAATGTTCAATTTTAAAGTCATTTAATAGTCGCATATGTAACGGCTTCAAAATATGTTCCTTTTTCATTGCATCGACTGCTGCCTGGAGACCAATCACTAGAAACAGACAGAATCATTGACCTGTATTTTATAAGCATTTGATTTTTAATGTGCTAATTATTCATTTTAGAGTATAGACAACAGTTGTTAGGGAGAATAAGAGACATATAAAGTCGAGAATGCAAGACAATAACGAAGTTATAAAGAAACAATTCATAATCTGTAGAGCTTTGGTTAGCAAGTGCAAGAAATTTGTTCCAGTTTTCATGTGAAGAAAACAAATTAATCATTTGTGTTTCTGTTCCTTTGTTTCATTAATTAGTTTCCTGAAGAATTGATTTACTGATTGCTAGTTTGTTTTGTTCGATTGTGTCATGACAATAAAATGTCAATACATGTTAATTAGTTTGCATGTATTTTAGTTAAAGTTGCTGTTGAACGTATCCTCATGGATGATCATCTTGGTAAAGGAGATGGACTCAGACGTTTTACAAAGACTAAATAATACTGCAGTCATCTATCTCTGAAAAGTCTTTAAAATATGTAGGACTAAGCAAGTGCATATCAAGTATCAAACTATATGGTCTGTCACCATGTTACACCTGGGATTAAATGTAGCATGTGTGCTTCCTATTTGACATGTTTCTCAAGTTCGATACGTGTGCTACTTAATTTCTACATAAATAGTAACTGTACAAATGAATGATCGATATGTTAGCTCGCAGTTTATTACACTGCAACAACAGACATGGAAAAGACAGGACCGTAATAGGCCACAGCAACTCGACCATCTGTGCCAACGAGCATAAGTTGTATAACTTGTATTGCAACCGTTGTAAAATAAATAAAGTTTAAGAAATCAGGGCGTGTCTACCTCACAGATTGGCTTCAGACGTGTCTGTTTCATATTGTTTAAAAAGTTGAAATAAAACAAAATATTTCATTCCTTATCATTCTAATGACCTTCCTCAAAGAGGTGAATGAAAACCTTAACATTAAACATTTTGCCTAAAAATGCTTGTTTTGACGTTTATGTAAAGTGTAGCACTTAAATGTCTTATTCAGTCGTAAAAAAGCTCATAAGCTGAGCCTAACGAAAAGTAATAATATATAGCCATTGAAGATATTACAAGATATCAGATAATATGTATGTCAGCATCTCAAGACAATCAGGGAATCTCTTTTATCTATTACTGTTGTCTAATTGCAGATGTAATTGCACAGCTATAGAAACGTAACATAAAACCGTATATTTCACCTTAAAATAAACTTTACAAATAAGCCAGCTTACCATAAAAGAATCACCTGTTTTTGAAACTTGGATGGGACAGTCCAACAGACCGTACACAGTTGTGAATATTTCGAGTTTAAAAAAAATACAAGGCTTGAACAAAATACATATGGCCAGTCAAATACATTTCTGAACAATGTTTTGTACACGTAGGGAAATGGTGAAAGGAAAGAACAGCAAAAATCTATATATAACATTGGACAATGGAGAGAAATAGTGTATGATTTAAGTTAAACAGACCTATGTTAACTATTTTCTGACGATGCTCATGGATATGGTACTTCAAAATAACTATTAGTGTAACAGGTGTTGATATCATTAACGTCAACTGCCTTAAGTACGATAGTTACTTTAAATACAACACAGCTATTTCCTACATATGTTTGCTTTATTAACCCAATTTTACCAAATTTTTTTTGTTCCAGTGCTGCCTTGTTGTCAATACTGTACATAGAACTGAGAAAGCTTCATTATTATTCCAGCTTTGTTTTCATTCTCCATGTCGGACACGTCAGTTGTGTGCCACATTATCATAGAGTGGAATGTACATAGACAAAATATATGTAATAACAAGCTCATACATTTAACACATCATGCAGCCACTTAGGTGTGGGTGGATGGAAACTGGACACTAATTGAAATTTTCATCCTCTGCTAAAACAACTTAAGGTCGGTTCGATAAACGTTTTGTTTGTTGCAATTTTGTAAAGGCTTTTGTACTTAATATTTATTCCGCTATGGGTTCATGAATGTTAGGCAAATTAGAGTGTGTATAATGCAGTAGAAGACAGACAACAGCTCTAGAAAGTAATTTAATTACTGAAATTTAAATTACTTTACACTTGGGATACTCTCTTGATTGTATCCATCGCCAAATCTAGAAATAACAACGTACGTTTTGCATGCAGTATGAATTTAATGTACTTGGATCACGCATTAACTAACATTCAATCAAATTTTATTCTAAAATCAGAAACTCTTGGCGCCGTTTTATAGTATCAGATTTCCTTACCACAGATACAAACTGGAGAATTTCTTTAACACAGAATAATGTCCATATTGCGTATTTTACTATTCGGTTAAAATTTGGGAAAAGGCCAAGAAATGCATATTAATTGCATTGATACACGTGAATGTTTTGATGGTCGCAAGATAATACTCTACTTGGTTTATCAGTAGCGTGACTATAGATATTTGCTCGGCTATTTGGTATAATTGGATGAATACAGTATGAATGCGGCTTAAACTACTGGCACTCAAAACAAATAAGTGTATTTCGAGCACATTGAATTTCTGTTATTTTCAGATTTAGTTTTTATCTATGTCGTAAAATAGCTTTAACAAAGTACTGTATCTAACTATTCCAAAAGTAGATTTGCGACAATTTTGAGTGTGTACCTATATACTTACCTAACCTGTTCCGCTGGGAAAAGTGTTTACCTTTTTGATAATATTGTACAGTTCAGTTTAATTTCCTTTTACCGTTATTATTTAAATTAAGTGAAATTAACTCCATAATTTGCTTACTTTGCTATTTATTCTTTTATGTGTATATTTAGCACGTCTTGTGTGAAAGGATATTGTTTCTTTTCAAATAACCAGGATGTACACTAGATGTTAGTAAGTGTTTTCATTCCTGCTGAGGCACGTAGTGTATCATAAAGTGTCTGTCCAGGAAACACAAGCTCCTGAACACATTTCATTTTTCGGGATCGGAATAGCAGAACTCCATTCACGAGATGAAACTTTTCAATAAACTGTAAGTTGTGTGCACAAATATCTCTTACTAGATGTAACGACACATGCTCTCATATTTGGTTAGGAAAGAGCACTCAGAGGAAATTTGACAGGCAGGATCATATCGAGCTTTTTTATCACGCATTGACCAGTAAAACAGCTGTCATGCTTTGACCCTATTGCATCATTTGTCCTCGTATTCGACAGCTGCCTGCTCAGTCTTAAATTACAGGGTTCTTCTTCAAACGTCGGAACTAACTTCTTGATGTCAAAAGGTGTGTCATTATTAGGCTCTAAGAGGCTCGAATTGTAGTCATTAGCGCTTTTTATCCATACTGAAAACTGTTTTACTGTCGGTTTATGTCTATTTTAATATAACAATCCATCAAGAACCATGTAATTACGAAGCCTCGAGGTCTGAACATGGAATTATCAAGCAGTAGGAAACTGTAATATTTTAATAGGTTCCACATGTATGAAGTTATCTTGTAACTGTACCCTAAATTGAGAAATAACACGAAAACATGAAAGCGAGGACTGGGAAATAATACACTGGACACGCACTTCCCTGTCTGTTCAATAATGATAAACTGTCATTGAAGATAATATATGTCACAGGTCAACTATAAGATGGTTAGTTAGATAGTCGTTTTGTTCGACCACAGATTGTTAAATGTTACAAGTCCTTGCCGCATACAATTATGGTCTGATTAGAATACGTCTAATCAAGATTGCTCTATACATTTATGGGTCCATAATTTAACGGGAAAACTGACTAAAGCAGTAATATGGCACTTTTGTTTCTTTTCTGCTTTGGTAATCATATTAGGTTTCAGTGCAGTCTATACTATTGCAGACATAAGGAAAGAAAATTATCTTTTTAAATACAGAAATAACGTGTTCACGCCTTTTTAAGAATAAAGAGATGAGTGGAAACATATTGCTGCTCCCATAACATATATATAACATATATAACATATATAACATATGTATACACTAGTAGCCTGCCCTTTCAATATGCAGATCTTGGAAGCGTTAAAAGAAGATACTCATAAAGTTGTGATAGTAAGAAATAACCGGGGACATTTTTATGTAATGCATATAAATAGGTTTTATTGAACTTTATTTGCCAACTGTCCTCGACAGCTTTATCATTTGATTAGTATATCTAGAAGTCAAAATGTTTTATATTTTATCATTCTTTGTTTGAAATACTTTATAAAATTAGGTATCAAAATAGATAAAAATTGAAAAAAAAGAAAAACTAATATCGAGTCATTTTTACCCCAATCTATTGATTAGCATAACAAAAAAGTTACCATTTATATATGTATAGATGTATAGATTACATATAGAATGCCATTCATCATGAGAAAACACATATGTTAGTATTGAAACACAAGTATTGGAAACAAACCTATAAAAAAAAATTCAATTATCTCTTCCATCCGTTTTAAATTTATGACTGTTGTGTTTATTTCATTGTTTATTCTGCTACAATAAATTCGACACTATGTCTACTTCCTCTGCTAGTTCTTTTCACTAAATCGACGCTGGTCTTAACAACAAAGAGAAGAGAACGATAAACTTTGAAACAGATAATTAGGTTTTGCAAAACGAACTGAGAAGTACAAAGTTTAGTTCGATGAAATATGTTTAACAATAAAAATGTTGTATATATAAGACCTTGAAACGACGCAGTCTCATACAGACGTGTTTTCAGCTAAACTTTTATACGAGTGCATAAATTTGCATTCAGGACATGCAATTGCATCGACGTTTAATAACATATAATTTAAGAGCTTCAAAAAATCTTTTTTAAAAGCTGCCAAAAATGAGAGTTAAATGGTTGAAAGTCCGAACAAAATATTTGTAATTAGCTCTATGCAATTATGCCAGCAACGCGGTATATGCTAATAACACTCTGCTACGAAACGCACAGATAACGGACGGGATGACGGTCGTGGTAAAGAGTGTTCGATACAAACTTGCCATTATATCATTTCATGATATTTTTAACTTTGAATAATCATGGTTCTTTTCAATACAAGCCTATAGCTGTTTGACAACGTTCAAAATCCACCCCTGCTTTATCAAGTCCAAAATACATCAAAGTTAAGTTAAACTCTTTTGTTTTCTGACCATAAGACCTTTCTTATTGTGTTGGTACATTCGGTTAGTATCAAACTTTATCTTAATCAGAGGAAAGTTTTTAACCTAAGACTCTAATACCATGAATGTTACATACATTATAATTCCGCTCTGTCAATATCTTGTTTGTACAAAACACCCCAAGTGTTTATTAATTAGCACTTCACAGTTTAATTCCCGTTTTGAACTTTTTATGATGCTTAAGAATGGACAAGAATGATTCATTCGCCGCTTTATGGTACTTCCAGTTTTTAATATCCTAGAGTGAAGCAATGAGACATGCATTAATAGTATTTACCGGATATAGAGGATCGTTACCATTGACCTTTGACCAGAACAAAGAAATTGCAGGCATAGGCGGCAAAAATATTTAAGTGCTCCAGGAATTGGTAGGGCATATAATCAGTCTGCGTGAAAGAGGTCGAACATTTCCTCGATTGCTGAAAAACTGACTGTACCACGTGAGCATTTTATTAACGGGGACATGCTTTAGTTCATTGCTGTTATATACCGTCCGATAAATTTGTTTAGAACGAAAGACTGATAAAAACAGTAAACCTAAAAGGAGCAATGTATCTCAGGTTTGGTTCAAACGAAAAATCTAAAATCATTTTAAAGTTCTATTTTTTTCTTTTGAGGGTTCAAGACTCGTAACAGGCAAAAGGGGTTACTGTTATCTGATGTGATATAGTTCATGAAAAAACTTGAGTGACAGAACATTTTATCTGTGCAAGAAACTATGTAGAAAGAAAACATGCATCTTTTTTTACATTGATTTCCATATTTCGCTGTATCTGTCAATTTAAAATGACATTATGCTCATCTTACTGCACATAGTGTATTTTTGGTGACAGTTTTATAAAAGCAATGTTTGGTAGCTGTGCATTTAAATATGTTAAACTAATGATAATGCCGCATTAATATTCGAAGTTGGTGCTTTAGAAATTAAAGAAATGGACTAATAAAATAATAACTCCTTCCTTATCTCCCTTGTGTTATTAGTGTTGCTCGGCAGTGGAAGGGAAGCAACTCCGACATGCATTTGTTTATTTCTTAAATTGACTCTCCAAGTCAAAATAGGAAAAGTAATATTTGGAAAGTTATTATTTCGTACTGGTAGCAGGAAAAGTTTGTTGTATTGGGTCAAAAGTTATTATTTCCTCTACCCTTTTCACACACACCTATTTCAGCTGGAATTTTACTTTAAAAAAATGTGCATAATGTCACTTTAAGATATAAGCTAACCAGGTTAGTGGCAAAAAAACAAAAATAATATCAAACAGGGAAGCCACGTTACAAAAGCGCCTCCCCAAAACGAACCCCACAGCACCCAGAAGTGCACACCACCAACACACACACACACAAGACAAGGGAAATAGATCTCACAATTTATCTGAGTGCTTGACGCCTGCCGTTAAAGATGCTAAAACAGCATTTCAACAGAAATTAAACTCACCATTTCTGCAAATTATATTTTGCAGCAATATTTAAACAATGAATTAAATTCCTAGAATCTTCACATCTCTACAATAAGAGATGAGACAAATCTGAAAAAAATGTTTTCAGAAACTTAAAGGTAGTGGTCAATTCTTCGTAAAAGACTGCACATAGGTAAGAAAGGATTTATACTGACTAATTGTTTTAATTTATGGAACATAGTAATATAAATCAAATATTGTAAATAGAATAGGTTCGTTATTTAGGCACATTATTTTCGTGATGCTATATGAATATTTACTTAAAATATCTGTGATAAGAAGAGAGAAAGTGACTGTATGAATTTATATATGATATAGGCTGTATATAAGAGTGAATATTCTTGGTTTCTTTGAATAAGCGAATAGATACACATTTCAGGCAAATATATTTCAATGTTTGATTTAAAATCTGGTGAACATTAGGAGGGATTGGGGTTAGGCCAGGCCGAAATTCATTAATAGAAAAACGTACAGCTAAAAACTGAGTAAACAATGTATTCATTTGTCTTCTTGCTTCTGCATTCCATTGCACAGGGCCTCTCGTGTTTTGGAAAAGAAAAATCTACACAAACTCAGACGTGTCTCGAATGCACAATCAACTTAATTCAAGTGTTGTCCTGTTTGCGGGAAAATTGAAATAAAGAACATGTTAACTGCATGCAACTTAGTTAGAAAAATACTTCTATGCAATAAAAATTTCCTGAAGTTAGTCGAACTGGCGTCCCGGAGACGTTTTACAATATTACAGATTCATACGGTACAGACCTGTAAGAGTATTTTCATTATGCCCCAATCGAAGGTGGAGCGGTATATTGGTTCACACATGTCGGCCGTGAGTCCGTCGGTCGGTCATTTGGTCTGTTGGAAGACCAAATCTTGTCCGATCAATAACAAGAGAACGTTTTGGCCTATGTTCTCCTACTTGGTGGGTTGGTTGGTCATGACAAGAAGATGACACCTATGGTTTTGAGATCAACATGTCAAATGTCAAGGACACAGTGGCCTTCAATAGCAATAACTTTACCAGGCAATAACTAGAGAACGCTTAGGTATGAGTAAGTAGGTTGGTCATGACAACTAAATGGCTCCTATTGATATTGTGGTTAGAAGGTCAAAGGTCAAGGTCACAGTGGCATTCAGAAGAACAAACTTGTCCATTCAATATCTACAGAATGCATTCGCCTCAAACTTAAAAGGTAGGTTGTTCATAATCTGTAGATGAACCTTATCGAGTCAAAGTGACCGTCAACAGAATTGTCTAATTGACTGTAGTCAGAGGGGCATACATGTTTGACAATCATTTCTTAGATTATAACTGACTTAATGTTACACATTTACCCTGAAATACAAGAATATCACAATTAAGATCTAAATAGCTACTTAAATCAAATTACAAAAGCTGAAACCGATATGAAATTAATAAAACCAGTCTGATGCTAAGGGCATTTATATAAACACTTCGAAAAAGAGATTATCTATAGATTTCGTAACTCAAGAACATAGAACTTTACGTGTTCTTTATTTTATTGTGATTTTTTTTTTTGGTTTGTGCTGCTGTTAATATTTTGTGTTTTTACAGTCAACCTGTAAACAAAAAAAAAAAATAAATCAAACAGGGAAGCCACGTACCAAAAGCAGCCTCCCCAAAACGAACCACACAGCACCCAGAAGTGCACACCACCAACACACACACACACACACCCACACACCACACACACACGCACACACAATCATGTACACACACACATATACACTACCAACACACATAGCATACAAAGCAAACACACGAGGACAAAACGAACAATTAAAAGGAACACAGTGGGGCACCGCCTTGGAACGGTCAGTGGCAAAAACACCACTGGGGAGCTTAAACCGGTTTATGGTGCGCACCCAACCTCACTCTTACCCCCACCATGTTCCAAAGTCACAGGACAGTGTAAATAAAAGTAATCCCTGCTAGGTGAATCCTAACACACGCAATGGAAACAAAAGGCATGGTATGAAAACACAAAAAACTCGTGTATAAATATAAAAAAGCAAACCTTGAGAACCAAAAAGCGTATGTACTCAATGCCGTTGCAGAAGGCAGAGCACCAAGAGAAACACCCTTAAGGGCCCGACGAAACAGGCCAGAGGACAGAAATCAAAACAGTTTCGTCCCAGTGGGATTTAAAAACTGCCCATCACAGAGTCCTCCCCTCTTCCGTCAGACACAATCAAAGAGGGAAGCATAGCGTCCAACTGTAAACGGGTTGAACACCAAACATGCGGTGTGTCTCAAAACAGTTGGGTCGTAACCCTTTTAACAAAACGTTTTATAATTTTAGCAAATACAGTTGGAAAATTGCCATGACCCAAAATCTTACGAAGTTTGTAAACCACATCCCCATAAAAATCGGGTTTTGAAATACCTTCTCGCAGAAGAGTCTTTAGATTACTATTGAATTTCAAAACCAAATCAGAATTACGATAGTAAAATTTAGCAAAATATTTACGCAATTTGTAATAACGGTAGCCCTGTTGAAGAAGTTTATTTGTAATATATTGATTACGTTCATTGAAATCCTCAACATAACACACGCTCTGGCAAACCGAATTAACTGAGAAATGTATACCCCATAAGATGTAGCATGAGGTACATCCCCATCCAAATGGGGAAATTACAATACTAAAATAAAATCATCCCTCTTGTCATAAATTTTGGTATGTATAATATTGTTATAAATAGAGAGATGTAAATCTAAAAATGAAGCACCAGTATCCAAATTGTTAGTTTTAATTAACTGGAGTTCCTGGGGATAAATAGTGTCCACCAATGACCAAAAAACGGGTTATCCATATTAAGAATATCATCCAGATAGCGTGATGTATTATTAAAAGCAGTGATAATGTCTGCCTGCGGTCTGGAGAAAGACTCAACATAAAAGTCTCTTTCATAACAATATAAAAACAAATCTGCGACAAGGGGTGCACAATTTGTTCCCATGGGAATACCGATTACTTGTCTGAAAACTGCATTCCCAAACCTTATATAAATGTTGTTCAATAAAAAAGGAAAAGGGCTTTACAAACTTCGTCACAGGTCCACATAGTATAATGTTTAACAATACAGCTAGTAAAAAAAGCTTTATCGAAATTGCAGGCGAGAAATGTAACATTCTCCCTGGCAAAAGTCTTTGAATTAGGGCAGTTAGCTTGTCATTTATCAAATTATGTGGTAAAGTGGTATACAGAGTAGAAAAATCGTATGTACTGACTGAAGTTACTTTGTAATTATTAACTTTAAACTTATCCAGGATTTCGCCAGAATTTTTGATCGACCAAAATAAATGTTTACCAGAGTTTTCGTATACTTTATCACAATATCTTTTCACGTGGGCTTTTATAGCAGTTAGGCAAGATGTTAATAGTTTAAACTATTTAAATAGTTCAAAGTCTACTGTTCAGAAGCTACAAATGTGGTCTTTGTTTGCAGGTGTTTCTACTAAAGAAAAATAGCGCACTGTGATATCCCTTTTGGTCTCTGTTTGCAGGGTGGTCTTTATTCGAAGGTGGTCTTTAACACAGGTTTCACTGCTTGTGTATGCATTTGGACGGGATTCGAGTGATTCGTTGAAAGGGAGAAGATCTTTAAAAATACTTCTCTAATATTGCATCGTGATCTCTCTGAATTGTATGTGTGCAATTCTTTCCTCGTTTCTCCTACAAAAACGTAGCTGGATAATTGTAGGGATAAAAATATTTGATGACAAACAAAAATTGATAAAACAATTTAGATTAGCACTTACATCGAACCGTAATGTTCTGCATTAATTGAAGATTGAAAAAAAGGATTTGAAGCATTTCCTAGAAACTATTGCTATTGGATAATTCTCCATGAAAATTTAAATGAAAAGCGCTTGGCGAATAATTCAGTGCCAAATGAATCATCACTTAAAATGCCAACGATGTTTTATTCCTGCTTTTATGTTAGAGTAGAATAAAAGTAGAATCATAAAACGTTAACAATTCAAACGATCAGCTGTTTTTATAATTTTCGTACAAATGAATTAGATCACGTTCCAGTGTTTTTGCTATTGTTCATATTTTTCATTTAGCTACATATTATGCTGGATGGTCTATTTTCATAAACTCAGGACACGAGAAATAAATCCATTTTAGTTTTATGCAGATTTCACATAAATGTTACAAAGTAATTGGCATATTCTATTATATAAAAATGTGTTTTACTACCAATGTTTTAAACTTTAAAATGTACACACCATGTTACAAAAGCTGAGGAAGTTTGTAGCAATAAGGGTAACTATTAAGAATATTCTGATTTATGGAGCATATTAAATAGTGTGACTGAAACAGTATCATACAAACTATTGACTAATTCGGGGCTGTAAAATAACCATCTTTCTACAAAACAGCCGAACTACATCTATAACTGAATAAAACTCTGTTCTCGTGAGGTTTTAATGACATGAGAGGGAAAAAATGTTATTCGACAGTGAAGTTCTAACGCGTCACACAAACATGCTGATAAATTGAACAGTGCAAAGTGTAAAATAACTGGAAACCGCATGGCATCGGTAATGTATAGAAAAATGTAATTTGCAAAAAAATGTATTCCCACATAAACAACATCCTTACTTTTACTTCCCCGTATCAGTCATTAAAACCAATTCTAAAGAGTTAAAGACACAAACGAATCACACCAACGAACAAGAACTGTACTGAGACGTAATGATTTACGGACATTTACGTTTATCAATGTCAGCATTAATTGGGCCTAGCATGTCCTCTAATGCCTGTACAAGGTTGGTGCATCCTTGTTAAAGAGTTGTTACATTTTTACATCTTAAATACGTACCCACTGACACAAGGCACTCACATCCTTCCAGACATGGTATGAACGAACATACAAATATACTTTGCAACATCATGAAACAAAAACCGGAACTTGTTTGATTGTTGCAGTATCGAGTTAACTTTACTAGAGCACACCTTTCAACGATCACGTTTTGATTGAACCCTGAGGCAGGTACAGTACACAGACAGGTATTACCTTATTCCTCCAATTTTATTAAAGCAAAATGCTTCATCTTGCCTGCATCTGTCATTCTTGCTTCGTTAGCATTGATTTAATGTGAAATATTTGCTTGTAATCAGTTAATGTCACTAATGCATTTGTCTGGTTACTTGTACGTGTCTTTTGTAATGCCATATACCTGTCACAGTAAAGGTGTATTATATAATGCTAATTTGCACGAAATGCATTTCAGTAAAGACGTCATTTTGAACGTTTTTGTAGAAAAATGATAGATCAGCGTTTTCAATGCTTCACACGCCGTTGATTGCATTTTCTCATCAATCGACAAACTAATATCTACGCTGATAAATTCTTCTATTTTTTCATGAACTGTACATTAACTTGAAAATTGCATACGAATTATAAATTTTCTTTTTAGTTGACAAACGTTCCTTGGAGGTTTTAGATAAAACAAAAACGAAAACCTGAGCTGTAAGCGCAGCAATATACGCCGATGGAAACAGAGAACCCAAATGACTGCCCAAAAGCATAACAGCAAAAATAACCTTTGACCCAGTTACTTCATCGGTAAAAGTTATCAATTACCGATTACCCATATGCTTACAAATTTTTTAAATCATAGGTTCAATGTGCTCTCAAGTGCATGAGTACGACAATAATACTGCTAATGGTCACCATGACCTTAACATTGAATCTCCTGTTATGACCAATGTGCAAAGGCATTTTTCTGTTCTTTTTTGGAATTAAGGTCTTAACCAAAATTTGGTAATTGAGCCCCTGAAAATTAAGGGAAAACATATCAATTAGTTGTTATAATTAAAAACAATTTGTTTGACTCCGGCAAAGTGAAATACTACTGCTACCTCTACTGTAATCGTAATTCAATTGTAAATATAATATATACATTTTGCCAAGCCGTTACTGAATATTTCATAAAATGCAACAAAAAAATATTTTTGACAAGTAAAGACACGTACATATATATAAACCAAATTATGATTAGGAAAGCTTGTGAAAATCAATGCAGTTGAACAACTGATCCCTTATTTTAGACAATATTGTGTTGTCAGAAATAAAGAAGCCATCGAATATTAATTGAACAGACTTTTAGGGACCACTATGTAAATAAGAGGAAAGTTTCTTTTCCCCTTTGTTGTGTTAGCCCTGCTCTACATGGCTCAATTAGTATGTCACTGTGTTTGTTATTTGTTTTAGCACATGCATCTTATTGATATGCTATGTTTTATGTACACTTTCACCGAATAAATATATCTATCTATCCAAAGGCATCTGGCATTGGACACAATTCAACCATAAAATTTTCGATCAATTTTCGTTTTGGATAGCGTCTCGTCTGGATGTCAAAGTATATATTAACATTAGAAAAGCGTTCAAGTCGAAGACAAATCGCTTTTTGTTATCTAAGACTTAGTGATCAGATGCATTGGCCGCTGTCTGAAATACTATATGACAGCCAATAATCTAAAACTAGCACATAGTTGGCACATCGTTGAGGTCACCAACCAAGCAATAGTTTTACAATCTCGGTCATCTTCTGTTTCTCTTTTCATCTGGATAACATATCGTTTCTCTTATACATATCTCTTTTACATATCTGGATAATCTGGCGTTTCTCTTTTTACATATCTTCTGGATAATTTGGCGTTTATCTTTTACATATATTTTGGATAATCTGGCGTTTATCTTTTACCTATGATAATGATAAGCTGGTGCATATCATGAGTCTACCTGAATATTGTCTATAATCTGTGCGAATTTTAATCTGCAAGAGTTTGACAAGATGTTCTGGATAAAAACTAGGCGCTATTATCTTTATACATGATAAACTTCTGGATAATATGGCGTTTAAAGTGCTGAAATTTGCATACCATTCATGGATAATTTATGGCCCGTTTAGATACTGTTTATGAATCAAGAAGTTCTATGAAAGGCACAAGTCATAGAAACGTTAAATATTATAAAGGAAAATTCCATTATGTTTTGGAAAATCAAGGGCTGACCTATTAACAGTTTATATTTACGTATTTTCTATACATACTGGCCTTTCCGTATTTTTACATATGATACGGATAAGTTATCGTATCAAGAGTACTCATTACCAGTATGTATAAGGCGCCTATCTCTAAAATAGTGCGAAGTAATTAATCTACAAGAGTTTTTAAGAAGGGCTAAGTTTCGAATGAAAATAGATTGATTTGTCTTTAACGTCTTCTAATTATAATATGAAGATGTTCTGACTAAAGAGGCAACGTCAAAGAAATTGCTCGTTTATTCTCCTAAACAAAGAAATTGCTCTAGAATAAAGAGGCTTCGGTGCACTGATTGCATTTTTCAATCTGTTCAATTTAAGAAATTCATGAATTTCTTCACGCTTACCTTCCTTACACGTATCAGTAGATATATGTTGATATACTGTAAGGCAATGAATTAATTATGTCACGAGACTATAAGAACATTTTTTATTGTTTCGCTTAAAGAAATTAACACATGAACATTACATCATATCAGCGTTATGTCTGTGCCAGAAATAGATGAAAGAACAATTAAATACTTGATGGAGGAGCACAAATTTTACATTTCAAGACATTGAATAGTTTTTATGTTTCTCCTCAACCGAGCAGACGGCTGCCTGGAAACCAATAATTTGAAGCAGAAAGTATCATTGACTGAATTTTATTATCTTATGTATTTAATGTGCAAGTTATATATTAAGTAGTATAGACATCAATAAAATGCATATAAAATTGAGAGCATATAGCCATACAAATTAATGAAGACATTTTTTTTTCAAAATTGGTTAACAAGTGCAAGAAAAGTGTTCTAACTTCTATTATAATGATATATATTATATGTATATTTAGTTTTTTGCTTCCTTGTTTGATTCGTTGAGTGACATATTGATTAATTTACTGATGTATTGCCTTTTTCAACTGTGGCTTAAAATAATTTGTATTATATGAAGAATTACCAATTTCAAGAAATTAATTTTTTGGCTTTAACTTTAACCGTGATGAAAATGTAGCATAGTTTTATGTGAAAAGAAGAAGCACCAAACAAACAACGGATTGCCCTCAACTTTTACCGTGATTAAAATGTAGCATACTTTAATAGCACCCTGTCTGCTAGCAGCTTGAATACTGGTTCATAAACTTATCACCTTTCAAACTGATTGAAAACATCAGAAAATAGATATTTTTCTTTTATGCTAAGATTATTTCCTTTGCTCACAGTATCTCAACACGTCTGCGGTAGCTGGAAAGTGAATAACTAGGCTTGTTCCTCACGCTTTTAAGATAATTTACTAAATTCTTACGATATAGTCGATCTGTTAACACATATTGCATTGCACTACAATAAGATGCATGAAAGGTCAGGACGTGTTTTCGTCACAGATTGGCTTCAGACAAACGTATGTGTTCTTAATTGTTTAAGCAGTTGATGTTAAATAAACTATCTTAATTTTTACAATTCCAAGCATGTTTGCTTCCGGCAGAATGAAAATCAAACATCTACATTTCTTCACGTTTTTCAAAACACTTCATGTGTATAGAAGTAAAATCCTCGTCTTTAATAAACTACAAATCAGCATTCGAATCTTTCAAGTATCACCTTATTCCTGAAGGGGTTGGGTTTTGGTAACAGTCCAACAAAACGTTTCAGGTGGTGATTTTTTTTAAACTCTTATAGGGTTATGACATGATTATAGATTGGATATCACGTAAATGCCCAAATTATTTAAATGATCAAATCTAGGGAATGAACGAGGGAAAATAATATCATTTTGCTGAAGCAACTACACTGACTCCTTATTTTGAAATTGTTTAACAGTCAAAAGCACACCATACCTGCCAATGACAACAATATCTGAATTAAGGATAATTAAAATAAAAGCTTACATAGAACACGGGACTTAGATATCAAATTACCCTTAAATTCTTATTGACTGGTACAGTTTTAGCAAAAGTAGTTTCTTCGCTAAGCTTTTTTCTCAGTTTAAGATTTTCCTTAAAATACAAACATTTTTTTAAGTGAAAACTAATTTATTCAAGTAAATAATTTTTCTGAGGTGGTTTTTGGATTTGAACATTAGTTCTAGTGTTATAGGTATTAATATCATTACTGATTAGAATTAAAACAATAATTTCTACATATGTTTGCAGTATTAACCTATTTTCTATCCATTTAAATAGATGTAAAAACTGCCTCTACATCGCTTCATCGAACAAGTCCAGTTCTTGTCGTTCATACTGTTCAAACGACCGAGAAAACTTCATTGATCTTCCAGTCTTGTTTCCTTCCCCATATTGGAAACATCAGTTTCTTTGTGTACGGAAAGTGTACATAGAATAATAAAATAGTACGAAACTAAAAATACTATAACATTGTTGACGATTACATTTCATTAAAAACGCATGCGCTGATTTGATAGCATGTTTTTAAAACATTTGATTTAAAAAAAAGCATAGTTATAAATTGGTTTTGATAAAATAAATGGTCAATTTCGGAGGCAATATATCTTAGGTATATAAGTGCTATGAGGAATTGTGACATCAAAAAAGATCATGAATATTTAGGTTTGGTTAAAATGTTACACATTTGTGAGAAATGACCAATATAATTTTGAAATCAAACTTAGATCCATCGGTAAAAAAATTCGCTTGTTACAATTTCGTTTAGGCTTTTGAATTTATTATCTATTCCGTATGACATTTTGAATGTTAGAAAATTAGAGTGTATAATGCAGTAGAAGACAGACAACCGCTCTAGAAAGTAATTTAATTACTTAGATTTGAATTACTGAGCCCTTGGGATACTTTGATCGTATCCATCGCCAAATCTAAAAATAACAACGTACGTTTTGCATGTAGCATCATGTAAATGTAGGAGGATCACGCATTAAGTAACATTCAATCAAATTTTATTCTAAAATCAGAAACTCTAGGCGCCATTTGATAGTATCAGAATTCCTTACCAAAAATACATTTTTTTTTGTTTTGTAACAAGGAATGTTGTCAATGTTTCGTATGCAACTCTTCAGTTCACTTTGCGAAAAGGCCTTAAACGGAATAAGATATTTTGAGACCAGTATGAAATGGAATGCCTATTAATTGTATGGATACAGTTGACATCTTCAGTTTATATTCGCGAGTTAGAACAATATCAGTTATGAGCAGCGTGACTGTAGACAATCGTTGGGCTTTTCGTATAATACATGTATGATGTATACAGTCTCAAGAGGGCTTAAAAATACTACAACACTAAACAAACACAAAAAGTCATGTTATTTTTAAAACAAAGGTCTTTTTATTGAATTTCCGTTAATTACAGATTTTTATTTAAGTTTAAGTTGTAATTACGCTCTACCAAAACAGTGTGTGCAACTCTTTCAAAACCAAATTGGTAACGATGTATATCTTGTTGAATTGCAAATATGCTAAATTGGTTTTTGTTAGGTTTAAAGGGGTACTTGTGACAATAGAACACGGTCCATTTCATTTTTGTTACAAATTTATTTTTTTATAATCAAACATTTCAATTGAGAGAAATATTGATGTATGTGTTGTGTTTATGAATCTACTGTACAAATACTGTTGTATTACAAAGTTAAGCCGGGTAGTCACTGCTTTGTTGGTAAAGGGCGTATCTGCCGAAACAAACAAGATATCTCAATGTGTCTGTCCAGAAATTGAAAAGATCCGGACCACTTTCATTTAAAGTAAAACAAAATGCACATCAATGCATATCAATACAATAAATATGAATTTAGTTTGCATTTTTCATAAATGTCTCTTGCTAAATGAAATCATACACGCTTTTTCTTGAGTTGCAGAAAAAAAGTGGGTGGATAAAAATGGCGACGGGGACAGTCATAAATCGAGATTTTCCATCACTCATTGTATAGTAATAAAGCTGTAATGTTTTGACCATATTGTTTTATTTACTCAAATTACTAGATAACGGTGTTCGATAGCTGCCCGGTCAGTCTTAAATTACAGAGTTATTCTTCGAAAGTCGAGGCTAACTATTTGATATCAGAAAGGATTTCATTATTAGAATCAAGGAGTTTTGAATTGTCGACACACGTAGTCATTAGCGCTTTTAATCAATAGTTTCATCTGGATAATGGTTTATGTCTTTTTTGATATAACAATCCATCAAGGTCCATGCAATTCATAAAGCTTCGATATCTGTAAATGGAGCCACGCAAGGTATATATGATACTCCAGTAGTTTTAAAAGGTACACCATTTGTTAATTTGTTCGCGAAAATAAATCCTGCCACTACTATAAATTGAGAATTTACACGGAAACATAAAAGCGAAGATTGGTAAATAATACACAGGACACATGGTCTTCTTTCTGTTTTAAAAGTTAATCTATCATTAAAGGCATACAATATGTCGGGATGGTAGTTTCGATAGACATTCTCAACGTATCCAATTTTGTGAACATATTACGACAACTGCACTGGTCTGTACAAAACTGATGAAGATTAAATTGGGTCCAAAATACGGTCCAAAATCAAGCATGAAAACCGTTTAAAAAATGATGCAAAATAATAACGAATATAAAATATAAGGATTCCAGTATCGTTTTGCTGTATTTTTAAATATAAATTATACGCCACTAAATTCTAAAGTAGGGCAAATGCTTTTGAAATATCAATATAACTCAATGTAAACATAAGTAGAGTGAAGCGGTGCCGTCAAACCAAACTCAACAACATTTTCAACAGATTTCTCAAATTGAACTTTAGCCAATTGACTTGTACTTGGTTTCGAGTTCACACTATCTCAGCTTTTAAGAAAGTCTAGCACTTTCTCGATTGTTGACACAAAAACAGATATACCAAGTAGTCCTTTTATTGGGAAAAAGAGCTAGTATTTTTCTTCAACACATAACTGTTCGTTGTCCAGTGTTCGCCTAAAACTCTTTATTTATCTAATGCTAATGTGATGTATTCCATTTCTCTAATGTTTGGTTCGACTTTGAATATTTAAATTATTTTGAAGATTTTTCTTTATTTTGAGGGCTCACTGTTAATAAGAGACTGATAGGAAGCTGATTCAGTTACCATAACTAGTTAAGTTGATACAAAGTGTAGTCCCTGGAAAATTTAAAGATAGCACACTTTGTTCTTGCAAGAAATAATCTAGAAAGAAAGCATGCATCCATTTTACATTGATCTCAATATTTCGCTGAGTAGAAAGGCGTGTAACTGTCAATTTAAGATATAAGCAAACCAGGTTAGTGGCAAGACAAGGGAAGCAGATAACACGATTTATCTGAGAGCTTGACATTTGTTATCAGAAATGCAAAAACAGCATTTCAACAGAAATAAAGCGCATCATTTCCTACAATCTGCAGCATGGTTCAAACAACTAAAATGAATTTAATTACTCAGATCTCCAGTAGTTTAAGACAGAATGGTGTCGTCTGCTATCATGTAATTGAATAATGAAAGGTAAATGTAAACGAAAACCGCTTAGATGCAGCTTGAAATATAGCTCAGATGCAAGACAAACTGACTGATGTTATCATTAAATCACAGTAAATGTTGTTAATTTAGAAATATTTGCTTTTTCATCAATTTCATTCTGTAATATGATCGCAAAACCTATTTATACCGCAAATGACAGGCGGTGATTGTATTTAAAGTGTGCTATATGTACCCTTTATTAAGGACTAATGAATTGTGGTTTCATTAGATAAGAGACACAACCCTGTGCTATATAAGAATATAGTAATGAATATTAAATTTTAAGTAGGGCGAAACAATAAATGCACCACGTCAGCAAGTTTACCAACTGCCCTTCCAGTTTAACAAATAAATTTCGACAGACTCTAACGCTACGACTTTGTAACAAGTCAAGTTTGTTGAATCATATAAAATCTGGATTTGATTTTGATAAATACTTGAAAACTGTGTTCAAATAGGTCGTGAGTGATGCAGGTTATGCGGGGCACGAACTTAATTTCGCTCTTTAGTACACAATTGTCTCTATTCCTCTGAATTGCTATATTTTGGAGTTAATTCTCGCTGTTTTTACAAACTTAAGTCCTGGACATACTCAAACGGGTCTCAGGTGGACCATCTAATTAATTTAAGTATTATCGTTTTTTTCGAGAAATGAAGAAAAAGATCGAATTCATGCGCTGCATGTAACTAATTTAGACAATAATGTAAAGAGTTGAATGGCGTCCCTATGACGTTGAACAACATTATAAACTGATGCACCAGCAGCTTATACTATATATTTCACGAAATCTTACACATGTTTCATCTTAGTTACTACAATATCACAATTTAGGTACAGATACTGCTGTAAGGTAAGGTGTTGGTTCCCGGGTCTCTTTGGAAAATATTGCAGGTTGGTCGGTCGGCAAGTTGTTTAATTTCTATTTTGCTTTTTTGCTCTGAAAAACTTGAAAACTTGTCTTTTTTGATCATTTTCTTTCAAAAAAGTCCCCAGTAAAGAGTCAAGGTCAGTCTGAAGACCGGAAACACACATGTTTGGTCTAACCAAACATGAGAAAGAAATACAAGGAACTATAGATTCTAGTTGAAGCCAGTTTGCTGATAAGATCCTTTGTATACGAGTAAACACTACAAACCAAAGGAGTATCCACTAATCTCATCGCCCTATAAAATTATAATGCTGTTTAGCTTTTTGTGACGGTGTTCATATTTTTTTAATAAAAACATGAAAACAAATTCGGGTAAAAGTAAACAGAAATCCGCATTTCCTACAGCTGCAATTTACGTTAACAAACTGTAACAAACAATCCGTGTATTGGAAGAAGTGGCCACATTGTTGTAACAACAATTTCCTTTCGTACCAGATTATATCAAAATGTATTTATTCTTACAGTAAGTACCCATTAGTGGCAATCTTTGATTTACCCTCTCCGTTGCCATTTAATTAAGGTTTGAATGGCAATGCAGCGGGTAAATCAAAGATGACCAGATAAAAGAAATATTACAGTATCTACAGTCATTTTCCATGTACGTTTTATGAGAACTTGTTCAGGCGAAATTTCATTTACTAAATATTTGGATTGAGGCAATGATTGTAGTTACTGGAATATTTCTTTAATCTTGCATCGAAATCTCGCTGCATTGTATATGAGCAATTTCTTTCTCGTTTCTTCTGCAAAAACGTAACTGCATGATTGTCAGGGATAAAAACATTTGATGACAAACAGAAACTGATAACACGATTTAGATTAGCACTTTCATCGAGCGGTAATGTTTTACATTCATGGAAGATTGAAAAGGGATTTGAAGCATTTCTTAGAAACTATTGCTATTGGATATTTCTCACTGAAAATTTAAAAGAAAACCGTTGGCGAATTATTCAGTGCCAAATGAATCATCACTTAAAATGCCAACGACGTTTTATTCCTGCTTTTATGTTGCATTAATTTTAAAGCGGTTTCACATTCGACTAACTGCCTCTTTCTTCACATGTTTTCTTGTAAACGAACTCAATATGACGTATACGATTGTATCACTTATCAGTCAATCATAAATTTTCTACACTATTTACATTTTTTAGTAAAAATAGCCGAGTTAGATCACCGTTTGATTCATTTAGCACGATATAATACTAGCGTTTGCTGCTACAACAAACATCACCATGTTACAACAAACATCACCATATTTCAACGAACATCCTCATACACCGTCTTTACTATGTAGCTCAGGCTTTTACGACACGATGTAAACATTGCAAAATCTGATAATATTGTCATACTTTATATGTAACAGTTATAATGTGCACCTTCTTTTCTACAATATACCCATTTAATTTGCTACGTTTAGATAAATAGCAAAAAGCATTAAGAAATGAATTTTCGTTTTATACAGGTATTGTTTATTTAAAAAAAGGTTTGAATGAGATTCATAGGACCTACCAGCAATATTTGGTTTTTAAAATGTAGTAAGCATCCTCCTACATTAATACACGATAAGATAATAGAAAAACTGTTCTTATGACGGCTGTAAGATATGAGAAAAGAAAAAAAAAGTTTTTGAAGAGTGAATTTTTCACGCGTCAAACACAAACTGAATAAATAGGATAGCACGTTCGAAGTCGAGATACATGCAATTGGGTGCCGTATGACATCATTAGTAAACAGTCTGTAGATTAACAAAAGCGTAAACACACGAGACTTACATAATGTCACTGTTTGTTACAGTAAATAAATCCAGTTGTCATAGACTTAAAGTCACAATCGTATCACACCTACATGAAAGTGGATGGAAGCATAATAATATACAGATGTACTTAGATTACCTTTATCAATTTCAGCTTATACTAAGGCCAAAAGACCCTTTAATGTCTGTATATTAAGTGCAACGACATCATTTTGTACCTAACCAAAGACTTAAAAGACATTCCTCGTCACAGGTATGTAATAGATGCATCAACAAAATACTCATTGGTCAATATCATGAAAGAAGCACCGGAACTTAAAGGAATGTTTGACTGTTGCAACATTGACTGACATTTACTATAGCACGACTTTCAACGATCACTTTTAGGTGAACCCGGATACAGGCACAGTACACGAACAGGTATGACTTTATCCCTCAATGTTTACTATAGTAAAATGTTTCATCTTTTGGTATCTGCCATCCTTGCTTCATTAGCATTGACTTAATGAGGAATGTTTGCTTGTTGTCATTCTATGCCGATGTCGCTAATGCAGTTGTCTGGTAGCTTGTACGTGTGTCTTTTGTAATGTCATATAAATGTCACACTACAGGTGTATTATATAGTGCTGATTTGCACGAAATGTATCCCAGAAAAATATAGTAACCAAATCCATTATTTATAGATTTTCTTTAAATTGTGTTTACAATTTACATCTTGTTTTTGTAGGGGAAAAAATATTCATGAGAGATTTAAGCCAGTCTGTCCAAATGCTTTATACAACACGAATTAAGTTTTGGTATCCATGTAAAAGGAATAACTCTTAGTTTAATGAACTGTTTAAAAAGTTTGAGTGAATTTAATACATTTCTTAATATGTTCATATATGGTTGACAATACATTCCTAAATACATTTTCAATTAAGTAGAAGATAAAAAAGTGATTAAATGTTAAAACATGTGTGTCCTATATCCGATATCATAAGATGGAGTTTACGTGTGAACTAACTCGTGTGCTTTGCCTAAGTACACAATAAGAAAACATCATCCGTCCGTTTAAAACTGTCTAGTACCTGAGAGTTTATGTAATCATATTTTGAGGAAATTTTGCCAATCTTCATGAATCAGCAAAATCGCGAATTTTGAACATCGTATTTTGTGTTGTTTTTTTTTTGTTTGTTTTTGGGGGGGGGGGTTGGGGGGGGGGAAATGTTTGCGAATTTCGCGAATTGGCAAAATCGCGAATATCTACCAGCGTAAATATCCACGCTATCAGATGTATTTTTACCTCATCACCGTATAGCACCGCGTAAGTACATGACTGCTTAAAAACTTTAAGAAACAAGTTAATTCAATTGGCCCATTATGCAAACAAATTCGTATAATTGTTGTGAATAAATGCAAAACATGCAAGGTGTATGTGAACAACTAATCACCGGCTGCATGTCTAAACCGCTGACGAATAGATTTTTTACATAGGGTCACAGTCGGGCAACTTTTCAAATTAATACCAGTCGTTCACTGAGAAAATTCACTGTTTTAACCAACGGTGTTGTCAAAGTTTCGCAATTTTAAAATGATTGAATTATATCCGGTTTTGCATAAAGAGCCTCGTGTGCTTTCATGAGCCACTTTGCGTGTACAAATAAACAAAATTACAGAGTTCAACAGTGACCGGCTGTTAGAAAATTTAGAACCAGGAAAAAGTTTCTTTAACTTTAAACCATTTTATCAAGCACAACACCAAACAGCAACCAGATCATATAATAACAACTGTCCTACATGGCAAAAGAAATATTGGAAGATAAATGTGTAAGCTAAATATATTGTCTGTTATCAGAGAGTGTTTGTTACCCTAATACTATTTATTTCATGTTTTTCGGTGGTTTATCGAAATATAACGGTGGATTATATCCTGATAAACTCACTGTTCACTCAGTGAAATTTCAAAATCTTCTACCCGGATTAACATCAAAAGTTAGTTAACACAGCGTAAAGAATGTTGGAAACCATACGTATGACGTCGTAAAAATGACGTCATAATGTTTTGCTTTCTAATATTTTCCCGCGATTTTCAACATTTTATTGAAACAAACTCCACAAAAATAGAGTTTAAAACATAAAATAAATAGGGGGGGGGGGGGGGGGGGGGGGAAAAATTGTGGTATCATATCATATAACAACTGTTCTGCAAGGCAAAAGAAATATTTCCCTCCTGGAAGATATCAATGTGTGCCCAC
The DNA here is from genome assembly GCA_022818135.1 of Saxidomus purpurata. Lineage (NCBI taxonomy): Eukaryota > Metazoa > Mollusca > Bivalvia > Venerida > Veneridae > Saxidomus > Saxidomus purpurata. Next base: position 1,365,075 of record JAFMSR010000018.1, on the reverse strand, counting down.
TGGTGAAATTATATCGTGATCTTACTTCGAAACCAACAATTATCCTCTATGTATTTAATACCTTTTTGCGCATATTTCTTAACTAACAGCCACACAATCACATCATGCACATATTGACCAACACGTATCAAGTAAGAAAGAAAGTTTACATGTTTGCCGAGCTGAAAGCTACTCTTTGCGCGGGAAAATGTCGTCTGTTCTAATGACGTGATAATGTCAATGTGCCAAGTACAATAGAAGAAGGAACAGTCGATAAAAACCGTATATAAAACGAGAAGTACTGTTTAACAAACAAGTAATTACGAGTGTTCTATTGCCCCAATTGTCCATAAATATTAGAGTCTGACATTAGTGTCTCGCACTTTCCCCGGAAATAATACTGTTTTACATAGTACATGTAAGTAGCAGAACATATTCTAGAACATTGATCTCACTAAATATATGTCACTGTTCCGGACATACAGGAAGGAAAGCTTACAATTACTTAATGTATCACTTTCTGTGACCTTGGTTACAGCGGTCAAACCGGCCTCCTATTTTAGATAATATAGACCATGGAAACATTTATTCAGCCAATAAAATATTTAATTTAAAAGTTGACTTTTAATATTGTCACTTGCGCAGCTATTGGTTAAAAGAAACTAATGACAGTTGACATGACCTGGGCTTTTTTTTCAAAATAAAGTTGAAAGAGACAAAGTTTGATCCAAATTATTGCTCGAGGACCAAAAATAAACTTTCTTTTTAAATACTGACGGCATCATTATAAGTTCCGGTTTGATATATGATAATTTATTTAACATTTTCGCCATTGTGTATGGAAACTATTAAAATCTTCGAATTTCGCATAATCTTTTTTAAAATATTTCCTTTTAAGCACAAGTTAAGATTTCAGAGAAAATGTGAATGGAAACTTGGCGTTATCAAAGTTCCAAGTCCTTTCGTTTTTCAATATGAGTTAAAACATTTTTCATGTACATTATCCCTTAAGCTCGAATGTACGTATTTTCTGCTGAATGAGGTTACTTTAGTTTGTACTCAGATATCACAAAGCTTTAAATCATAGCTATTTAAAGACACTTCTTCAGACTGTTTACGGATTTGCGCGCATTAAGAATTAATACAATTCTATAATCAGTATAACTGTAACGTACTACTTACTAATTATCTTATTTTAGACTATTGTCATAAAAAGACATTGAGATTTCTTCCTCTCACATACACACACGTTTTGCCTTCATGTAATGGTAAAAGATCGTTTGCCATTAATACAGAAAAAGTAGAAAATATATATGTCTGATACCTAAACAACAAAAGAACAATCGATTCAATGGAACTTCATTTGTCAATTTTACTGCCTTTCATTGTCATGGGCCAGACGTAATTATAGACAGTGCAAATATTCCAGTTATCTATCGCCCTTGCAAATTGAGAGGCTATTTGATTTTGGCGTTAATGGATGTGGAAAAGTAGTGCGCCCCGACAGCATATAGGAATCTGGTCCTTAATTGTTATATCCAAGATATCTATGCTCTGAATTCATGAGCTACAAGTAGGATTTTTGCATAGTTCTGAGCCTTAACCAATAACTTTGACTGTGTCGGCAAGGAATGTTTCGCATAAAAATGACAATTTCCTTTATTCGAATTCCATTATATGGAAAATTGTGGCCTTGAATTTGTTTCTGGTTGCATCATGAGGATTGTTATAAAAGTATAGCATATTTTCCTGATATTCGAAAATGAAAAGAGGAAGAATACAAGAGTATAATTGTTTATCTACCCAATTACATCTGCTATGAGCTACACTTTTCTCAGTATCTGCAGACATATCGATGCTGCTCCAAATGAGTTTTGTTTAACAACATGCGCTTAAATTGTATAGTAACAGCCTATAAAACAAAGTGACTGGCAAAGGAGAAGACCATTCTTGGTATAGAACGATTTCTCTATCAAACGACCAAAGAAAGTTTCTTCGTTTTAGCTCACACAAGAACCAGGGGCCATATTCCAGTAGCATCTTAAGTCAAATCTTTTTCCTTAAAATTAACAATTTCCTTAAGAATATAATTTAAAAAGGAGAATGTGCATTGCAACATGTTGAAAATCTATTAAATCTTCCATGACCATTTTCTATAATGATGATGAAATTACACCCAAGCATTGATTTTTGAGAGAATTATAAAGTTTGGACTTAAGTTAAAATACTTAAGCATTCACTTATTAATAAGATGCTACTAGAATACGACCCAAGGTGACGCTGAATCCGAAACATACTGCAAATAAATTGGCTGAGTTTAAATGAATAAATACAGCCAGTTATTACCAAAAAGCATAACTGTTTGAACGTTCCTCGCAACCTACTTTTACACCATACCCTTAAGGAACTATCTTCACAATGTTTGGAATGTTGAGTACTTAAGACAGATGGGAAACAAAACAAAGATTACCATATTCGAGAAATGAATGAACGAAGTGGGAGTACCACAAATTTCTGCCTCGGAGTTTTTTGTGAATGAGAATTGTTGACTGGTTTTCATTGCGCATGAATCCAACGTAATGCACATTATGCCTTGTTAAACAATAATTTGCAATGCAAAACAACAACTAGAATGTGTTAATTTGCAATAACAAATACCCTAAATTTTATCAGCTCCTTTACTATTTATAACAAGAACAACCGCAGTAAACAAAATTCCTACTCTGTTGGTATCATTTGATTAAGCAGTGTCTGTTATCGGCATGCAATTAACCTAACAGTTAACCATCCGGGATTCCCACCCATTTCTCTCGGTGGTAGATCTGAAGCCCGAGCTCAAGAAAAATTAGAGCTTTTGTCTAAACACTGTGTAGAATATAAAATTACTTTTATCTGTGATAAAATAGAGCGCAGAAAATTCCATTCATAATGAATGGTTGGAAAAAAGATTGTATCAAGCCTTTTAAAGTCACAGGAGCACAATTTACAAGTGGTTCTTATTTTACCAAGAATTATGTCTTACCGGCGGAAATATACTTTATTTGTACCAAAAACATTCCTAATTTAGTTTTTTTTAAATCGATAAGCATATGTTAGAAATATAGTGCAGTGTTTATTAGGATGGATTTTGGATGAAGAAAGTATTCTCACGTCACTGGATGTTTACTTTTTTTCTAGAATAAGGACAACCTGCAATGTTTTACACGTGTTCTTATTTTCAACCTTATGTGCCAAGTAACGTACATGCATCAATATCTCAAAGACAAGTGAATTTGTTTCTCAAAATTTTCATTTAATTGCCTGCCAATCTAAGCAGGTCTTTTCATTACAGTTTGTGATACACTGTGTTTGTTTGGTCCCGCCGCTTCAGCTGTCTTCTCTTACATCACACTGTGACTGTCAAACTGAGAAACCTATGAATATTAATGAGCCACTGACGCACTTTTTTCTTGCACCAGCGTATCTTGAATCTTGTCTGTTTTTTGTGATGTTTCGGCAGTAATCTTATGACATAATTCGTTTCATGTTGCTTTATATTGCAAGAACTGATGTGCACGCCTTGTAGACATCGTAAAACTTACGATTTTACTATCGATTGACTATCACTTTTGATAATAGAGACATTCCCCATGGGATTCGTAATTTCTGTTTTACCTATATCCACGTGTGTGTGTAAATTGATTGCTTTCGGAGATAATTACAATTACCGTCCATATTGCAAGCCTCTGGTTACTGTTACAGTTTCTATGTATTATTCATTCATTCACTTCATCCTAATGATACTAGACAGTCAAAGCTTAAAAACAACTCTTTTATTATACTCTCTTTTATTGTTTCAAGAAGAATGGGCACGACTGCATATCTTGATATTCAATGTCACCATTTTCATTTTTCTTCACCGGCTTGAAGACGACACTGTGAGCCATATTTGTCGTTTAAAGTATTGTCAAATTAAATTGAAAACATTGTAGAGATTTTGCTTTTTTTGCTACAGAAGACATAGCTATGTTAAAATGTTTGCAATGAATTATTAAGTGATTGTCATACTGAATGGTTAAACACCATTAAAGGTTGAATGGTTAAACACGACTAAAGTCGTGTATAGTTGAAATTTAAGTTTTCTTTATGTATTTTTTTTATGTTTTTTCCCAGAAGGCCAAGTTTTAACTAAGTTATATGCATGTTCGTTTCATATTTCTGTACATGTTACCTTCTATAAAAAAAGCATTTATTATTTCTATATTATATTTATAATTCTTATATTAAAACATTGTTATTAAATATTTTATTTTTTTTTTATTATTATCATTATTATTATTTTAATTATCATTATTATTACTAATAACATTATTGTTATTATTATTATTATTATTATTATTATATATTATTATTATTATTATTATTATTTACTTGCTTACGTGCTATAGCTTGTATTTTGAGCTATAAACGGATTACGTTTAGCTTGCGCTTAATAACTGGTAAAATCATATATAATTTATTTTATAATAGTTTAGAAATAATTCAAAATACTTCTGCTTTGAATACGAAAATATCATTGCTAAGTACTCGATAAGAATAAAGTATCAAAATATTACTGTCTGGCTTTTTATTCAAACGTCTGATCGAATAGTGATAAATTGCTTATACCAAAGCAACAATTGCTTCTTGAAACTTCTTGGCTTCTTTCAGTACACTGGCAACTGTTCTAATGTTGCACAGAAACGGTTTTCTCGTGAAACGCACAGTTAGTTGTGCACATGTACGTGGAAACGCATGTTAACAGGCATGGCAAATAAGACCACGTGCTTTCAGAGGTTCATCTAACAGGTCAATGAAGTTCACAGAAGAATAAAATACCAAGCCCCAGAAGTAGTTACGCCAACCATACGACACAAGGAAAAACAAAGTTCGAAACATTATAACACCATCAAGTCCTTAGAGAGTAATCAACACGTACCAGAAGCATTGCTCAATTTGATAGAAAAATACCGTGTTAAAATGCGTACAGGTATGTAAACATGTTTAGATTACAATAAAATCCCACAAGTACATATGGTAATAACATTATCTCGTCAGGTAAATTAGTTGACGTGCTTTCCAAAGAAGTACTTGAATTCGTAGTTGTTAACACCGCAGTGTTTTTCATGGGCTGGTTAAGAGAAGCTCGTATTTCTTCCTGTTGAAATAAAACTATTTTCATGACCTTTGTTTAATACTGTTTTTACATTCTTGCTTCTAACAGACGCTGTGTTTTAACAATGTACTCTCGCTGAACTGTTTTGATGGTGTCTGGCTAATTACAACCTAACCCTGCATGCGGTACATCTTCTTTTCTGCAAATTGTTTAGCTAGCATTTGCAAGCAAGTAATTGTATCTAAAGCTTTGTTTTTATGTGTAACTAAGTGCTAATTTGTGTATTAATGGCTAACGAAATATAATACCGGTAATGGTTTAAAACATACTGACTACGCGTAATAGCGGATTTTGCGGATTTTTAGAAAATATAATTTGCAATCTACATTTCCCCGCAGTGGTTAATTCCCCTGTCAGTATACAGTAACTTCCCTGAGCGGTTACTGTTTGCAGTATTAAACCAAAGCCATCACAAACCGTTTTTTACAAGATTCAAAAAATACAAATATAAATGTTAGCGTTATTTTTTGTACTACTTTTATAAAACATTTAAATGTCAAGAGGTCAGATACATAAAGATAATTCAAAATCGTGATTTTAAAATAATAGTTTACATGCCGTCAAGTGACGTTTTAAATCATCACGTGGTATCTTATGAAACTGCGGCAGTGTTTTGAGAGCGGAGCTCACCCAATGAAATCGCTGTGAGGAGTTTGACAATCTTAGTGCTGTTGCCATTGGTGAATAGCTCTCGTTCTGCATACACGCCGACACTTGGTTACGAGATTATGCGCAAATATGCAGACACTCAGTGATTAGATTCTTTAACAAATTAAAAGAAAGCAGTTTTTTGAATACGTTAAAATCAACGTTCAACTTTTTTGGAAATTGCTTGATAAAAAAGGAAACATAAAACTGTTTAACAATATAATATTATATCCAAAAATTGAAAGAATATTTTTGTCATAGCACGTCAATGAATACGTTTCTTTAATATTTCATCTACATTTTGGACATTTGGTAGGTTTATACGATCGTCAAGAATTAAAATGACATCTTCTTGACTTATTATATCTGAGAATGAATAAAATCATTCTAATTTCAAACATATATCTATGTGATATTTATTGCTTCTTTCCACTTCCAAAAGCTGCTACATTCATCGAAAATGCACTGAAGGATTATAAAATAAAATGTAATAGTGTGTTTTAATGACAGCCTTGGGAGAGAAAGGAAATCATCTTTCCACATATAAGGAACATTACGAGTGTCATGCCAAGCATATCAGGGGAAAATATATCTTTGTAAACACACTTTCACAGAACATTTTGTTGAAGTTGTGAACTAGCTGCCTGAGTTATTAGAGTTGTGAAATATGAATTTTCTAGATGTTAGAAAATTGATTTTCAGACAAAATTTAGCTGATACCCTGCGGGACACTTGTGTTGTACATAGTAAATAGTTACTGTAAATGTCGCTTTTTCACGAGAATATAATTCAAGTCGCTTATTTTGGCTCATGAAACACTTCGCGAATTCGGTGGCAAACACACAATGAGTGCTCATGAAACACTTCGCGAATTCGGTGGCAAACACACAATGAGTGCTCATGAAACAGTTCGCGAATTCGGTGGCAAACACACAATGAGTGCTCATGAAAGAATTCGCGAATATAAAGACTGTTACAGTGGTTATTAAACCTTTAGATAGTTCTCCAAATACAACCAATGAACTACTGTTTTAGGCTAACGTTTAATGTTGATGCAATCTTTTGTGACAATCAAAGTACGCCAGAAAAGCCTAAAAGAGCAACAGCAGAAAGTAATTTTATTTCCATAAATTTTATGGAAACTTATATAACGACCATTTCCAATGTTACTGCTTCGGAATGAAAAGAATTATTCCTTTCCATTTTTAATTTCTGTAACAGACAAGCCCGTCAAGACTTTCATTGGTCGTTTAGGAGAACTACCTTAAGTCTGTTCCATTCCACTTTGGAATCCAAACTTCGACTTGGATTGAATAAAATTGAACGTTTTACCTGTTTGTGATCTACAAAAAGTCACCGTCGGGAATTTCAATCGTTTTTGAAACAGCGACGTCTTATTTTAGATATAGACGTATATTTTTGCAATGCAGATTCGTCGTTGTTTACATCGGACACCATTGACGTTACTCCTCCGTTACGGAAAATCACGTGTTTTTTCCATAAAATGTACGGCGGAAATTTCAAAATCGATAAGAGTAAAATTGATTAGATGACGGTAAATCTATGAAAGCAATAACCTTCGCCCTTGCTAAGGTCACAGGTAAGAAACTGACAATTGTTGTCATTCTGTCCTAAAAGACAGGTATTTAGATAATTATAGTGTAAACATAAGGTTTGTTACTTTGACCTTGACATAACCGAATGTCCAACGGGACAAAATTACTGATATTTAGCCTCTACAAACAAAATACAGTTGCTGTATTTTTGTTTGTCCTATGTAAGTAAATTCACTTCAAGAAACTATTTAAACATGTGTGCACTTATATATTCACTTAATAAATAAAGAACAGATCATCAGATCTAAGAAAACAGTTTGAACCGAAAACAAAATGGTCAGAAATATACATTTTCAGAACATAAGACAAAAAGGTCAGAAATATACATTTTCAGAACATAAGACAAAAAGGTCCCGAATTCATATTTTAAATGGTCTACAAATAGACCAGATAAAACATTTACAACATTTACGTAAAAGCAAATACAGGTTAGTTTCACACCGACAAAATCCGGATTTCTTTTTAAATATCATGTTTGAAAAGGAAATCGAAACTTTTGGAAGGTACTTTTGACTCACTTACCTTTACTGATAAAGTTGCCTCGTCTGGCTCACATAGATGATGCTGTGGAAGATGGTAGGACGGTCTTGCTGATTAAATTCCAGCTAGTTATCCAGTCTCAATTACTAAGTGTATTCAAGTAACGGTTGTATAAAACATCTTGTATCAGTTTTATTGCGATCAGATATTCCTTTTATGACGGGACAATATCCCTTGAGTATAGAGTTACCATTACCGTTCATTGAATAATAAGTATTTTAAAGTCGTCACAGATGTTGAGTGTTATTGTATGTCATTTTCACGGTCCAGTAACCTATTTATCGATTATTCTAGGATATATTTAATCCGATAAAACGTAATATCCGACGACAGTATGTCTAAAAGAAGGCTCTCTTTGGCACTATGATAAAAATGTTAACAAATCAATGGAGGGGGCAGCAGACATCGATTGATATCAACTTCATAATTTTTTTACAATGTACAAAACCCTTGTCCTTCTGAGATTTAACAAAGGGCTAACTGTCATGTAAGAATGAAATTGTCTAGATATTGAAGCTAATAATTTATTTATCGTCAATAACACTCAAGGCAATAGGACACTTCTACAGACTGCCCAATTATAGACAAGATTTCCCGCCACCGATTACGTGCCGTCGCGAAATTGATTGTTTACTGCAAAACAAGATAAAATACTACAATTTTTCTTGACGTTTATATAGAAAGCTTGACTGATACTGGACACAGCATAAAGACTGTTGAGCTTCCCATGGAGAAGGGAATGGATCTGTATTGATACGGAAACTAGATTAATTCAAGGAATGAAATGACCGTATAATCATACCAGTGAGTTTCCAAACAAACAGCATGTTAATAAGTTTGCTTAATTCATTTTGTACTGACAACAAAGACTTGTCTCGTCATAATCTGCGGTAAGACTCGAAATATCTTTAGATGTGTTCAGTTTTACCAATAAAATAATTTAAGTGCATTAATTTTCCTGAATTAATGTCATGCTAACTTTTACTGGTAATCGTGTTTTATGGCTCCAACCATGTTGACGTACAAAAACATTGATAATGGCCAAATGAGCAATTTTCATGAAATAAAACCCTTCTAGCGATTTTAGAAAAAAAACTGTCTATCCCATTTTGACAGTAATTATATTACATTAAGACAATGTTACTGTCAGTTTCAATAAGATGGATATAGCAAATTATTCCATGCAAAATTTCCTCCGAGTCTCTTAAATACCACAAAGAAAAACATGCAGAGAAAATTTGGAATCGATTTAGAGATGACCTGAAGTGGCCTTATAACTAAATCAAGCCAAAATGACATGATTGAAATCGGGGAAATTTGATTGTTATGTTATATCTGTGCCGATGTTAACAAATGAAATCAGCTGAAGGGGGCCCGCAGGTCTATTAATTCTGTGTACTGTATCGATCAGCTGCAGAAAATTACCACAGAGAGGGTGAAGACATTTACATGTATGTAGTAAGGAAACTGAAACTTATATATACATGGAGATGGCATTTACTATTATTGTACTAAGTAAACTGTCATTTTTTATATTTTTTTTACAAAACATTACTACCTTATTTTGCCATGGTTACATTTGTAGGAAACTGTCATTTATATTTACATTGAGATGACATTTACATGTATGTACCTAGTAAACTGAAACTTATATATACATGGAGATGGCATTTACATGTATATACTTAGGAAACTGTCACTGTCACTTATACATTGTAGATACTATATTCTAGGACTCACATGAAATACGCATAGCTTGTCCTGAGTATCAGAAATCCGTAAGGTCTCTTTTATAATACTTAGGGTTTAACAGTCCTTAAACATTGCTTAAACATTGCTCTATAGTACTCTTATTGTAAAATATCTTAAATAAAACAGAAAAAATAGTTAGAGATCAACACTTATACATGCAAATATATATCAATGACATTTCATTTTCAACACGGGCTTTCTGTCAAAAAGTTAAACAAAAGCAATGTACATTGGCAAAGGTGTGATGGCGCGTAGCAAACCGTTTTCATTTTAAAGGTAGAAAAAAAACACAAACATTAATTTGAATTATTTACTGACATTGCTTGGAACCGCTGAATTTGAAGGAGTCCTTACCAAGGAAAACATCTGTCATTTACTAAATTGCAGACAGGGAAGTGCAAGAAATAAGATGAATCAAAATTTTATTGAGAAGTTCTTCCGTTGTCAGGTTATTTATTTGACTAGTGAATTAATGCAATATGCAAATTGGAGTTATACTGTATAAAATATAGTTCAACCAATTGTATGTAAGCAAATGATTTTTAGGGTTTTCAGGCGTAGTGCCTCATTGCTTTGTGCAAACAATGAAACGAAAAGAATTAAAATCCAGTCGGCTGTAACTAAACAATTAAAATATGCTGATCTAAAGACCCCGCAAGCGGTTTTGAATTATTTACAGTATATACCGTATATAACGACTCCGGATATAGCGAAATTCCGGATATAAGGAACCAATTTGCTTGGCCCGAATATCTTTCCTTCTTTACTTTATATAAAAATGATCTGTGGATATAACATACTCGGGATATAAGGAAATAATTCAGATAGTCCAGAGGAGTTCGTTATATTGGAGTTTACTGTACATGTTCAACTTCAATAGCTATAAGGTAAGTGTTGTATTAATATTATTTAAATCTTTATATCATAATATAAGAGTAAGTTCAGCTAATACCGGAAGAATGACAAACTGAATGAAACCAAGTCCCTAAAATGTACGTATTCTTCTTTGCAACCAGTGGTTTGCCTTTACAGTGTTCTGAAGAAAGTCTAACAGACCTTAATTAACAAAATGTGTGAATTGACACTATATTGATCAATGTTTCCTATATAAAGGGTTTTTTGCTGATTCAGCACGTTAAGAACGTGTTGGTATACATGTCTACATGTTTGACTGCCATATTAATTTTTAACATTTTGATAATATGATTTCATATTATGTTTCATAAGTTTGGAAAGACAAACTGCTGACTGTACTATTTTTCCTAACACTCTTCCTTTAACGAATCTATAAATCTTTGTAGTTTAAATTGAATTGGGAAAATGTTACGTACGTACTAACTTATAATCAATTATTCAGAATGTGAGGGAAGGAAGTCATGATGTCCAGTAATTATCCGGGCTTGGTGCGATTTCCTCACCACATAATCATGATCTACGACCAAAAAAAGTCTCCCTAGCGTTTGTTTAAAACTGCACCATATATATCTAAATATTAAATTATTTTAATTTATTTATTTATTTAACAGGCCGATTTCACTTGAATTACGTCAAAATAAGTCGAAGCATGTTATTACTTATCTAGGTTTTCTTAGTCAGGTGCTTAAGTAAGCACTCGGAAAAGTAGGGGGTTTCGGACATGGAGTAGCCCTTCGACTTTTCTAATTTACTCCCGCGCAAATATAAAATATAAAATAGAAAAATACCAGTATAAATACATCAGTCGCATGAAAAAGATTTGTTTAAGAACCTAAAATATTTTGATTGCGTCAAGTAAGCCTTAGAATACCCTCACCTTTTTTCCTTAAAAAAGGCCAAGAAATTCAGGATTAACTGTCACACAATGCTTTGATTCCGGGAACAAAACTATGAATGAAAACGTTTACGTCATGACACTGACGTCATTACTCCACGTTATACGTTGTACAGTCAAATTAACGGTACGCATTTAAATCGATTGGCTGCTTTGTTAGGTTCTGAATCGACGTCTTCTGCATAATGTTAGTCAGGTATTTCTTTTATATTTTATGTATTAGATGATTAAAAAAAAAAGCTTGTATAATATACTTATGTTTGATATCTTGAATGGTTGCCCGAATAGGGAGTGAATTCCCACAGCTACTATTTTGCGTTTTACACTTACCGCCGAACTGAAAAAAGGTCCGTAGTATAGTTACGATAGTTTTCAAAATATTGGCTTAAGAATCGAAATAATCTAGTCTTGGAGAGCTTTATCGAAATTGAAGCATTTCCCGTCGGTTGTGCCTGCGTAATAATTCACTCGGGCTTCGCCCTCGTGAATTATTCCGCCAGGCACATCACCTCTGGGGAATGCTTCAATTTCGATAAAGCACTCCAAGTCATAGATTATTTCTTAAATATTACTAATATTCGTTAGGTTTGTTTTGTCAAATTAAAATTTTATCAACGCTATCCAATTGTTATTATTGCAAACTATGTTGAATTTCTTTAAGAAAACTATACGCCCAAAGACAGGAGAAATAAAAAGTGTTGTTTGAAATTGCTTAGAGAAGCTGTCATGATTGCAGTTCTCAGTAACTCAGTGTATATGAGGGCAGTAAGGTTTACTAATAATGAAATACTGGAATACATTGTGAGTAATTAAACAGACAAGAAATGAAGCCTTACAGGTCATATTGAGCCAGCCTGTATAATCCTTTCAGAGGCCGTACAAGAGAAATGTGGACAGAGATCAAGTCGCTGTTTACAAGACAGGACGAAAATTGAACTTTTAAGGACTCTGAATGAGATTAAGGAAAATCTTGAACTCTGTGACCGCGTTTAGTTAATGATGTGATCAGTTTTACGAGTATTATATATTTTTTTTATAGTTTTATCATCATATGCAGTGGACCATAGGTCTATGAGCATACATGCATATATATAAGAATATAGTGACCTAATGTCAATTACACTTTCAAATATACAGCGTGAGTTAAATGATGCATACATGAATTATAAAAGAAACAGTATTGATTTCTATTCTCGAAAGATTTATGTACAGGCAAAGCTAAATTCTATATAGGCCTTTGTTTCCGACAGTCCGAGTAAAAGGGTAAGATATCAACACTGTTCATTTACAAAACTCTTCAACTGCAAATACATATAAGATAATGACAATGGAAGTTTACGTGGATATGATTCCTTGGGAATCTACGCTTTTCACATGACGAATTATGTTACTGAAATCTTAACTTACAACAGTACATGTTTAAGCTTTGATGCCAGTGGGTTAAAGTTTGTACATGTCCATTTATGTTGAGTAAGAAAATATATAAAATCGTAGCAAAAGACAATGAGAAAAGCCCAGTTCTTTCTCTTAAAAAGTTGTACATTTCTACTACATTGTCCTGCTGTTCCAACCTGACAATTAACAAATTAGAAATACTATTTTGTTATATCTTTATCGTTATGAATTAATAAAATACAATAAATTAACGATAAACATACTTTCAATAAATTAATGATAAACATATGTTTTAGTAATGATTCGGGCAACTGTTTCTGCTGTCAACAAACATCGTTAATAAACAAATAAATAAAAAAATATGAAAAACAAATGTACTGTCATAAAAGAATAGCCTTTCTGGATTTAAAGAAATTAATATATAAAGAAAATCTACTCAGAATTAATACCTAATCAAACATACTTGTAATTTATATTTATATAAAATGTATATCCTTGAGATGGAGAAGCCTGTTATTATGGTATGTTTATGTTCTATGTTTTATTATGGTATGTTTATGTTCTATGTTTTATTATGGTATGTTTATGTTCTATTCTAGACAGTATAATTGTTAAAAGCAGTACAGAAAGCATATCTGACGTAACATTTCTCGAAAGAGATATGCCAATTTTGAAAGGTTTATTACGCATATTCCATTACAGACAATCCCTGAAGGCCGTGTTTTAAAGCATACGACGGAAAATGTATAGACTCTTAACATTAGTTTTTTATCACGTTACATACGTTACCAATATTTGTGACATGTTTTGGTGAATTGCGGTTTATAAACTTACTATTGGAGGATTCTGGCAAGAAGCAAGACATAACATATCCTCAAAAAGATAACGTGGATTGCTGGTTCGATCCCAAGTCCAAGCATGAGTTCCAATCTGCTCGCCTTTTTACTTCAAACTCCGAGTGCTCTTTGAGATTAACATAAATACAATTTAGTCGTGGGTTAACCACAACGTAATGAATTAGGTAATGAAAGATTTTTAAAAATTTACTCTCTCTGGTCAAAGTCATATCTACTGGTGATATAGGCTTTACATCCGTATCTGCAGAGACTATTTGTGTGTGTTTTCAAGTTATTTCTTATGCAATACACAACAGCTACCTTTCTTTATTACTTTTATTAGAATAAAGAACACGGGGATAATTTATGTTAATCGAACACCCAAATAGAACTTAAGTTTACCTGACCATCGTGTTCGTGAGAGGACCAGTACTAGAAGCCCTATCTTTCGTAAGAAACTCACCCTTCTTACATAAAGAGTCATGATTGGTAACAGGGCTTGAAACCCCCCCTCCAATTAATGAGAGTTTACAATGATTTAAATCTTATAAGATTATAAACAAGTTAACTTTAGTAACGTGTCTGACACTTGCAAGTCAAGTATGTAAAATTCCCCTGAATAATAACAGCAATGATAAATTGTCGTAATTGTTTGCTTTATATTATAAATGTAGTGACCTTGTCTTACTTACATCAATAGATGCTTTAAAGGAATATACCCTATAACTAATGTCAAACTGAATAACCCCAAAACACAAACAATAAAATCTAAGTTTTATATTTCAGCTTTGCATTCCAGTCATTATCGATAAAAGCGGTTTAAAATATGCTGCAGTACCGTAAACCATTCAGTAATCTAAGTAGTGTTGTTGTTGTACAATTAATGGGTGGATGCGATTTATTACAGAAAGCCTCTATATTGATAAAACTGTTGTAAAATGAGGCAATTTTTTGCTCTTCTTTGAAATTGTTTTTATTTATCATTTTACGTTCATTGAACACATAATCTATATTTGGAGAATATAATCTGCCAGATCTAGGGAGTGGCTCTTTGAATAGCTGTTATTTTCACTTCTAGCAAAGGTAAATATTGTTTGGTGAAGCGTGCAATTGCAATTGAACCAATTAATTTCTGATTATGAACTTTTATGACAGTCGCACTTTCTAAACACTAATTGTCTTGTCACACCAAACGTTTGTTATTTGCGGACAAAGCTTCTGCTGAACATAACGAGCACCTGTCACCATATATAGTCATTAAGGAGAATTGCATGCGGTCGATTAAGAGCTTGTCGCAGGGGAACTAGACAAAACAATGTTACATGTAATATAAATGTCAGTCTGGTTACAGTTGATGACTGTCTGCTTCTGCGATTGCTACTTTTGATGTCAAAGGACATTTGTTGTTTGTACTTCATTAGCGTTTTATTGTTTGTTTCGTTGGGAATTTTATTGTTTTTTGTTGTTGTGATGTTTTTTCATTATTCAGTGATGTAATAACAATCAGTAAGACAGTCTAGCAGTCCAAGATGACTTTATTTGACATTTCTTGGTACGAAAGACTCTCATGGTAAGTAACATTACTTTCTGAGTAAGAGGCGCTAAAGACCGTAGATATTTGAAGAAACGTGTTAGTTTTAACTGTATTTATTTAGTATTACACATTATATACAATATAACATAAATTGTACTTACAAACGCGTATCAAATATAAATAACAAAGAAAATTTCCATCATGAAGGATTTTGTAAATTTTGCTAATTCAAAAGCAATACGCCGAGAGTTATAGTAACGTTATAGAAGATTGGCAGAATATCAAAAATGAATATTTTAACCAAGTTTAGTTATGATTTAACAAAGCATATCACTAAATGAGTGGACAGCGCTTTTCGGAAGGGGTTTGGAGCGTGGGCATTTCCTGTTTTACGTGCAGGAAGACCTCATGTGGCGTTACGATATACAAAGCTGTAAAGGGAAGGGATAATTTTCAAAGTGCAAAAACACAGAAGTATGGGGTATTGAGTGTAGCTGTTGTCTGCATAGTATGTACTGATAACTGCCCCTTCCTGTAACCACTAAATCAAAAACACGGAGGCGAAGTAACGTTCTTGGCAAAACATTCTTCATGAAATTGACTGTAGATAGGAAAGTACAGAAAATAAAATAATTGAAAATTTTATTGAGAAAATCTTTCCCGGTCGTCTTCTTTATTTGGCACTGGATTGATATATTGTGCTAACTGGAGCCATATTATAAAACTTATTCATCCAAACGTGTGTAAAGTGCATTATTTAATGTCAGCATTTTGAACAAATCTACTAGCTCTACTAAATAAGTCAAAACGCGGATAGTTTTTTAACGCTTGTTTCATTTATAAGATCATTACCATACGCTATAAAAAAGAGTCAATGACGAAAATTCGTCTGTAATACTACAGAAATCTGTTTATGCTACTTCATTAATCCATTTCTACCTAGAATTTTACAATGGCCCGTTCTGACTCCAGAGTTGAGCAAGTCATTTCCTTAAATAGGGGTGCTTCGCAGAATTTGCAAATGTTTATGCTAAAAGCTTAAATCCTGAACAGACGACGAGGTATTTGTCGTATGCTTCGTGACTTAGCTGCTTGAACAGGTATATAATAGTACACGCTAGACACAATTAGGTAAAGCAAAGTACTTTACTCTGTTAAAGTGATAAAATAAAATCGACTGCTCTCTAAACACTCCTCTTTTTGCATGTTCAGACATCAATGAAACCATTAAGGTTTGTGGTTTAGATTTATCAGGAAGATGTTATGTATCTAGTTTGATCAATTATTTAGACTGAGCGAGAAGTAACTCATTATGTCCAACAATTATTCGGGACTGATAAGATTTCCTTACAAGGTAATCATGATTTACGGCTGTTGCATTTTCTCAGTATTTCTCCGAGAATGTGGTTTAAGGACGTCTCACAGTTTCCTACATGTATATAGGGCCAAAATTTCTTTCATACAATTTCTTCAATCTTGTCATTTTGAGTGAGAATCAAAATGAAACAATTCCTAAAACAAAAGCTACAGAAAATGTAACAATCTGCAGTGTTCAAAGGGAGATTATTCAAAATCAAGGCCGGTGACCTATGATTTTTATTTCAGATTTCTGTTTAAAACTTGATTCTCGGCCAAAATGCCATGTTTGAAGAAATTCTATGAAAGGGCAACATTTGGCCCTATAGTCATATAAAACTGAGAAAATGTCCATATAGCTGCATGCTTCTTTCTTTAAATCTTCGTTTATGGTTATGAATTCTGTTACAGTATCATACACTTGAAGTCCAAGGAGCACAATAACAAGTAGCTCTAATTTTACCAAGAAAGATGTCTTAGCAACGACATGACCTTTACTTGTAACAAAAACATTCCTTACTTTACTCTTAAATATAAAATGTCATGTAAGAAACATAGCACAAAAAATGTTCAATGATATTGCAAAAAAGAAAGACTTTCTGGTAACTCAACTTGAATATGTCAACATCGTTTAACAGTGAATAGAACATGGCATTATCCTATCAGTAGATTTGTTTTACTTTATCAGTAAAACCAAAGTGTTCCTGGGACTTTAAACTAATCTAAGTTAAACGGGCATACCTTACAACTTGCAGATTATTTTATCAACATATCAGATGTACGTATGATACTAAATAAATGCATTTTTCAAGAAGAACATATCTCGAGAAATGTCTCGTTTCGACACAAAATGTCAAAAGAACAACGACCTTTCATAATAAATTGTTATCTACCCAAATATTAAGGAAATATTAGCTGAAACTTAAAAGATAAAAGCTACGTTAAAGGTAAAATCGGGTTGTCAACATTCCATTGCCTTTTATTCATGTTCGTACTGTTTCACTATAATTTCAATCACATTGATCAGTTTCAATAGTGAAAATGTTTGTTAAGATTTCGTGAACGAGATTCACAGTATAAAGAAAAGAAAATTTATGCGTTTTAAAAAATGCTCTCACGACGGAAAGACACAGGAACACAGCATGTGTTTTACTTACGGTAACATATAACAGAGTAATGATGAAACACATTGCAAGAAATTGATTAGACAATAGATAAAGTGTGGAGCCGCCGTGGCGCAATAGTAGCGCGTTCGCCTCAGGATCGAAGGGCCCCGGGTTCGATCCTACCATCGCCATGTCGGTAGTGTCCTTAGGCAAGACACTATTTTCACATTGCCTCTATCTTCGAGGTTGATTCCATCTGGAATGAGTCTCGAGAGCGATTTATATAAGTTGTAAGAACTTGTTTCGCAATCGAGAATAAATAAATTAGTATAAACTAATAGATAAAGTATTTAACCAACGAGCATTAAGGACATCAGTATCAGGATTGCGTTTGGTGTAGAATGAGTGAGAATATGTTATAATCCCCCAGTTACATCTGCCAACATCATGCCTGAAAAGCTTATTATTAAGGTGTGTTTAGTTACAAAGTAGTTATCAGTTCGTTCCTGAAAGAGAAAGTAGTTCAAAGTTATAATTTGTTAATTTAGCCCGGTACATTATGGGATATCCCTAAGAGACTTGTGTTTGAAAATTTACAAGGGAAAGCGTATAGATAATTGGCTGCGAACCTTTACACAGATTTTATAAATCCTCGAAAATTACTTCCTTTAGATGGCAAGCGAACGGGACGAAAACAAGATAATGACATGATGGCAGAACGGTAAATTCGCTAACTAGAGACAAGATATATAAGAAATAAAAACGATTGATGTCGAAACGAAAAGCCGCCGTTAAAACTCCGGTATAAAGTGTGTATTTGCGCGGCAGCACAACAAATTAGCGTGTGTTTGTTTCTTTCCCCGTTCCCCAGCCTTTTTTCTTTTTTCTTTTTACTTGTCGAATTTTCGCTCTTGACCCACGTTGCCCAGTGTCCGTGCAATTTTATTTCCGAAATTGCGAATTTATATATATATTCGAAGCAGACCAACGTTTGAAATACTCATATGTAACTGCATGCATTTTTTTCAGTTGATAAAATATTCTATATAATTATAATACAGTACCCGGTTATATTGCTGTTTGTGTTCTACAAACTTCAAACGTTCCAATTTTCTAATATCGGACACCACTCTACAGTTTCTACACACTTTTATTGTTATAACGAACAAGGGGATTTTACGTTCGTCTGGAAACCTAAATAAAATCTTCATATATTCAGTATGCAGACATAATGCAATACTTCAATTTGTTTCTTGCACTTGATGAAATGTCTTTTGCATGCAAAGAATAATAAAACAACCACTAATCCTGTCCAATTTGACTAGAAATATAATAGTTCCGAGGATGGTCTATTCTCAAGCTAGAACTACAGTAAACAATGTATATATAAGGGACGAATTTTCTTGGCCCGATTTTCTTATTTTTTTTTATTTAATATGAAAGTGCTATATGGATATAACATACTCCGGTTATGAGGAACAAATTTAAATGGTCCCAGGGAGTTGGTTATACACGGAGTTTACTGTATTTTTGGTTTCCACACTTTCTGTTCAGCCGGGACAAAGTCCAAACAACAAATAGAAATGTTGTAAAATATCGTCTGGCTTAATAAAAACAAAAGCCCCGAAACGTAGTCAGGTAAAACGGTCAAAATTTCTAGGAAAGTTGTATAATGAAATCTAAAATATAATTTGTGGCTGGAAATTTGTTTCACAGTTAGTATGACTGTTCTTCGTTTTCCAAAAACATTAACTTTAGTACTTGTGGCAAATATGTCACGTACATGTATATTATATGAAAAGCTTCTTACTCGATGCATTATGTTTACCAATGCTTTAAGACATCAAATCAAATCTAAAATGCTCAGTAAACTTGATCAACTTAAGATAGTACGAAGTGAATATATGTGCTAGTACATGTACATGTATACTCCGCATATTCCTGGACAATTAGAGGGTTTTTTTTAATTTCTAAGACACAACATGTACGTATTTCAATATACACAGATCAGATTCTTTTCAATTTGAAATATCTTATTGAATTTATATATATTTCCTTGATATATTTAACTGACCAAACCGTGATTTATTAAACAAACTGACCAAACACTTCCGACGGATCAGAGAAAGACCTCGACGTATAACAAAGAAACAAACACCAGACGAATGAATTATGCTGTGTTATTACTCATAGCGTGAATTTATGACACACATCTATAACTGTATTATTCATCAAAGCTTTCATAGTGTCTTTTATACTGTTCGTGACACTACAATGTAATATTTAAGGACCAATTATTGAGATTAAGGGTCTTTAACTAAGCTTAACACCGGATGCTGATTCATTGTCAAGCTAAATGCAGCATGCTATTCTGACAAGTTGATTGAAACTGTTACAGAACTATTAAATGCTCTCAATGAATAAGTACATGATAAATATAAGTTATCAGAAAATCTCTACCTGTGTTGAATGCCGTTCGTCACGAAAGATAAAATATAAATCGATTTTCAAAAGCACCAGTAGTCTTGAGTAATGCTTCTTTTTCAAGATCGGTAATGATCAAGTCTTTTGGGCTCGCCTGTGCCTCTGGCTAAGTATAACCGATTAATTTGGTGCAAACAAATTATATTTTGTACTGTTTTCCAATGGTAAAGATTTGATGAATATATGTATTGATGGTCACATTACCTTTAGCCTTTTTGATACCATGTATTATTCTGTTTTAAGGTGTTGTAGTTTTTTGTATTTCTTTCCTCAGTTTTGAAATTAAAATCTAGGGGTCCAATATGGATCTATATGTGACGCATAAACTCAAACCATTGAAACGTGAACGCAGGCATTTAAGTAAGGAGAATAAAATACATTTAGGGTCAAGTTTAATTTAATGATTTTACAAATCACTACTGGTATATAGTGATTATCCGTAACTAGTCTTCGTTAGAGACCATGTAACTGATTTCAACTACATTTGCTGGGTATAAATCTTAAACAATACACCAATCAGATTGCCAGCATAGCCAAGTTCCTGACTCAAGCCCTAATCTCTACAGCGGAAATTCAACATTGTTTATCCTATCCTAAACGTTTCACTCAGCATTTTGTTTCTTTTACACAACAATGTCTCTAATCCTGAAAATTGATTGACTAATTGATTAATTGAAATATTTTCTAATGAAAAGATAAAATAATAAATGTATTTTATTCTTCATTGTTCTTCACTTAAATGCCTGCATTCACGTTTCAATGGTTTGAGTTGATGTATCAAATAGATCCATATTTGACCTCTAGAGTTTGAATTTCAAAACTGAGGAAAAACGGAAAAGACTACAAAACCTTAAAACAGGATAATACATGGTAACAAAAAGGTTATAGGTAATTCCAATAGTATATTTTTGGACAGAAGTAAGGAATTTAAATGTCAGTTTCTATTTTTAAGAATTTTATGTTTATAGCTGAATGGATGCAAGATGCATCCAACACCCAAAGAATTGAGATTTTATTCCTTTAAAAAACTCACAGGCTAAATAATTCATTAGGCAAACCAGATACTTGATAGTCACAAGCAATGGAAACTAGACCGTCACTGTCTTGTGTTATATGATTTGATTGACCTGGTAGAACTCATTGAACATCAGTCGTGACCCTTGTTGGGTCGAACTCGTAACGAAAATCTGTGGATTATAGCAATTCAGCTTAAAGTCCAAATACGGAACGGAACTTGCGTGCAACTGGAAAACATTTTGCTATCAAAGAGCAAATTGATGTTATTCGATGCCCTTTGTTGAGATTTCATTATGATTCATGTCTTGATATATGGCTACCGAAGTTATTAAGGGAGTATTTTCTTAATTTTGATAACGCCAACATTTTCTTCCGTAAGAGTTCTATTGCGATATTAAATGTCATATATGACACCTAAGGTCATGAGCATTAATCATGTTTACTGTGTCTGTTAATGGATTAAATTGTACATTCTAACATAACTGACGATTTTGTCTCTATATACAAAGAGTAGAAAAATGACGTTATATTACGCCATAAATAACGCGGGGATCGATATGCCGTCAAAAATTACGTTACATTGTGCATGACGTTAAATAAATATCCGCATAGAAAATAACGCTCTGTATTATTCACCATATCTGTTCATGTTAGAATCGAAATTACATCCTTTTCAGCGTTGTTATCGTCTCATAAACAAATCTTAGCGTTCAGGGGGCCGTTTTATCAACATTGGCGTAAATATGTTGATAAACGGCCCCCTAATGTGCAGTACAGTAGGGTCGTATAAAAGATTTCGTCTTAAATTAACAACCAAATCCTCAAGCCCCTAACCCCGGAGTATCCGTACATGTACTAACAGCAGTCGTAAACTTAAGTTATTTTCGAAATATCTCCTTCAATGGATTTAGAAGCTGCCATAACATTCTAGTTCTAAGTAGAATACTTTTACAGTAAACAAAACATCTAAAGAAATAAAATTTCAGCTCTTTCTTCAAGTTAGATCTACATATTTACTAATTATTCCCGAACAAATTTTAAAAGTATTTGCATGTGTGATATGTGGCCACAATCCTACAGTCATGATTAACTTAAAACATATTAAAAAGATACGTTTCTTGCTTATCGAAATTTTGTAATTGTTGAAGTTAAAGAAACATTAGTCATGATCGCTGATACGGTAAAAATTTATCTCTCGTGACGACGGGTATTGAAAAAACAGAATCATTCCCCTGATAGATTGTATTTGTTATGACCTTATGCAACGAAAGCATTCAATTCTTCTGTTTCAGAATCAATTAACCTGTCAGAAATGCAGGGTACATTAGGCCTGACAATGAATCGGTATCCGGTGTTAAGCCTGGTTAAACACCTTTTATCTAATACGTGCATGTTTTTTAATATTTCATTGCAGTACCAGGGACAATATAATAGACACTTCAATTCAGATATTATTGGACGTTTGACGATAAATGCAGTTATAGATTGTTGTCGTTAATGTGCAGTATGACTAACTGGCTATTATTCATATTTCTTATTGTGTTTTTTATTCAGCTTCACTGCTTTGTTGTATCTTTGCATCGCGTTTTGTCTCTGATCCATTAAAGGTGTTCTTTGATCCATTAAATATGTGTTTTATTCTGTAAATTGCGGATTTCCTAAGACAAATCTGATTCGAGCGCAAACAGATTCGTTCGTGTTTGAATAAAGTACATCTCGTATAAATGATAAATACGTATTTTACGTAAATCCTTCCTCTATGACAAAAGGCAGTACTGCAATTTAAAAGCTGCTCGCCAACAATTTCTGATGAAAAAATAAAATTTCTCCAAAACGATATATTAAAACAAAAAATGTGACATTAAATGCCAGCATCAACAACAGAAGTGAAAATTAATGGTGCAATTTGAGAAAATCTATTAAAAATGTTGGTAGGCTTGGTTGACGGCACCGCTATACTAAAATGGTAATATTGGAAGGTTCAAAAATCGTCTGTATCGATTAATTATTAGCATATAATTTCAATACAGTTCTTCTAAACACTTTACAGGAATGTGTACTGAAACGATTTTATTTGATGATTCGTTCTAAAATATTTTAATTTCAGACAGTTCGTAAAATTTTACTTTTTCGCCAAAATCTGAGTGCTGTCAGCTTAAATATTTATAATATACAGGGCAACAATGCTTTTGCAAAGTGCAAACAGTAAAGAACGACACACCTTTTCTCACCTATGAGATACATATTTCCGATTATTTACCGGTGTTAGATAGTCTAATCATTCACCGCTTATCTCTCATCGCTGCCGGACTATTTCATGTAAATTAAGCAGTCAGCACATTACATAAAATCAGAAAATGACTGTATTTTTTATGGAATAAACATTGCTATGTGTGTATTCATTTTCTTAGTTAGAACCTTTTCTAATCATTAATACCAGCTTGAAGTAAAATTCGAGAAAAAGTTGATTTTTCATTTTTTCATTCCCATCCTATTTTCACGTTTATTTCTTGCTACTTGTGTGATATGATATGTATGCAACACTATACGGTCAAGGCAAGCGCTGGTAGGGGCATCTACAATTCCAAAGTAAATCCAATCATTGACATTGAAATTTGAATACACATTCAATGACTCATGCCAGCTGCGTAAAATTTAAGTTTCCAATTTAAAAGGATTGATTTGAAACATAGCTATTTGATTAGGTTGCTGTTTCTGGTATAATATTGATCTGACGTGTTTGTTGTGTTATTAAGTAACTGCAGATTGTAACCGGGAAATGTGTTTGAATTGCTTTGTGTAGCTGAAAAAAGAGTGATTCGACTCAAGTAAGTATTACTGCGCATCACAAGCTATAGAATAAAGTAACGATAAAGAATCACTCTTGCCCTGCGATAAAAATGCGATGAAAACGGTAAGAAAATAATTCTACCACGCCCATTGAGTTGTTGATAAGGGAATGAGATACTTCCAAAAATCTCAACAGAGCCTCGTTTTTTGGGACGTATCTCAATCCTCGGATGGGATTTCCTTATCCACAACTCATGAACATAATATATTCTCTTTGTCCAAGTTTTAGGATAAATCAAGGTTACCGCCTAGCAACCGTAAGCATCTATCGACCTGCTCTTAACTGTTTCCAAGGAACAGTAAATCTGCATGAACTGTAAACGCCATCGCCTTAGTAAAACATATGTCCCCGTCTTACGTCTAGTGACCACGTGGTGGTTTGGCAGTTTCACGATACTTTTATCTCATTCCAATATCTAATAAATCACATTTACATCCTTTATTTGCTTTGTAATTACAGACTTGACCTGTCTTTTATATGGCATCTTAGAGTTTACACTAGCTGGTTTTATGAATTGTGTATGGTTTCGTTCCTTGTCTGTTTAATTATCAGCATTGTTTAATCAAATCTTGCTTCTTGAATAAAATATTTCTTGCTACTAAAGCATTCATTTGACAAAACTTTTCCTGAATGTTTAAGACAAACGCGTATTTTTTGTTTTTTCTTTGATTGCATCCACTCTACGAGACCTTGCACAATATGTCACAGAAGTATTTAATAAAGCCGGTGTTGATATAACTTTAATGACACAAAACAATCGTAATGACTGTTAGTAATCCGTTGTTGAACTCTCAGTGCTTTGATTAAATGAATTTTTAATTATAAATTAAACGAATTAAGCAAGGAACCCTCCGGGACAGATACTGATGAAATGCACCACCGAACATCGTAAGGAAATAGCACAAAGCACTGATAATTGTTGGACATAATGAGTTCCTTCTT
Organism: Saxidomus purpurata; assembly: GCA_022818135.1. Classification (NCBI taxonomy): domain Eukaryota; kingdom Metazoa; phylum Mollusca; class Bivalvia; order Venerida; family Veneridae; genus Saxidomus; species Saxidomus purpurata. The sequence goes on along the minus strand of JAFMSR010000018.1, from coordinate 1,340,015 downwards.
GCACAACCTGAATAATTGATCACTCAAAATACTTTATTGCAAACATTAATGGTTGCAATAATGTCCTGATATTCAGAAAAGTGTGTTAAGAACAATACTACAAATAGCACTAGGTTGAATATTCTCGTTTCAAATGCATATGAGACTTAACTCAAACTTCTGAAAGAGATCAAATGTGCACATTTTACCTAAATGCTTCAACGTCCGGGGATTAAAGGTAATTTTGAAAAGTGCATTCTGAATCAAATAAATTCTCACGATTTATTTATTAATACTTAATGCGCCTAATGCATACCGGTATATTTCACTTCACTGAATCACGGAACTTAATAAACAAATTGGGAGTCACGTGGTCGCATACGTTACAAATGTAGCATCCGCGACACTGGTTGTGTAGAGTCCCAAAAATGTACATTGATACCGCCGTATTCCTTAAAAAAGTGCACGATCATCGTATATTAATGTGTAATGTATAAACTTATTTGTTTAGGTCTTGTCCTCTTATACTACACTTATCAAAAAGTATATAGTATACAAATTCAACTTTTTCCCTTGCAACATCTTTAAGAATTAAGTGAGAAAGAAACATTTTCAAAAATAATCCAAAATACTTTTTAGTGTAAAATAATAAAAACAATCGTTTAGTATCTATCATAGACGTCTTGCTGTCAATAAAGTATCACTTCGCGTTTTGAAAACACAATCTTCTGTAATAATAGTGTCTATAGTCGCAAATAAATCTTGATGTTTCAAAATTGTTTAACATTTTCTTTATTTGTAATGGTTTCAATTTTGAATTATTATAGTAGTTCGGTTATTAAGAATGTTCTCATATTTTTTCTTGGTTCAACAGTGTATCAGTTTTTAAAAGGGGAGGGGTCGTGGGTTTGCAGTTTACCAAGCCATCGTACTTGGGATCAGCGCTAGAAAACAGTATTCCTCCTACTTACTGCCATAGGCAGGTCGATAACTTGGATAAAACTATAACCCTTAATCAGTGATAGGTTTGGTGATTTCAAGTCGGGGAAACTTGTTTTTTTGTCGACCTTATTTACATTTATCAGGCTAACTATCAGTGTGAGTGGAAACAGACAAAGTCTGCAGTTCTTAATTTATTAACTGATATCAGACATGCTAAGGTCTTTGCTAAGGCCTCATCCGCTTCCGCCCGCCCCCGCCCCCTACGCGGGCCACAAGACAACGAATATACAGGAACGTGTAGTTTCATTCCGTTTAATCTTACAAATTACATTTTTATACCAAGGGAAGCAATCGCTACTGCACAGAAAAATCCTGTTTTGCAGGAGTTGTTGTGCACCGAGCTGAACTTCTATGGTCTAATTAAAAATAGTGAAAGTAAAAAGATAGCAGTGTATTTATGTTTTCAAATAAAAAGAATATTCAATATCAATTCTGTAATTTCATCAATTTAACATTGAAGCAACATAATTTAATCTATTGAATTGTTGAAATATGGCAACAATCAGGTACTACATAAATATAAGGCATTTTCTAAATGAGCAAATTATCTAAATGCTGTAAAAGATTTAACTGTTGACTTCTTTTCCATTTTGCAGTAGGCTACCTTGAATGTTCCTGGTTTAACCAATGTCGGACTGACTTTGGTAAGGATTTAAAAGTATATGAAATTAGTATATCTTTATCAAGTAAACCTAGTGGCTATTTACTGGCCAGTGATCGTCCTTATATCTGTTCACAAATATATATATAACAAAAATAGAAAATTGCATCATTTTAAGGTTGCCATCAAAAGTCACTTAATGAACAGTTTTTAATTATTCTACTGCATTTTCATCAAACAATTTTGTTCAAACAATGTTTACTTTAGTTTAAACAATGTTTATTTGTAAATATTTCTGATACAAATTTTACATAATAATACATAGGGATTGAGGAGAAAACTAGTAGCTTATATGAATTCTAAACTGAAACTATACGCATGTGCACCGGAAGACGATAGTACGATGATGATAACGCGACAGTACGATAATGGTATCACGATAGTACGATGGTGATAACGCGACAGTACGATAATGATAACGCGACAGTACGATGATGATAACGCGACAGTACGGTGATGATAACGCGATAGTACGATAATGATAACGCGATAGTACGATGATGATAATGCGAAAGTACGAAAGTACGGTAACGAAAACGCGATATCACGATATTACGATGGTGAAAACGCGACAGTACGATGGTGAAAACACAATAGTATATCGCATTATCATCATCGTACTTTCGTATTTTCGCGTTTTCGTTATTGTACTATCGCGTTATCACCATTATGTTTTCGCGTTTTCGTTATCGTAGTTTCGTGATTTCGCGTTTTGCATCATCGTACTTTCGAGTATCGCGTTTCAGATCAACACATTCAAAGGCGGCGATGGCCCTAACGGAATTCCGTACCTATTTCCATTGAGGTTTTTATAGTACTGGTGGCATGACATAGAGAGGCAAACTCAGTTAAAGACCATGAAATATAACTTTGATAATATCACAATTAATTTACATGTCACAGGTGAATCTTGAAATGTAATTATTAAAAGGTAATTGAATTCAATTTGAAGAGACAAAATTCTTGTGGAAAAAATTAACAAACAAAAATATCACAGAGATACTTAATCACAATAAAACCGATTATATAATACCAAGTTTATAGGAAGGCAAATCTTGCAAATCGCATTGTAAGCATGCTATGGAATTAAATGCTCAAAATTCAGATTAGTAAAATAAGCCGAAACAATCACCGAAACATTGTTTGAAAGAAGAAAAGGTTCATACATGTATAAGCTACTAGCTTTCTCCTCAATCCCTATTTAATGTATTATTATGTAATATTTGTATAATGAAATAATTACAAATAAATATTGTTAAAACTAAAGTAAACATTGTTGAAAAAAAATTGTTTGAGGAAAATGCAGTAGAAAAATTAAAAACTGTTCAATTAGTGAATTTTGATGGCAACCTTAAAATGATGCAAGTTTCTATTTTTAGGCGACAGTACGATAATGATAGTGCAATGATGATAGCGCGACAATACGATAATGATAACGCGACAGTACGATAATGATAACACGACAGTACGATGATGATAACGCGACAGTACGATAATGGTAACACGACAGTGCAATGATGATAGCGCGACAGTACGATAATGATAACGCGACGGTACGATAATGATAACACGACAGTACGATGATGATAACGCGACAGTACGATAATGATAACGCAATAGTACGATAATGATAACGCGAAAGTACGAAAGTACGATAACGAAAACGCGATATCACGATATTACGATGGTGAAAACGCGACAGTACAATGGTGAAAACACGATAGTATATCGCAATATCATCATCGTACTTTCGTATTTTCGCGTTTTCGTTATTGTACTATCGCGTTATCATCATCGTGTTTTCGCGTTTTCGTTATCGTAGTTTCGTGGTTTTGCGTTTTCATCATCGTACTTTCGAGTATCGTGCTTCAGATTAACACATTCAAAGGCGATGGCCCTAACGGAATTCCGTACTGTTCATGTATTTTATCTTTTTTGTATGTACATGTATTACCTCGTGGAGTAGCCTCAATATTTCGACTGCAAGACATACAAATTTTACAAACTGATATTACATCTAGTCTGCCTTTGCGAAGGGCGGCCATCGTATGTAACAAAAAGCACTTGCGTGCAATTAGTTAGGCTATTCGTTGAGGTACACAATTAAACTTCCATAGTCTATTTCATAAAGTTTTGGGAAAGTTTCATCAGTTAGTGTACACCAGGCATGCGTTTCATCATAATTCCTAGGAAAGCTAAGATAGGAGCACTCCTAGGATGATCTTAGGATTTGTCCTAAGAGCGTTTCAACAAACGTTCCTAGGAAAATAATTGACTTAGGAACTTCGCAAGCACAAATACAGATAGAAATGAACAACATAATACATTTCTCCTATCATCTATTCATTTTTCTTTCACAAATCGAGGTTTACGATGTATTTTTTGCATAAAAATACCGTTAGAACAAATAAATTTACTGATTATAGCCTAACAGCACGTCATCATAAAAATCGAAAAATGACTGTAGAATTTTTATTTTTGAAATAAACATACTGTTGTTGGTATTCATTTTCTTAGTTAGAACATTTCCTATCCATCTACTAGCAATTCTGAAGCAGAATTTGAGAAAAAGTTGATTTTCATTTTTTTCGTCACCATCCAATTTTCACAGTTAGTTCTTTATACTTGTATGATATGGTATGTAACCGATAAACCACCTATAAAAAGCGGAAAACTACCTTTAAAACTGCTCATTATTCACAAATGCAGTTAATTTTAGACAAAATTTGCACTTATGACAACCCTGGACCACTCCTAGAGTTAGGAGCATTTTGCACTTAAGAGCAATCCTAATAATTTTATTGAAATGCACCTACGACAAATTTTTGAACTTAAGATTTAATTATGTCCTAGGAGCTTTGATGAAACGCACTTAAATATATACTTTATCCGATACTGCTTCTGTTATGACTTTAATTTTTTCTTTCCACGTTCGGAACGTGACGTCAGAATCAAATAAAGCCTCTATTTCACGCCGGGGGAACCCGCATATGAAGTGCAACATGCACTACCGTAAAAATCATATGCGGAGCTTCCGGAACTCCATATGCGGATGAATTTAAAGGAAAAACAAGGTAGGTGATGTTACATGTGTCCATTTTTCACATAATCAAAGAAAAATTGCAAAAAAAACTCGAATGCTATTCGACCCTCACATAAATTCCGTATCTCTCCGTATATGTTGTTTGCTTGAAAGATTAAAAATGACGATGAAAACTTTGAACAAAGTGTCTGACAAATGTGAAAGAAAGTAGTCAACAATTATGAATGATCATGTTTTTTGTTGTAAATCGCATTTCTGGCGAGGTATGAACGAAGAATATTAGAAAATATGTACATATATGCTCTTGGAAGAAAACAACATACACAAAAATGATCTGGGAAAGAATTCCTCGGCAAAAATGTAGATGCACTACATATGCGCAGTGTGCACTCCATATGTGCTATAAGATGTTGTATGGGATTGTTCAAAACTTATTATTCATAACGCACTGCTTCTTGAGTTATTTTCAACAAAGTTAGAATGATACACTAATAGAAATCCGTTTATTGTAGCAAATGTCATATGTAAAATTTTAACAAGCAAAGAATAGTGTGATACTAGTAGCTTAACTTATTGTGATATATGGCTTTACACACGTTTATATACATCAGCATATAACAAAATAAGATTTTTATCTCAAAAGCTCACTTGACCCCTTCTCCGGAATGTTAGCTAAAAGTTTAAGTGTACACTGTGTAGCACAAGGATTAATGTCTCTCACTGGCGGGCTGAGATCAATCATGGGCCCAGCAATTATATTTCACATCGGCAACGTTTAACCCACAAGACCATCCCAGTTTGAACAAAATTCATGATAGGAATTTCTCCCAAAACAGTTTTAATTTTGTGCCTATAAATGAAGATACCATTATCTAAAATAATTGATAAGTTTAATGTGAGGCTATTAAATATATGTTAAATGCTTAAGTATGGTAAATTTTCACTCATTGGACCGCTTACTAGTTTAATAGATTCTCCATCTACTCTAACAATTTTCCAGATATATTAAAATAAGCACAAGTAACACGTCTTTTTAAGAAGAGTGACGCTTTATTTCAATCTAATTACAGAACTGTAAGTATTCTGCCCATACCTTCAAAAACTTTTATAGATTTTTAGCTCACCAAGTTTCAACTTACGTTGACACTAATTTTGACATTTTTATGCTTTCAGGAAAGGTCATGGTTGCCAGACTGTAATACTAACATTGTTGGATGACTTGAGGCAGGCCCTCGACGAAAATGAGTATGTAGCAGCAGTCCTCACGGATCTGCCTAAAGCCTTTGATTGCCTCCCTTACAATATTATTCTAGCAAAATTGTTATAACATGGCTTGTCTGAACTCATGGACTTGTATAACTGAAGGTGTGCCTCAAGGTTCAATTTTAGGCCTGGTAATGTTTAATGTATTTATAAAATGATATTCGTTTGTTTCATACATATACATTATAATAACTATGCTGACGACAGCACCTTGTCACTTCATTCGCCAAACTTTCATGCATTAATACAAGTTTTGCAAACTGAAAATAATGTTCTTCTTGACTGGTTTAAATGTAACAAAATGCAAGCCAATCCAGACAAGTTTCAGTCAATAGCAGTAGTCAAAAGATCATTTTTGAAACATCCAGTTTTTATCATAGGGTCCAGTAACTATCCTGTGAAGATACAGTTTAATTATTGGGTACAGATACGGATTACAAATTAAAGTGACATTATGCGCATATTACTGCACAAACTGTATTTTTGGTGACAGTTTTATAAAAGCAATTTTTGGTTGCTGTGCATTTAAATGTGTTAAATTAATGATTATGCCGCATTAGTATTTGAAGTTGGTGCTTTAGATATAAAAAAAATCGGACTGATAAAATGAAAGTTGAACGTGTCGTTGTTGATGTTGGTAGAGATTTCGGCAGTAGAAGGGAAGCAACTCCTGCATGCAGTTGTTCTGTTCTTAAATTGACACTCCCAGTCAAATAAGAAAATCAATATTTTGAAAGTTATTTTTTCATACTGGTAGCGGGAAGAGTTTGGTGTATTGGGTTAAAAGTTATTATTTCCTCTACACTTTTGTACACACACCATTTTCAGCTGGATTTTTACTTGAAAAAAATGTGCATAATGTCTCTTTAAGTTTTGATAATCTGTAAAAAGGCAGAAAGGCAACGAAATATTTTGAAGCGAATTGGAAAAGATTTAATTAAACTTAAAAAGCTGAACATTTTCACATATTTATTTTGTCGAATTTCAATTTCTGCTCTATGGCTTGGCACTTTTGTTCTGAAACAAATACTTGAAAAAAGGAAAAAAATACAAAAAAGGGCCCTGAGATTTGTGTATAAGATTACTCCTCTTCCTACAATGAACTGCTATGCTGTAAACTGCATGCTTTGTTTACTGTTTGTAGTATTTCCGACAAGAAATATAACTTACCTTATCTTATCTTATTTCAACCCAGTGTGACTATATTTGTTCACCGAGACGTACATTTTTTGCGGTGGACAAGAAATTTTCCTGATAATATCAGTATCAAACAAACTTTTCTTTCCTTGTAAATAATTTTACAAGTGACATTTGCTACAATAAACGGACTTCTTTCGTGTATCATTTTAACTTTGTTGAAAATAACTCAAGAAATAACACGTTATGAATCATGAGAGAATTGAGCAATCCCATACAACATCTTATAGCACATATGGAGTGCACACTGCGCATATGTAGTGCATCTACATTTTAGCCCAGGAATTCCTTCCCAGATCATTTTGTGTATGTTGTTTTCTTACAAGAGCATATATGTACATATTTTCTAATATTCTTCGTTCATACCTCGCCAGAAATGCGATTTACAACAAAAAACATGATCATTCATAATTGTTGACTACTTTCTTTCACATTTGTCAGACACTTTGTTCAAAGATTTCATTGTCATTTCTAAACGTTCAAGCAAACAACATATATGGAGAGACGCGGAATTTATGTGAGGGTCGAATAGCATTCGAGTTTTTTTGCAATTCTTCTTTGATTATATGAAAAATGGACACATGTAACGTCACCTACCTTGTTTTTCCTTTAAATTTATCCGCATATGGAGTTCCGGAAGCTCCGCATATGATTTTTACGGTAGTGCATGTTGCACTTCATATGCGGGTTCCCCCGGCGTGTATTTGACCTTTTCAATGAATTAACGGAGGGAAGGAGTTAACCGATATCTACATGCTCTATTAATAGTTTCAGATTCGCCTTTGTGTGACGCAAGATTGTAATTGTATTGATTGCTTAAATAGCGAACGGGCAGCGTTGTAGTTACTGGTTTTAATAATAAGAATCTATAATATGGTATTTATAAATCAAGATCACTTTACTCTAGACATACTGGTTTGTTCTGTGCAAAAATCAAACTAAAGACGTTACAGGTATACACATTCTGCAAAAAGGGATATAACTACATACAGATAGTTGAATAAGTACAAATTACAACGAGTTACCGTGAAATACCTTATCAGATTAAATATAAACTGTGACGACAGTGGGATAACAGATCAATAATATGTACATTTTAAATCTTAAACAGACCAAGACATTCTTTCACATAAATCATTACAACAAAATATTTTAAACGTACTGGTAACTTTCTATCGTTATACGGAGCTGTAAAGAATTTTCTTACAGGTAAGTCAGACTTACAATATATTTCTCTTACATTTTTTATTGATAGGACAAATAAATACAGGTAAAATGACATAATTGAATAATTCTTTTATCTGACCTAGTATCAAACTTCCCTTAAGTGAATTGTTTCTCGTGTATGCACTATAAAATTATATTTCAAGCAGTTATATTTTAGAAATATATTGTTTTTTCAACAACTTCAGACAATATTAAAACAACATTTATTACTACTGCTTCTTTTATTGTACAACAGAGAAAGAAATTCAATCTAAATCTCACCCCACTTACCCAGCAATAGTAACTATAAACAAAACATGTCTGGGCAAGCAGTCAGAAATATGATAAGTGTTTCATAGCAAATACTCCTATCTAATAAGTCCTTTATTAGCCAGCATTTTATAGCAAAGAAGGTGGAACTCGCTGCTGGTACCGAACATTTAAACTTCAAAAGAAATTATACCCCACGAAGGGCTATCAAATGGTAGCATAAATACTACTAAAGCCTTATATTTTTATGAGAATCACCCATTTAAAATCAATTTTCATTTCACCAAAAATGGGGCCATGTAAACAATGCTATTTATTGTATAATTTTATATCATATTTTGTGATTTAAAATTTACAAAATAATCATAATGTCTTCAACCTGACATAAATATCAGAAATCAACAACAAAATATTTACATTTTACATTCATAAACAATTTTAGCTAATCAATGACTGATTAGTTTGGTTAAGCGGTGAAGCAACACATTTGCAAACAAACAAAAAAAATCGAACTGTTGACGTTTAAAACCTAAAATTTGGTCAAATAAAAGGCAGATGTTTTACTAAGACATAAATAAATCCAAATCTGTAAAAAAACAAAACATTTCGGTACCAGCAGAGGATACCACCTTTAAAGCTTTTGTTGCAATATATACAGCATTAATGGCAATATCCCACTCATCCATGTTCCTACCCACTGACATGTCATATTTTCAACAGAGGCATTTTATTTTATTACATAGTACAGAGTCACTTAAGGAAATGTAGAAACTCATTAAATAGGAAATAAATTAAGCTTTCTTTTCATACATACAGGCTTTCAAGAAAAAGGCCAGAAAAATATATGAACATGTACAGGAAAATTAAGAGCAAAACAAGAGAAAAGAAAGAATCTGATGCTGAAAAGTATCAGGTCCTGAAACCAAATTTTAATCAATTGTCTTACAAATACTCTCAACAACACTACTGAAATCAAGTTACAATCGATTATAAGGTCTTACATATAATACAATTCCTTTCACTTTTAGAGTATTCGTCGCTTAAGAATTATAAAAACTATTCTTAAAGCATAGTTTATAGTTAAACATGCCATGAAGCTTGTCACTGTTATGATATACGTGTACAAGAAATATCAATTCCATGATTGTTTACTTTGCATATTCCAGGTAAAATATGGCTGTCTCAGGTAAAAAAGCTGCAAAAGGATTTTCTTCTACACTTTCTCGTGGGTCGGACGAAGACTTTGATCTTATTTGTCAACCTTGTGACACAGATGACCTTCGACTTCCTGCTTTTGGTTTCTGTCGGGATTGCCAGGAACATTTGTGTGAGTCCTGTTTCAATCATCATAAAAGAGCTAAACCCTCAAGACACCACATACTGCTGGATAAACAAAATATGCCACAAACACAACAACTGTCAACATCTGCTCATTCTGGTCAATCTGATGACCTTATAAAGCCTTGTCCTAAACACATGAAAGAAGTGATCAAGTTTTACTGTCATGACCACCAGGCACTTTTATGCAGCGTTTGTGTGACCCTGGAACATACAACTACAGGCTGTCGTATCAACTATATACCAGATATATCTCAACAGAGCGTAAACAGTAAGGAATACATTGACATCCTGAAAAGTATGGATGCCTTAACTAAGAAATGTCAACAATTACCACAAGACCTGAAACAAATGACAGCGAAGTATAACACTGCCTTAACGGATGTTCTAGTAGAAATCAACAAGTCCAGACATGAGATGAACCAAAGGTTAGATATACTGCAGAAAGCAGCTGAAGGTGCAGCAAAGACCGTTCAAAAGGAGAATGACACAAGACTACAAACAGCTGAAACAATGTGTAACGATGCCATAAAATCACTGAATGCATCATCTGAAGCTATTAGACAACTCAATACATCAAAACAGACAGACAGACTATTCATGGAAATGAAAGTAGCTGAACAAATGGTTCAAGATACTGAGAATCAGATCTCAATGCTACCATCACCAGATGATATCACAGAATATTACTTTCAGCCAAATTCAACATTATCAACTTGTCTCAGAAATGAGAAATCCATTGGAACAATGATACAGAAAACAACAAAATCTTTAGGACCCTCTCCTGCTTCTTCTTTTAAACCCATCGAGTTTTCACATCAGGGAGTAATGAATGTGAAGACATCACATGATGACATAAAATGCTTGATAGCTGGAATGGTATTTCTCCTGCCATCTAAACTTATTCTCACAGATTTCAACAACAAGTCAATCAAAATGTTTGACATTAATAGTAACTCCATCACTGATCAACTAAAACTAGACACAAATCCCTATGAGATTACCACAGTTACCAAAGACCAACTTGCTCTCACACTACCTTACACAAATACAATTCAGTTTATATCTACCTCTTCAAACAGAATTTTTCTGAAACACAAACTGAAAGTAGATGGAGATTGTTATGGTATTACCTATTACCAGGAGAAACTTGCACTGACATTTGATTGCCCTCCCAAACTTGAGATCATTGATCTGAAAGGTAGAGTGCTAACAACAGTCACAACAGACTCCAGGGGTGAAGATATTTTCAGTGGGCCATTTCATGTCACATCCAATAGCAGCGCTATCTATGTAGTTGATAAAGATAAGCATAAAGTGTTTATGTTGAACTGGCGTGGTGAACTGACAGGTAGTTATGGAGATGTGAGAGCACCAAAATGTATTACTGTGTTAGAGGATGGATCTGTTTTTGTGACTGATCGCAACATGCATCATATATCTGGTGACTTAACGAAAGGCAAGGTTGTGCTGAAGGATATGAAAGGACCCTATGCTGTCTGTTGGTGTGGTACAAACAGTCTACTATACATCAGTTCTTTTACTGGGGATGACAAGCTAGACAAATGTATTCAAATCTTCAAGATGATGTAGTTGAAAAACAAATGTGTATACTAGTGCTTGGTAAAATCTCACATAAGAATCAATCCTATCAAATTATTTGAAACTAGAACCAATGGTCTCAGAAGAGAAGGTTTAATTTATCTATTAACATAAAAGGAAATGTTTTTAACAAATCAACGTGTCACAAAATCTGACAACTTTATGCCTCATGGCTCTGAAATCATTTTCAATGTAATCTGTCACTGTGTTTGACATCTAACTTGTGGACAAATATACCTATCTTGGACTAGTTTTTAATGAGTATCTAGATTTTAATGTAACTGCTAAGTTTGTGGCCCAAAGTGCGAGCCGTGCTCTTGGTCTAGTAATTGCAAAATGTAAATCAGTAGGAGGAGTCCCTTATAATGTTTATACCAAACTTTATGATTCTATTGTTTGGCCAGTTATTGGTTATGGCGCAGCAGTATGGGGTTGTCGATCTTTCTCTTCTATTAATGCTGTTCACAATCGTGCTAAGAGGTTTTATTTAGGATTTGGCAAGTATACGCCCAGCGCAGCATTGGCAGGAGAGATGGCCTGGCAGCCTCCAGTTGTTCGTCAATGGAAAAATATGATTAATTTCTGGGCACGACTATGTAATACTGGTAATGTCCGGATAAATAAACGGATTGCAGTGTGGGCTTTATACAGAGCAAACAATTCCTGCAAAACCTGGTACACATTATGTAAAAGCTAGATTAAAAGATTGCAATTTAGAGAGGTATTGTGATATTGTGAATCCTGCTCCTAAGCAGCATATTTCTGATATTGTTTGCAAGTCAGCTATGGATAGTTTTGTTAATGACTGGCATGAAAGTATAAATAGACATATTGGTAGCTCGGGAAGTGGTAGAAATAAACTTAGAACCTACTGTACTTTTAAATCAGAATACTGTGTTGAATCCTATTGTCAGTTAATACTACCGCCATTGCATCGATCAGCATACTGTAAATTTCGTTGTGGAGTTGCTCCAATTAGAATTGAAACTGGGAGATATGAGAATTTGGACTTAGAAGATAGAAAATGTCCGTTCTGTAATGCAGTAGAATCAGAATCCCATGTTGTGTTAGAATGTTCTTTATATAACTACATTAGAAGTAATTTGTTTGAGAAAGCAATATCCATAAGCCCGCATTTTGAAAATATGTCAGAGTCTGAAAAACTTGTATTCCTATTCACTAATACATTACTTGTAAGAACTTGTGCCAAAACCTGTTTTCTTATTCTTAGTAGACGTAAATCTTACCTTTGTAAATAATGTCTTATGTATGTGTTTTTTTCACCATATCATTGAAACCTCTTTATTGACCTCTAAGAAGTAGCTGCTAATCAGTTCATCTTCGATCTGATCGGGGTGATATTTGATCTTTTAAACCATTTCATAATTTGCGCATTAGTGCTAATATTATCTTTCAGTGCTTTATTCCAATTTCCTTTTAGCTTAATTTTATTACAGGATTAGCAACTACTACTTCTTAGTTTTATAATGTATTCTAACATGACTCACGATTGTGTCTCTATATACAAAGATTAGAAAAATTATGTTATATTAAACCATATACAACGCGGGAAACGATATGCTGTAAACATGACGTCATATTGCGCCGCATGACGTTAAATGAGCGTTCGCGTAGAAAATAAAGCTATGCATTTATTTACCTTTTGTAATATCTGGTCATGTTAGAATCGAAATAACATCCTTTTCAGCGTTGTTATCGTCTCATAAACAATTATTTGTCGTACTGATGCGCAGTTATAAACCACTCAGGCCTTCGGCCTTCGTGGCTAATCACTGCGTATCAGTACTCCAAATCATTGTTTATTAAACGACTAACACCGCTGGAACGGATGTTATTTCATAAACATACCATTAGTCTTTCTTGTGTAAATCTTGTGCAATATATGAGATAGTATATGTATAATATATGATATAGTCTCAGGTAATTCTTTCTTAGAATAGTCACATACATGGTGTTTTATTGTGTACTTTTATGTCTATATGTATGTATGTATGTATGTGAATGAGACTGAAATAAAAGATAAAAAAGATCTAACAAAGTGACTCAAAAATGGTCTGGGTCAAGGTCTTGAAAAGAGCAACCATTATTAACTTGTTTGAAGTGTGCATCAATGATACTAACCTTTATTTTCTTGCAACAGTTTTCATTATATAAAGGTCAATGTAAAGATATTGATCAAATGGCCTTTGATGGAGTGACCTCAAAATCAGTCCTAAATAATAACGGTATTAATTTTGAAGCTGTAAGCTGAATGGTTCTTGACTTGGTATGTTTGTGTGTTTTGGGGCAGAGGTGTTAGCTAATCAAGCCAATACTTTTGTATCATAGTAAGGAATGAAAGTGGAAGAAAAGAAATATATGAATTTTAAAAACTGAAAACAAATTAATGCTGTTAAATGAAAAACAACAAGACGTATACATGTAAATAGGAGATAACAAATAGAAACAAGAGCTGTCCCTCGTAAGTGACGAATGCCCCAAAAAGGTGATTCAGTCTGTGACCCTGACATTCAAGGTGTGGACCTGATACTTGCGCATGACACTTTATCTCCATGTGCGGAACATTTGTTCCAATTTGTTTTATAATATTTTTATGTATATCAGAATTACAATCCGGAAATGAATATGTGCAGGCATATATACAGGATTCTAAACTGTCTGACCTTGACCGTGAAAGTAAGGACACAGGACTTGCATGTGACATGTCATCTCCATGTGCTCAGCAATTGTGCCATGTAATTAATAAAATCCTTCCATGCTTGACAGAGTTACCAAGTATACAGGATTCCATTACCTTTAAACTATTCAGTATGACCTTGACCTTTGAGGTAGGGTCATTGGTCTTGGCAACGACACGCCATCTTGATGTGCTGAACATTTGTGCCAAGTAATTTTAAAATCCACAAATGTATAACAAAGTTACAGTCCGGACACGAATGTGTGCATATATACAGGATTCCATTACCTTTAAACTCTAAATGTGACCTTGACCTTTAAGACAGGGACGTGGGTCTTGTACTTGACACATTGTCTAGATGTGCTGAGCATTTGTGCCAGTTATTTTAAAATCCTTCAATGCATAACAAAGTTACAGTCCTTGAAACGAATGTGCGCATATATACAGGATTCCATTACATTTAAACTCTAAATGTGACCTTGACCTTCAAGACAGGGATTTGACCTTGACCTTTGAGGTAGGGTCATGGGTGTTGTACGTGACTTGTACGTTATCTTGATGTGCTGAACATTTGTGCCAAGTTATTTTAAAATATGTCAATGCATGACAAAGTTACAGTCTGGACACGAATGTGTGCATATATACAGGATTCCATTACCTTTAAACTAAAAATGTGACCTTAACCTTTAAGGCAGGGACGTGGGTCATGCATGTGGAAAGTCGTCTTGATCTGCTGAACATTTGTGCCAAGTTATTTTAAAATTCTTCAATGCATGACACAGGTACAGCCCGGACACGAAAAAATGTAAGGACGGACGGACGGTGTAATTTTAATATTCCCACCTTCAGGAGCATAAAAAAGCATGTCTGTAAATAAAAAAGTTCAGAAATACTAGTGCATAAGAAGTTGAAGATTTGTATTGAAATATATAATTAAAAGAACCAGAACCCAACCCAAGTATATAATTAAATCTTAGTATTGTTAAAGTGACTTGGACACACAGAACGTATACATGTAAGTGAGTGCATTTTGACAAACGTGCTTACTAACAATTAATGTACAGACACTTTGCATGTGATATCGTTTTGTCACTATAGATTTATATTCATTGATGATGTACTTATTGTAAATTCATAATTTTCACACAGAGGTTGTGAAAAAAGTTTTATTGTGATGGTGCCACTAGCCCGACTGTTTGATTTGAATATTCAAAGAAGAATCTATCAAGTACTTACAAACTCTTGAAGCGAGTGTTTTTTTTTTTCGGAACTCAGACCTAGACATTAAATTTGTATTTTCAAAATTCTAAAATTTCTATTAAAACAAATATACATGTGAATATATGGAGAACAGAGTTGATGGATTTTTTTATGTGTTTGAACTAACTACATGTACTTGTTATAATTTCAATACCAAATGAATGTCATGAGGAAAAAGATGGTATATATTTGAATAGGGTTAACTTGTTGATTGCTTTTCTATACTTGTTTTGAATGCAGCATGCAGTACTACTGATTTACTGATTTGTTCTATCAGTTTCCTAAACTGTAAAAGACCTACAACTTCCTATATTAAATTATGGTATTTCAGAACTGTAATACTAAATGTAACACAATGGTTTTGTAATTATACTTGTAAATCAGTTATTTTCCTCAATAAATTTGTTTCAAACGTATTTCACAGCATCAACTCTATTTTCATTCCTTAGGCAGCATACTAATGTTTAGGTGAATTCACACTGACCACTGCTAAATGGCCATATTGTTTCTGACATTTACTTAGAGCTGTATCAGTAACACACCATGAACAGTTTATAGTTCACACAAGGGTTAGAATTAGATATCCTGTAGAGCAGTCATTTGGATTAACAGTAACCTTCTACTAAGGAATTCCTGGCAAATGTTGGTCTAAATTACTGAGTCCTGACAGAGTACGAAACTACAAGAAAGACATAGAAGGGCTTATAAAAGTAATGAAATACATACACTATCATGACTGATCATCACTGATTTAGGGTTTATAAACAGTCTAATGATGAAAGAAAGCCTCTGCAAATTGATTTTTTAAGTCTTAAAACATAACAATTAATTTAAACAGACATCTTTGTAATATTTTGTTTTTCACCATTGGATTAAGACAATAAATAAAGGCATTACGTATTTCTTCTTTTTCTTCTTTTAATTTTGAATATATTGAACAGGAACTACACGTCCTAAAGTATAACTTGTTCTTGAAATACAATGGCTGTTCTTTTAACCCTCATCAATCAAGTGTATCAACGGCGCGTAATATATACTGTAGGTAATACTACAATGGCAAGCTGCCCTATATGTTTTGTGTTTCCATTTATTCACATAAGTAACAAGAGACCATGATGGCCCTATATCGCTCACCTGGTGAACAGAAAACATCTGCAATACATGATCTCATCTTAACAATTCCCGACAATAATTGTGCATTGGAGAAGAGCCCTGTGAGAAATTTTGTCCGAGAACCATCCAAGGCAATATAAGTTTAAGCATGGGTTGTTGAACTTTATGAAATGTCTTTACAAAGATAATAACAGTGATCTTATGGTCTCAGTTGTTGTAGCTGTCATCGTAGCCATAGCAACAGTTGTCATGGTAGTAGTAGTAATGACAGGTGTAGTTCTGGTAATACTGAACTCCATAACTACCCACAGCCACTGTTTATAAATCTTCTTAGACAACTTCTGCTCACTGTAGTAGTTATCACAGTAGTCATAACTACAAGCCAAACACCACAGCAGCCCCTACTACTTGTCATTGTTTACTTCTACTGAGAGTAACTTCTGCTCAGTGTTGCAGCCCCTACTACTATTTTCTACCGTGGCTACTACTGCCATGAGTATTTTTGACACAATACTACTATAACGACAACTACTACCATGGCCACAATAGCAATTTCTACCATGCCTCATAACACAACTTCTACAACGATTACTCGGGACAACTAATTGTATTACTACTCCCACAAGAAATACTTTCACTACACTTATTAGACTAATTGTAGTTGTAGTAATGACATTATAAGTTGCCAGAGAAATAGCAATAGTTGTGGTAGCTGTATCGTATAGTACATTGTATATTAGGGCTTTATTGTTGGTACTGGCTTCCCATATGACAAACGACCCCAGAAGAGGTTAGCTATTTTAGGTTTCGGATGATAGTGCAAGATACAGAAAGCGTTCTAATTCCAGAGACACCCCTGGTTCTTATACATATCAGGTGTATAGCACCCATACATGGGACCTCGGTTTTTAAGTCTCGTCCGAAAGACTGTTAGTAATATAAGTTGGTAAGCCCCGGGAATCGAACCTGCTACACCGAGATTACAAGTCTTGTGCTCTACCGATTGAGCTTACTCGGATGACATGATAGCTGTAGAACTTTATTTTGTTTTTATTAAGCAGTAGTATTCAACCAAAGACCATTTTAACAGTGCCTCTGGCAACTTGGTAATCGATCCCTGCGATGGGAGAGTCAACATCTGAACACGGTTTACCTCATCAATTCTTCCCGGGATGGGTAAGTACCAGACTCTCAGTCTCCGAAAGAAAATGTCACCTTTCTCACATAAAAGGATCAGCTTAAAAGAAAAGAAAGGCTCAATGATTTCAAGCCTTTACCACTACTCCACGGAGACACGTGGTCAAACTTTGAAGACAGATGATGTTAACCTCAATTCCTGGTTTCTGTACATTTTAGTTCTTTTATGCATATGTATAACGGTATAAACTAAGCAACTAATGCATATATCAGTTTTATTTTTTTTATCACTTATCTTTACAAAAAGTACCGTTTACACCACATACTTATACATCACTGAATATACATCTCTATACTATGGTGACCTGTATATTTTTAGAAGCTCTGATTACATGTTCAATGGTAAGGCACACTATGAAAACAAAACAATTTACACACAATATTTAAAATTTTTCAACTATGTTCAATAGGAATGAAACTATTGTAAATATTTATGTTATTTAGCTATAACTTTTGCAATGTGTTTTTTAATGATACTAAACCATTGGTAAATGTATTACATAAAATTGCAATTATCATATTACTTAGATACATTGTATGACCTCTAAATGCGGAAAAGATAACAACATTGTTAAATAATATAGATAAATTCAAGTGAGCATTGTTATCAAGTGGTTGCCAATAGGTGTGTATCTCTCACAATAGACTGCAGGAAACGGTTAACTTCAGATTCAAGTACCTCTGAGTGTCAAAATCATCATGCAGGAAGCTAAACGTCAATCTCTCCTTGTCATTTCACCCACGTAGTTTCAATTCGATGTGATCAATATGAAGAAATGTACATCATCACAGTACGTGTCCTCAGTATCCTGTCTCTTCAAAAAGCTGATTTGAATACAGGTCCTGACCTCTGACTCATTATAACTGTACAATGACGCTTCAAAGTTTTCATATTTCAATCAAGCAGTGTGTGCACTATAAGCAAGCGATAGCGGACATTGCCAAGCATTTTAGATTTGTTCATTTTAATTTGTCTTAGTGGATTCTGCTTACCCAACAAGGGTCAAGGACCCAAGGATCATCTGTGCTACATACCAGGAAAATTACAGGTAAGACAAAATAACAAATTACTTTACTTAATTTTCAAGTCTGCCTTTTTTGCTCTAAAACGCTTGAACATTTGTCTTTTTGATCATTTTCTCATAAAAAAAAGTTGGAGGTCGACAGTAATAAGTTATGGTCAGTCATGACACCGCAAACACCTATTGTTTTTTGCCTAAATGATATTTCATTCATTAAGTATCAATGTCGTCAGGCAAGTTCCACAAA
This sequence comes from Saxidomus purpurata, assembly GCA_022818135.1. Classification (NCBI taxonomy): domain Eukaryota; kingdom Metazoa; phylum Mollusca; class Bivalvia; order Venerida; family Veneridae; genus Saxidomus; species Saxidomus purpurata. Next base: position 1,320,917 of record JAFMSR010000018.1, on the reverse strand, counting down.
ATCAATTTATAAATTTTAAGGATGGGAACGAATATTCGAATATTCGCATTCCTTCCGAATATTCGAATACGATTTTCGGATTCGAATATTCGAATACGATTTTCGGATTCGAATATTCGTTCATTTTTTCGTTTTTTTTTCCATTTGTTTTAAAGTTCGACAAAACTTAAACAAACACACACGCAAGCCTTACAATATTTCATCAAATAACTAATTGCTTAATAGCCCCGGTCGGTGTTTTGATAACACGTGTCATAATTGCAAATTGCGGATCCTAAATTGCAAACAGTTTTTCAGTTTGTTGTTTTAGTAATTCACACGTGGGGTCATTATCTAGCGCCTTTATTTCATGTTTTGTATGGTGCGAATCTTAATGTATTGTTCAAATAATTAGCCACGAATTCGTTGATGTAACTCAAGGATAAACGTCATAGCTTTATATTAAAAAACCAATCATGTTCGATTACTCAATTGAAACCCAATCAAAAATCATTACTCAAAGAAATGCCGCACCAATGATATTTTGAAGAACGAAAGATTGATGCGAACTTTGCATCAAAGTCCGAATAATTACTTTACTTACGTAGTCAGCCCGGATAGCTCAATAGGTAGAGCACGAGACTTGTAATCTCGGGGTTGTGGGTTCGATTCCCAGGGCTGACCAACTAAAATTACTAACAGTCTTTCGGATGAGACTTAAAAGCCGAGGTCCCATGTATGGGTGAAAACCTGGCATGATAAAGAACCAGGGGTGTCTCTGGAATTGGGACGCTTTCTGTATCTTGCACTTTCCCCCGAAAACCTAAAATAACTAAACTCTTCTGGGGGCGTTGGTCATATGGGAAGCCGGTACCAACGATAAAACCCTAATATACCATACCATACTTAAGATCAGATTTGATATTATTTTCAATTTTACTACTTCTAAAAACGCTAAAATCTTGCTAAAATGCCTCCAGCAACTACATCACGTGCACGGAAGTTTTCTACGCGCTCAAGTGATAACAAAACTGCACCATGTAATCTCTGTCAGCAGCAGTTATCGTACAAGGGTACAACGTCCAACTTGCATAATCACTTTGATAGTCAGCATGCCTCTGCAGCAAGTTATGAACGCGATTGTACGACATATCTTTTTTAACCATCATGAATTTAATTGACAATTTCCCGAATAGTTATTAATTAGTTATTGGCGAACTATACATAATTTCGGATAAATACTTTTCGGATAGTACAACATTCAGAAGAGGTTAACAATTTGATTCGAATATTCGAATAGAAATTATAGTATTCGTTCCCATCCTTAATAAATTTAATTGCTCATTATTTTTCTATATAGTCTTCATGAATTTCCCTCTTTACCCGAATATGATGGTGCGGTTTAGTAAGCCCGCTAACTGAATCAATTAAACGGCGACAAAAGGGTCTGCCAACTGCAATAGCCCTACAACAAAAATTCAGCGAGCCAATAAGTGATTGCATTTTCTTTAAAGTTTTTTTTTTCATGTACTAAGATTTCTTCTATTTTGCAAATAACCTCCTCGATTTTAGAAATAGGGATTCGAACAGACATTTGGCTCGAATCAAGCTTTAACTACCCAAGAACACGAGTACCTCTGCCGGGCCTTCAGTTTTTTCGTCTGATAATGGCACACCTAATTCTGACATTGTGCCTTTAAATATATTTCGGGCGTGAACACACGACTCTGTCGTTTTCGCCCCTCCCCAAAAAATCGTCTAAATAATGTATCAATTTGTCTGACTTAAGATTTAATTTCACGCAAAATTCTAGAAATCTTTCGAACGTAATGCAACTTATAGATGCACCAAAAGGAAGTGCCTAACAATTCAAAATCTGATGATTGTATTGGTAGTAAACGATATGCACTCTTTATATCAGACTTAAACAATTTGCAACCTTGACCTAAATTTTGGACTAATTTAACTGCTTCATCGAAACTTGTGTACTGGACTGTGCATAAGGCCGGGTCAATAAAATTGTTTATTGACTCGCCCTCAGGATAAGATAAATGGTTAATCATACGAAATTCGCCAGGGGTTTTCTTCGGAACTAGGCCTATGGGGGAAACGATTAAGTTGGGGAGTGGGCGCCGGACAAACGGGCCGGCCACCCTCCCTTTCTGTAATTCTTTGTTAATTTGAGACCTAATTATATCAGGATTCAACGCTGTAGAGCGTAAATTTTTCGAATCCCGTGAAAACATTGGTCCACTATACTGAATGGGAAAACCCTGTGTAAAACCCTGAATTAAAAAGTTCGCTTCATCCTTATCATAAGAGCATGAATAGCGTTTTAAAGCTTCTACCTTGACTGGCGATTTTGTTATATTGACAATATCAAAATTATAAGGCTCTTCAGTTGTAACCTCGCTTGAGCTACTGTCTTTGAAACTGGCCCCGCCCTTGACCTCTGAAAGGTCTACGAGACCCCCTGCCTCGAAAATTACTAGGAGGTCTTGAAATTCGAGAATTCGCAGACGAACTCTGCTGATTGCAATTAACTTCAGGGTGCGGAGCTGAACAGGTACTACAGACATGGGCAAATTTGCAGTTCTGCCAGACACAGTTACCGTTATTGAAGTCGTAACACGTGTATCTACGCGTGCTTAATTGGGCAATTTTACGGTGTCCTTAACTTGCATGCATCGCCACCACAGGTCGTTATTGATTTGCGACCAGGATGCGGGCGATATGGCCTGACGTAAGCGGAACTGCTCGTCATAGGTGCGCCATGCCAGGTCTCCCTGACGCATAACGCATCCCCTAACAGTATACATGTACATGTAGTGGAGCATTTCATGGACTCTGTCAATGTGCGATAATAGAAAATAGTTCATGAGTTAAGGATGTTACCATATACCCTGAAAATAGCTCATGATTTAAAGATGATACCATGTATGCTGAAAATGGTGTTTACAGGTCTCCGTGTACATATATAAAGCCATGGTGTTTACAGGTCTCCATGTACATAAAGCAATGGTGTTTACAGGTCAAACTTGGTCAAGATACTTGCCCAATAAACATTCACAAATCGCTTTGGAATTGAGACCGAAAAAAACCCTAAATTTGTTCTAGTCTGGCCAAAAAAAGAGCAGTAACTCCAGAGTGACTGGGGCAATTTGACTGGTCATCAAACTTGACTGTGATATTATGCCAATAAACATTCTCAACAAGTTTTGCAAAGTTTCAAAGAGTTGTGGACAACTGTGTCTACGTCACCCTTCCACCCAACTGTCCGCCATTGGTAATCCCATAATACTGCACGCCATGGCGGGCTTATAAAATTAATGAAAAACATACACTATCATGACTGATCATCACTGCTTTAGGATTTTCAGTTGTTCCAGACTGAAAGTATATAAACTATAACAAGTAAAATATACAGCAAAGTCTATGTTCCCATAAGTCCCTTTCCAGTCATGCTGTTTTTATCCTCATTAACTTTCTAAATGTTACAAATGAACTTGTCCGTTTTAGAATTGCATTACACTCTTCATTCTTTGAATGGATGTCTCACAAACTTGGGTGGCCGTTCTTTCATAAAAATATTGCCATTTCTGAAATTGAATTTTTGTCAAAAAGTATGACTCTATCACAAGGTTATCTTTTATCGTAGATGCACTCTTTGGGTATCACCTATGTTTTTTCTAACTGTATATTGTTACTTATTGCAGGAACCCGATGCTCTTCGACAATATATACAGTGCAACCTCCCTACAACAGCCATCAATCGGATGAATGGAAATTGGCTGTTGTCCAGAGGTGGCTGTTGATCAGAGGGATTATTTTGCGGTAATATATGATCAGCCTTTTTGTTGTTTTTAATAGGGTTTAATACAGAATGTCAAAGTGGCAATAAAAGTAGTGTTTCGGGATATAAACTATAAGTATCTTATATTTTCTTTTCAAACACATTCAAAACGAAATTTAAATCATGAGAAGTTAAGTTTTTGGTAATATAATGATGTACGATGGCAGGTGCAGACTGCAGGTAATGTCTGAGGTATTACATTTCGGATGTTTTGTGCACAGATGGTGCAATGATCATTTAATACCGTGACATACTTTAAAATATTTAATATTTGTTATTTTTGAAATTAAAGGTGATGCAGGTGTTTGCATGTTCAGGTGTCCATACTTTTCTGTATATAAAAACCGGCACAAGCTTCCCGTCGCGGATTCTGTATTGTATGTTTTACATGAACATACATAATTAGATTTGTGTTTGATACGTTGATATGTTGGGTAAAACGTAAACCTTTTCCTTACTTGAGCAGTAACTAACAATATATGACAATAGACCAATAATTATATGTATGTCGTAGTATATCTCGGGGAAACAAGAAATGGGCGCTGGTAACATCTTTTGCGACAATGAACCAATTTTGGGATATTGGTGTACATAAATATCAGAATCCAATATTTGGCGACTGTCGTATACAACGGTAAACCATTTCTGACCTCGTAGTGTGTCTGAACAGTAAATACTCCACAAAAGACTAATTTATGGATGTCGTAGTGTATCCTAGGAAACCAGAAATGGGCGACTGTTGTGTACGTATACATGTACATCCATTTTGTGGGCGAATTTCGCGTCCGAAAATTGCTTTATGGAAACCTTTTCCGGTCAAAATCTTGACGGGCAGTTGGTGTGTTTCTTGGCCGTTTGAGAGGTTTTCTGTCAATTCGGGATGAAAAATAGTGGCCGCTGGCCGGAGTTTGAAGGTTGCTGATGGTGGGAGGTAAAACATATAGAAAACCCAACGGGGGAATTAAAACTGGCTGTTGTGAGGAGGTGGCTGTTAGTGGGAGGTGACCGTTAGTGGAGGTTACATTGTAATATGAACTAATTATCCTTATTAAGTTATTTTCAGTTCATCTAAATAATAATATGTTTTTCAAACAAACGTATCTGCCGCATCAAAGTTGCTTTAGTACCTATATATAAATGGCCATTGTAAATTATAAGTTTCTACTGCGCAATAAAAGTATATGCACTGTTGCAGAGTAACTATTGTGTATCTGATGTGTAGAACAATACTGCAGGTATATGTTACCGTCTGGCAAAAAGCTTTAATTTTCCTGCTTCAAGGGCTGCTCAATTACCATACCAGTCACGAGTTGACTATAAATAACATACATATATATCGAGGGGTTAACGCGAAACTACAATATCTGCCTCTATTTCTATATACACTTACAATGGTTTTACGTTGATCCATCGATATGCAAATTCATAATGCGGGATATTGAATTACTGTTTAAAACAAGGTAAAAGATAGTACATTTATAACTGTTGGCTCCAGCTCAAATTAAATTATTTCACAAAAAAATAAAACGTGAAAGAAACAAATCTTTATAAAGCAAGAAGCCACAGGGACGTAGCTGGGCAAATACAGTTTATATAGGGGGTTGGATTCATGCTCCCCAGAAAATTTTGAGATTATTTATCGCCACAGCTGCATTCTTTCATATCAATCTTTAGATAAACGTATGAAGTGTCAGAAACATTTGGGTGGACTTATCACATCATTGCACGTTTTTAGAAATCTAAGATGGTGCCCAATATGGCCACCAAAATAGCTAAAACCACTAATAGAACATGTAACGTGTTCAATTCCTACACTAATGTGAGTAAAAATCGAACGTAGAACGAAAATACAACACAACAAATATATTTAGATACAATGAGATTGAGATTAGCCACAAGGTCAGAAACATTGAAACTATTGACACCGAAACACGCAAATGTCGGGCATACAGGAAGGAAATCTCTTGGACAGACCTGACAACGAGGATTTTAAAAAATCAGAAGACATTGCTATGTGTCATCCTAAATGGTGCAGAAGTTAGAACTAGCAATATCTGGAGAAGGAAGGCCATCGGGCGTGTCCCTAGTATAAAATCTAAATATAGGCGCTGAAAAACTTGCTCAATAATGTGTTTGTTTGTTTGAAATTTTACTAAATATCTTCATTTTCATCATACATGTAAAATGATTAAACACGAGATTATGTTCAAAGCAGATGAGTTTGCTGTGCACAATACCTTTAACCTCCCTATCTCCTGAGTTTTTATTACATTTTTGACATTTTAAATTGTTTTCATTTTCAAAACAATTTGTAGGCCCGGGCCTGCTGTGCCTTATAGCAGTTACGCCCCTGTCTACAAAGTCCTTTATTAACTAGCATTTCATAGCAAAGCGGACTTTGGAATATCTCCAATGGCTTAAAGGTGGAATTCGCTGCTGGTACCGAAAATTTAAACTTTAAACGCATGGATCAGTAAATTCAAATTAAAAACAATAACAAACTTAACTGAACTGGAATATTTCCAACTTGAATCCAAACATCAAACTCAATCCTCCTTACTATAACTTTCGCTTAGAACTCCTTGTCCAAGAATAAGCACAAATGCACGGTAATATGACTTTAATGGTTGTTGAGAGCGTAAGAGATGGCGTTCAAGAGCGCGAAACCCGTACATACCATGCGTCGCTGGAATAGATGGAAAGTCGTTTTTTTTGTAAATTGCTTTACAAAAATAAAACAACATTTAAGATCATTGAACCGGAGCCGTCATGGCGCATTGGTTGCTCGTTCGCCTCAGGCTTCGGGTTCGATTCCTACCATAGCCATGTCGGTAGTGTCCTTAGGCAAGACACAAACAATTCCTCACTGCCTCTCTCTCTCTCTCTTCGAGGTTGATGCCATCTGGAATGAGTCTCGAGAGCGATTAATCTAAGTTGTAAGGACTTGTTTCGTAGTCGAGAATAAATAAATTAGTATATATATATTGAATTATTAAAAAAATTAAGACTCCATCTGTGAGTTTAACTGAAAACCGAAAGGGAAGGTTCAAACATGGAATGTCGTAAACTTACATTTCCAACAAGGAAGTCAAAGACCCGCAAATCTAGCAATGTAAACATCTTTACGCGGCTGAAAGAAGATCTTGAGCCTCAAAACGGAGTGGATTGCACTTGAAATATATCATTAATTAATCATGTAGAATCATGAGGATAATATCGTACTTCTAAAATCTGTAATAAATGCCAATGACTGTATAACTCTGGACTGTCGAAGAGTATTCGTATGTTGTCAGTTACATGAACGTATACGCGAATAGCCTGTACCTTTTGCATTGGTCAGCTTGGTTTCCACAATTAAATCAAAATCTGACAAGCCTTTTCAGAAAAAAAAAAGCATTTCTAAATATATGGCCCAATCCCCCATAGGGTTGGGGCAGTGGGTGTATGATGGATATTAGAAAGAGTGATCATTAAATTATTGGAGCCAATTACAATTAAATTTTGATAACCGGTTCCAGAAATATAGAATTTTAAAATCCAAGGACCACATTGACAAGTAGCTCTTATTTTACTAAGAAAGATGTCTTACCGGCAGAAATGAACTTTATTTGTACCAAAAACATTCATAACTTTACTTTTTAAATCGATGTACATGCTATAAATATAGAGCAGTATTTTTTTCAATGATATTGCAAAATATAAAAAAGACTTTATGGCAACTCTTGTTCGTGACAAAGCAACTTGAATACAAGAGAAATTAATATGTCAACATTGTTTTAGAGTGAATAAAACATGGTTCTATCATTATCCTATCAGTATATGTCTTTTACAATGTCAGTAAATTCAAAAAAATCCTGGGACTGTAATGTTTTCATATTGACTATAGAAGAAAATAACAATTAAAGGGCAATAACTCTGGAGCAACAAAGCAAATATTGACGAAAGTTACGCGTGCGCCGCGGCATTATGCTATTGCATACTTATTGTTAGTTTCATCAAATTATATCTATTAGTTCCTTAGTTATGGCTCCGGACGGACAGACGGACAACGCCAAAACAATATCCCTCCGTCTTTGGCGTGGGATAACTAAGAATCTGATTATGAAATGTATGAGGTCGTGAAACCCAATTTTAATCAAATCCCTTACAGTTACTCTCAACAACACTGCAGAAATCAAGTCACAATATATAAGGTCTTACATATAACACGATTCCTTTCCCTTTTTGAGTATTTTGTCGTTTCAGAATTATAATAATATTCTTTAAGCATAGTTTATAGTTTAATATGCCATGAAGCCCGTCACTGACATAATATACATGTACAAGAAATTCTTTCAAATATATGTCAGTGTTTTATTTGCATATTCCAGAGGAAAATATGGCTGTCTCGGGTAAAAAAACATTGAAAGAAATTTCTTCTACACTGTCTCGTGGGTCCGGCGAAGACTTTGATCTTATTTGTCAACCTTGTGACACAGATGACCTTCGACTTCCTGCCTTCGGTTTCTGTCGGGATTGCAAGGAACATTTGTGTGAGTCATGTTTCATTCATCATAAAAGAGCTAAACCCTTAAGACACCACATACTGCTGGATAAACAAAACATGCCACAAACACAACAACTGTCAACATCAGCCCATACTGGTCAATCTGACAACCTTACAAAACCATGTCCTAAACACACGAAAGAAGTGATCAAGTTCTACTGCCATGACCACAAAGCACTTCTATGCAGTGTTTGTGTGACACTGGAACATATAACTACAGGCTGTCGTATCAACTATATACCAGACATATCTCAACAGAGCTTAAACAGCAAAGAGTACAATGACATCCTTAGAAGTATGGATGTCTTAACTAAGAAATGTCAAAAATTACCACAAGACCTGAAACAAATGACAGCAAAGTCTAACACTTCCTTAACATATATTATAGTAGAAACCAACAAGTTCAGACATGAGATGAACCAAAGGTTAGATGTACTGCAGAAAGCTGCTGAAGGTGCAGCAAATACCGTTCAAAAAGAGAACTACACCAGACTACGAACAGCCGAAACAACGTGTAACGATGCAATAAAATCATTAAAGGTATCATCAGACGCCATCAAACAACTCAACACAACAAAACAAGCAAACAGACTATTCATGGAAATGAAATTAGCTGAACAAATGGTTCAAGATAATGAGAATCAGATCTCAATGCTACCATCACCAGATGCTATCAAAGAATATCACTTTCAACCGAATTCAGCAATATCAACTTGTCTTAGAAACGAGACATCCATTGGCACATTGTTACAGAAAACAACGAAACCCTTAGGACCCCCTCCTGCTTCTACTTTTAAATCCATCCAGTTTTCACATCAGGGAGAAATTAATGTGAAGACATCACATGATGACTCAAGCTGCTGGATAATTGGAATGGCATTTCTCCTGCCATCTAAACTTATTCTCACAGATCTAAACAACAATTCAATCAAAATGTTTGATATCAACAATAATTCCATTACTGATCAACTAAATCTACACACATGTCCCTATGAGATTACCACAGTTACCAGAGACCAACTTGCTGTCACACTAGTTCATTCAAATATAATTCAGTTTATATCTGCCTCTTCAAGCAGACTTTCTCTTAAACACAAACTGAAAGTAGATGGATATTGTCATGGTATTACATGTCAGCAGGAGAAACTTGTACTGACATTTTGTTCCCCTTCCAAACTTGAGATCATTGATCTGAAAGGTAAAGTACTAACAATAGTCAAAACAGACTCAAGGGGTGAAGATATTTTCAGTGAGCCATGTCATGTAACATCCAGCAGCAGTGCTATCTATGTAGCAGATGAAGGTAAGGGTAAAGTGTTTATGTTAAACTGGCGAGGTGAACTGACTGGCAGTTATGGAGGTATGGTAAAACCAAGCATTACTGTGTTAGAGGATGGATCTACTTTTGTGAATGATCGCAGTAAGAACAACATGCATCATGTGTCTTGTGACTTAACCAAAGGCAACATTGTGCTGAAGGATCTGAAGCGGCCTCAAACTATCTGTTGGTGTGGTACAAACAGTCTACTATTCTCCAGTTCTTATACTGAGATTGACAAAGATGACAAAGTCATTCAAATCTTCAAGATGATGTAATCCAAATAAAATGTGTATACTAGAATTTGAAAAATACACGCTGTTCATTTCATATTGAAAAATTAAAAACAAATTGGTGTAAAACATTTACATGTATATAAAACTGGCGTGGTGAACTGACAGGTAGTTATAATGCTATGAGACAAAAGCACGCTCTGAATATATCAGAGGATGGATCCATGTTTGTGAGTGAAAGAACAATATACACCGTGTATCTGGTGACTTCAGGAAAGGAAATGTTGCACTGAAGGATCTTAAGTTGCCCTATGATGTATGTTGGTGGAACTTTACATCAGTTCTTGGACTGAGAGTGACAAAGATGATAATTTCATTCAAATATTCAAGATAACATGATAAAAATGTTGTAGCAAGTGTAAATTTGTGTTTGAAATCTGGTTGAACAATCTTATTTAAGGCTCATTTAGGAATCAATCTCTCCAAATTATTTGAAATTGAAACCAATGGTTTCAGAAAAGAAGATCGTTTAAGTTAAATGTATCTATTATATTAACATTTAAGGAAAACTAGCTCCATGTTCTTTAAACAAATCAACTCTTGTTTCAAACGACATGTGAACTTTGAAAAAATATGCTTCTTGGCTCTAAACTCATTTTAATGTAGACTGTTACTGTGACCTTGACCTCTAGCAGAGTGAATAAGAAACTGTTGTAGATTTTGTTAATAGCAACTGTCATATATATGACCAGCGACACAGGAAAAGGGGCATTCGGACAACATCGGCTTTCTTTACATATTTTGAACATACAATATTTTAATATTAATATTTAAAACATTTAGCTACCTCTGGTAAGTAGATACAAAATAACAGCCCACTGAATATGTACATTTACGGCGTCACTGTTAATTCTGTAAAATGATGTCACATATCATAATTTGACGTCAAAACTAACGTTAATTTATATGGACAGTAAATTAACAACTAAAGTATTATCTAATAGCATCATACACATTCGATGGCAAAATTATTAATCTTTTACATACATGTAATATTTATTGAAAACTTTTATGTCATTCTTCCACAGTTCGTACTTTTTCAGTTAGTAACTACAAGAATGGGTTCGTATCACTGTTGCTATGGCAATAGTCCTATAGTAGAATTTTGTAACAAAAAAGATGTTTCTCTGCAGGAAAATATGGATAACAGGTTTTAACTTTAATTTTGTATTTGCAGAGTTTGACACAAAATGCCTTTTTTATGATTTCTTTCAAAAAGCGCTTAAAATAACAAATGTCCGTAGGCCCTATTTTCGAGTGACGAAAACTTATTATAATTATTATTTATTTGTATTATTCATTATAATTATTTTTGTTTGAAGCGTACGCCACTGATTCTCAATTAATTGTCTTGACATGACTAGTTTATTGTTTGGACCTGTATCGGTCTGGGGCAGGTTTAATAAAAAACGTTCAAATTGCCAAAATATGCATTTTTAGAAAACAGAAAGCGTTAAAAATATGAGCTACCCTGTTTTCTTAGATGATTTTTCAGTAATAAATAGCTATGTTATGAGTATTTGAAAACAGCTTGTATTCTTATGAGTATCCGGCTTTGGGCCACATACATTTGAAGTACATTGTATGAGGTCTAGAATCGTTGCCAACTATTTCAAATAATCAATACCTATTTTAATACTAAATTTATTACAAATCATGTAAACATCAAAGCTCACGTGTTTTTCGTGTTGTTTTTTTGCTAAATTGCTCAAATTAGCACTCTATTAGGCCAGCAGAATAAACATGTCTGTCTTGAAACAATGATCAATGTGACATTGAAAAAATCATATGGGGTCATCCACTTATCACAAATAATCACAGTATATTTATAACCACAGTATTAATTTTGAAAGACTGTAAGTTTAATGGTTCTCGCGTTACTTATGATAAGTTTTCAAGTTTTATTCAATTTCTTCCAGAAGGTCTTAGACCCATGTGGCAATACATGCATATACAAATCACAAATATGGCAGAATACTTTAAACATTATAAATATTGACAAACACAATGTAACTGATGACTACAACAATATACCATCGCAAAGTATTATATTAAATGACCAAATGTGAAAATCAAATGAATATTCTTTTATGTTTTAGTTGTTTAGACACGTTTCATAAGGATATCTAGCAATCTAACACCTTATATCTGTTTACAATTGTTAATTTGTCATTGAAGTTATATTTGTAAGGATATTTCCTTTTTTGGTGGCGTTTGTGTCAATTTAGATCATTTGCAAGAATTAATTTGTGTTGAATATTTTCTGATATATGCCACATCTGTATATTCTAGATTTACTTTGTATTCATTTGTTACATTCTGTTATTGTCTTTAAACCATATTGAGTAGCGTGTTTTCTAATTTTTCGCAGGTATCACTATACCTCAATGTAAAAAACTTTGATGTAACACAAAAACAAGTTTACTTTAAACTTTTGTGCAGGGCTATCACATGTACACTTGCAAACATAGTTTCTTCACACGTTTATATCTTGGTTGCTATATAAATGATATGGACATTAAAAATTCATTTCAATTGGTTGGAGTTTAAGTGTTCTATAATACTATGACTAACTAAGCGGGTACAGATTACTCCTAGAGCAAAAAGTCTCCTCTGTGTTTATATAAAGGGGCGGACTATATAAAAGCAGATATGATTTGAATTCTTTAGTGTGCATGTTCATGTATTTTTTAATACAAAATACATCCGTTTGTCATCAAATGAACATTCATCTGAACACCTCAAGATGAACTATTGTGGTTAGTTGTCTGTCTGTCATTCCGTTCGCCCATCTGTACGCACTTTAAGCTAACTCTGTCATATTTAGATTGAACCCTACTAGGATCAAATCAAAATAATAGAGTGACGAGGCCATATGATTACTGTTTTATCAAATGTTTTGTCAAAGAAGTAATGTCGGATCAATAATAAAGTCTTTTCGCACATTTCAAATTCCGGGTACATGTTATGTTAAGTCAATGCTAGATCATAAGATACAATTGAAGGAAATCTTTGTTAAGATGTCTTAAGTTATTTCAACTGAACAGAGCAATATTTATCTTAATCTGGGTATGCCATGTCAACATTCTATTGAGCGCGGCACACTGAAATTCAACAATTATGTATATAAGATATTAAAGTAGATAGATCGTGTATTGTACAATGTATGTTGTTTTAAACAGCTCGAGTTTATAAAATTAAATTTACGATTGAAATAAGACCTATACACTTTAGAAATATATGCGTGAATGCGCATCAAGAGAGCCGCAGGGGCCAAACCTTGATTAAAGTGATGATTTTAAAATGTCGTAAGTAAATTACAAGTGTACTAATAAATACCTGTATGTCCAAGAGAAAACTGTTATAAACACTTGTATTTTTTTTGGGGGGGGGAGGGGTCTGCCTAATCTCCTTTCTCCGCCCTCTCACTTTCCCTTCCCCTCTCTGCAACCTCCGCCCGCCCTAGTCATCGGCTATCCGTTCTCACATACTCTTCGCCGAACATTGCTGTATATTCTTTTTCTACTGTGATTTTCACTTTTCATCTGCTTTTCACCTGCATTTCAATTATTACTTTCTCGTTTTTCCCTTCGTGCGCTTATTGTCATGGGATAGATTTTTCCCATGGTACTCTACGGTACTCTTTCACAATTTACTTAGCTATTACTAGGCTATTAGTCAGCTACTATGTCACTATATACTCCGGACATGCCAGTGTATGTCCTTCGAATTTCCGTTTACCAGCGTTCCTACTTTCGGACTTTGTCACATGTTATCAGAGACGTACTCGGTACAAATGGAGAAACTTTGAAATTTGACAAGGCAGTTTTTGTCGAAAGATGGTGAGAGATGAAATGAAATTAAATGAAGTGGAGAGTCCAGCTTTCGGCGGGGTTCGAACCCACGACCTTCCGCTCTTGCGTCAAGTGTACTAACCACTGAGCTATAGAGGACTCATACGCTTGTATTTATAGTTTAAAAAATTCACACATGTACATTTTTGCTGTTCTTATAAATTTGCACTTACAACTTTCTATAACGTTGATGCATTTAGCTTAAAATGCATTCTTTCTGTTACTCAGTCAGAAGCTGGTGGGCTAAAAAAATGTCTACTCGAGATAGTGAAATAATGAGTTTATTTGATCTGAAAGTTGGATAAATTTTTCATTTTAGAAGTATGAAAGTACATAAGAACATGGGCATACATTTCATAAAGCGGTTACAAGTACATTTTCTAATCGTTAACGGTGGCTATATTCACTGAGGCTGCAAGGTGTTAAAGTCGTCCTGAAAAGATAACAAAAACACATATAGTGAGTGCAACATTTATAAGTTTTTATTTAGTTTAAATGCTCTTACGCTTGTTCAGACTTTTTGCCTTGGTCCTTTTTGGTCGTAAACGGTGTATTTAGGCTTGACCCAGACAATGACGGCTTTTTTGTATAGATAAAAAACGATCCGGCCGGTGCCCAAAACTCTTCAATTTATTGATAGAATTTTAAATATCTGTGATAATACACTGTCATTTCTTCGATGATTTTCAGTTTGGGATTGAATCTGGTTTATATAGGGTCAACAATGGGGTCGTAGTTTCTCAAAGTAATATGACCATCAGGTCTTTGTCACTTTTTGTAAGCACTGATTTATTGTGACTTTGGTTTGAAACAGTGACATCTGGCTGTTTAAAATTGTCCATAAAGTACAATGTAGTGCCAAATTAGCAATTTTTTGTTGAATCAACACAGCTGCTCTGTCGAAGACTGTTTACTCGGGTAAGAGGTATATGGCCATCATTGACTTCGAGTATTGTTTACATGAATCATGTGACAGAATGTATTGGTTGCCTGCAATAATGATGAATTAATGCAGGATATAAGTCATGTGCATGTATGCAGTTGATGTACAAGATCGTACATTTTCAAACATGCTCAAGTCAAAAAAAGTACCGTAGATGTAGCAAAATCACTGAGTTGTTAAATTTTTAAAATCCGTTATATACAAGACTTAATTGATTTATTCAAAGGTTAGGTTCACTTGTAATTGGAGGTCATTGAAGTATTAAAGATCTCTGTATGAATATGCTGTATATGTCGTAATGGCAGTAGAAGTCACCATAACAACATAAGTACCATTGTGATAATCGTAGCTCTTGTATTTTGTTCTCATTACTTATGTATGAAACTGTATAAACTATCAGTATTATCAATTTCATCACTAATCTATACAAAATGTGCCATTTACAACACATTACTTATACATCATTGAATACACATATCTATACTATCGTGACATGTAAAATGTGTATTTTAGAAGCCCTGTTTACATGTACAGTTGTAAGGCACAATATGAAAACAAAACAATTCAAACATATATATAACGTCTCCTATATTTTCTTGAAAATGCAACAAACACGAAGAAAAACAGCTTCTATCTATGCATTTCATTTGATTCAAAAGATAAACACAAATCAATAAATAAAAAAGCTGCCCTTCAGAAAACGATGAGCAAAATTTGTTGTAAACTTATACTTCAGACACATCTATCATTCCATTCTATATTTGTCGTAGGGTGCAAAAACCAACTATGGGTCTTTACTTTCATATCTTTGAAATCCTATCTGACTCTATACTGTACTTATGCTTCCGTGCCTTTACTCCCCTTTTCTTTCGCCCATATTGCTAATTTTCGCGCGAGACCTGCTGTTTGAGCAATCGCCCGGAGTTTGTCCATAATCCTCTCCCATACTATCGACACTGCCAATAACCCAGTCGGTCGCACCTCTTTCAGGGTTTCCACAAGTGTGCCCTTAAAATAGTTAATGTTAAGCGATGTTGCAATGTACCCAGAAAATAGTTCATGATTTAGAGATATAACCATGTATCCAGAAAATAGTTCATGGTTTAGATATTTTACCATGTACCCAGAAAATCGTCCATGATTAAGATATGTAGTCACTTATATTTCATAATTCAGAAAAGTCAGCACTTCTAGATTTAGAGATGTTGACATGTACCAAGAAAACATTTCATGCTATACAGATGTCAGCATGATTTAAAGATGTTGACACGTATCCTAGAAATATTTCAAAATTTAAAGCTGTTACTATGAAATATAAAAATAGTTCAAGATTTAAAAATGTTACTATTTACCCTGAAAATAGTTCATGATTTAGGTGTTACAATCTACCCTGAAAATAGTTCATGATTTAGAGATGTTATCATGTATCCTATAATTAGTTCAAGATTTAGAGATGCTGACATGTACACTGGAAATATTTCATAATTTAGAGCTGTCACAATGCATGATGAAAAATAGTTCAAGACTTTAATGATGTTACCATGTACCTTGAAAATAGTTCATGATTTAGAGATGTTACCATGTACCCTGAAAATAAGGGAGATAACTACAGACAGTAAAAACGCTACAAGTTACAATAAGTTAGCAGCAGTGCATTATCAGATTACATATATTATTACAATAGATCTCAATGCTACCATCACCTGATGATATCAAAGAATATCACTTTCAACCAAATTCAACAGTATCAACTTGTCTTAAATAAAGAAATCCATAGGATCATTGATACAGAAAAAAGCAAAATCTTCAGGATCCCCTCCTGCTTCTTTTTTGAAATCGCTCAAGTTTTCACATCAGGGACAAATGAATGTGAAGACACCACATGATGACTCAAGCTGCTGGATAACTGGAATGGTATTTCTCCTGCAATCTAAACTGATTGTCACAGATCGCAGCAACAATTCAATCAAAATCTTTGATATCAACAGTTATTCCATCACTTATCAACTAAAATCACATACATATCCCTTGAAGATTACCACAGTTATCAGAGACCAACTTGCTGTCACACTACCAGACAACAAGACAATTCAGTTTATATATGTCTCTTCAAACAAACATTCACTGAAACACACACTGACAGTAGATGGATATTGTTATGGTATTACCTGTTACCAGAAGAAACTTCCACTGACATTTTTTGACCCTCCCAAACTTGAGATCATTCATCTGAAAGGTAGAGTAATAACAACAGTCAAAAGAGACTCCAGGGGTGAATATATTTTCAGTTGGCCATATCATGTCACATCCAACAGCAGCTCTATCTATGTAGCTGATGCAGGTAAGCAAAATGTGTTTATGTTAAACTGGCGTGGTGAACTGACAGGTAGTTATGGAGGTGTGGATGTACCAAGAGGCATTATTGTGTTAGAGGATGGATCCATTTTTGTGAATGATCGCAACAATGACAACATAAATCATAAAGTTGTGCTGACGGATCTGAAAGCACCATATGATGTCTGTTGGTGTGGTACAAACAGTATACTATACATCAGTTCTGGTACTAGGAATGACAAAGATTTAAACTTTCATAAAATCTTCAAGATGATGTAATCAAAATAATATGCGTATACTAGTGTTTGAAAATTTTACTTTTAGCTTTCTATTATATACAAGAAATTTGGTGTAAAACGTTAACGCAAAACTGGGATGGTGACCTGGCAGATAGTTATGATGTTATGAGACAAACGCAAGCCCTGAATATGTTAGAGGATGCTTCCATTTTTGTCAGTGAAAGAACTACATAGATGTGTATTTGGTGACATCAGGAAAGGGAAGGTTGTGCTGAAGGGACAGAAGCTGCCCTGTGATGTATGCTGGTGGAGTGGTGACAGATAAACTTTACATCAGTTCTTGTACTGAGAGTGGCAATAATGACAATTTCATTCTAATATTCAAGACGACTTAATCAACAAATTTGTTAAGTGTATATGTGTTTGAAACATGCTTAGAGCAATCATGATAAAAGCTCACATAAGAATCAATCCTATCAAATTATTTAAAACTGGAACCAATGGTCTCAGAAGAGAAAGTTTCATTTATCTATAAACATTTAAGGAAAACTAGCCCTATGTTTTTAACAAATCACCATGTGTCACAAAATTGACAACTTTATGCCTTATGGCCTTGAAATCATTTTCTATGTAATCTGTCACTGTGAACTTGATCTCTAACAAAGTGTCTAAAAATGGTCTGAGTCAAGGTCTTGAAAAGGGCAACCTTCATTCATTTGTTTGTATCGAGCACCAAAGATACTAACTTTATTTTATTCCAACAGTTTTCATTATATCAAGGTCAATGTTCAGACATTGATCAAATGATCTTTGATGGAGTGACCTCAATATCAAAACCCGAAATAATAATGGTATTAATTTGAAGAATGTAAGCTGAATGGTCCTTAAGTTGTTCCCTAGAATCTACTTGGTCAACTTTCAGATTTACCATTTCTTCTTTAAACTTATTATTATTATTATATTACCTTACAAAATGGCCATATCGAATTATTGCCCAAAAATACTTTAAACCTTGTAATGCTTTGAAATTAAGCAAGAAATAGGTCACACCATGTTATTTCCCTTATTGGCTGATAAAAATGAATAATACCTGACAAAAGGTAGAAAATTTCTTTTTTTGATTAGGATAGTAAAATAAGACCTTTTTTTAACAGATTTTCATTGTATTCAACTGGAATTGAAAATTTTATACAGAAGCGTATTATTTTGAATACTTTGTTATAACTTAAGTATAATTCATTTTTCAAGGATTAAAACCAGTGCTAAATGTCCTTCGTAAAATTATGATGGTCACTTTGAGAGGTAATATCACTTTAAAAGGGGATATACAAATCATGAAAGCTACCTTGAAGGCATCTGGCTGGGCAAAGTAAATAGCACCTCCAAATCGAAGGTCAATAATTACATCCAACATCTCGGCGGCAATGTGACTCAATGGTAGGAATGTCACTCCGATTTCCTGGCCGTCTCTGTATTGTAACTGAAGTCCGGTCAGCCGTCCATGTACACTGAAGTATAAAACACAATGCATTGGTGAAGTGATCTTAACTAGATTTGTACGTTTATTCATTTCTGTTTCAAGTACAAAATGATCACCAACTTCCGCAATATATTGGTAATTTCGTTAGCAGACAAATCAAAAGTGTTCCAATTTCAGCAATTAAAGGGTAATAACTCTGGAGTGACCGGATCAATTTGACTGTATTCACAGCAAGTTTAGTGAAAACTGCTTTGGAATCGAGTATTAGAAACCGGAAAAACTCTTAATTTGTCGAAGGGTAGTAACTCTGGAGTGACTGGGGTGACATGGCTGGTCATCAAACTTGGCCGATATATTATGCTTATAAACATTCACAGAAAGTTATGCTAAGTTATGAGGAGTGTTGTGGACAACTTTGTGAACATCACCCGACCACCCGTCTGCCCGCCTTAAGTGATCCCGTAATACGGCCCGCCATGGCAGGCTTATAAAATAATGAAATACATACACTATCATACACTATCATCACTGCTTTAGGATTTCAAGTTTTTCCAGACTGAAAGTATACAAAACATAACAAAGTAAAATTTACAGCAAAGTCTATGTTCCCATAATTCCCTCTCCAGTCTGTCTGTTTTATCCTCATTAGCTTTCGTAGTTTCACACATGGACTTGTTCATTTTAGAATTGTATTATGATCTGTTTGAGTGAATAGAACATGGTTCTATCATTATCCTTACATAAATTTATTGTACCATGTCAGTACATTCAAAATGATCCTTGGACTTTAATGGCATATCAAACTGATATAGAATCGCAAAATAAAATGTTTATACTTGGTAAAATGTCTTACATATCATTTTAACATAAATACTTCAAAATAATCAGTAAATATGTTGGTCTTTAGTAAACCAGCAGTAACAATATGGCAATTGACACCTGCGACCGGAAAGTCAACATCTGAACATTTGCACAAGCAGACAGTTTACCTCATCAGTTCTTCCTGTGAAGGATAAGTACCAGATTGATTCTCAATTTTTGAAAGAAAATTTCACCGTTAACGCATAAAAGGACTAGGTCAGTAGCAAGGATCAAATCCAAGTCCCAAATCAGTGAAATGTTCAGTGATTTCAAGTCAGTATCCTTTACCACTCTTCCAAAGAGACATGTCTTTAAACTTTGTAGACAGATGTTGCAAAGCTCGATTCCGAGTCCTGGTTTCTTTTTATTATTATTTACTTTTGAGACATACATTTCCTGGTTTCTGTACATAGGAGTCAGTCTTCATACATATGTATGAAACAGTATAAACTGAGCAACTAATGTCTATCAGTATTATACTTTATCACTTATCTTTACAGAATGTGTCTTTTACAACACATTACTTATACATAATTGAATATATACAGACCGTCTACTTTCAGTTTTACTGGATGTCAACATCTCTTCTCACAAATAGCTTGTAAGAAAGAGAAAAATATATAACAGAAAGATAGTTTAGTTCATTGAAAGAATGATTCTTTGTATTTTATCAATAGTTCTTACATAATTTAATCTGATCTTTGAGAAAAAAAATATTTATACTACACGTTTAGGCTTGGGCTAACGTGCAACCGTTCTACACGATTGGTCTTCCGCACTATCTCGGACCTCTTTTATATCATTGTTATCGTGCAACGTTCATCACACGGAACGAACGATGCGTTACACATTACACAATCTGAATGTTGCACGATGAATGCACGAACGATAAACGCACGATGAATGCAAAAGGAATGCACGATACAAAAACGATACACCAACATTTTGCAAAGTTACACGTGAGCACCACAGTATGTAGGTCTACCCTAAAATTGTTCATGATTTAGAGATGTCACCATGTACCTGAAAATAGTTCATGATTTTAAAAATATGAATCTAAATTGAAATATGGCATTTTCATAAATCAAGGTCACTTTGCTCTAAATGTACTGGATTGGCCTGTTCAACAATCAAACTTAAGACGTTACAGGTATACACATTCTGCAAAAAGGGAGATAACTATATACAAATAGTTGAATAAATACAAATTAGAATGAGTTACCGTGAAATGCCAATCAGATTACATAATTATGAAGTGTGACGACTGTGGGATAATTGCACAAGATCCCTATAACTTAAACAGATAAAGACATTGATCCTCCACATATATCATTGCAACAAAGTGTTTGGGGCAAACGAGTATCTTTTTTAAGTTTAACAGAGCTGTATAGAATTTTCTTACAGGTAAGTCAGATTTACAATATATTTTTCTTATATTTTCATTGATAGGACAAAAGAAATACAGGTCAAATGACATAAGTGAATAATTCTTTTATCTGACCTAGTATCAAACCTTCGTTTAGTGAATTGCTTCTCGTGTATGCATACTATGCACTATAGCTATATTTCAAGAAGTTATATTTTAGAAACCTTATATTTTTTCAACAACTTCAGACAACATTAAAACAACATTATTGTGGCTTCTTTTACTGTACAATTGAAATAGAAACTAAATTTACTCCAAACTACACACATAGATCTACCCCGCAATAGTAACTTTAAACAAAACATGTATAGACAAGCAGTCAGTTTCATAGCAAATAATCCTGTCTACAATTCTTTTCTAGCCAGCATTTTATACTAAAGCGGACTTGGGAATAACTCCAATAGTCGCTGCTTGTACCGAAACTTTAAACTTCAAAACAGATACATAACATAGTAAATACCCTTGCAGAGGGCTATCAAGTGGTAGCATCCTTATATTTTTTATGAGCTCACCCATTTAATATCAATTTTTCATTTCACCAAAAATTGGGTCATGTAAGCAATGCTATTCATTGTGTAATTTTATATCATAATTTACAAAATAATCATGATGTCTGCAACTTTGCATGAATGTCATTAATCATCGATATTTTACACTCATATACAATTTTCGTTAATCGACGACTGATTAGCTTGGTTTAGCGGTAATGGAACACATTTGTAAACAAACAAAAAATCCAATTTTTGGCGTTCACAACCCTAAATTTTGTCAAATAAAAGGCAGATGTTTTACTATGACATAAATAAACCCAAATCTGCAAAAATTTACTCTCTTACTCTCAACAACACTGCAGAAATCAAGTCACAATTTATAAGGTTTTACATATAATAGGATTCCTTTCACTTTTTGAGTATATGTCATTATTATTTTATAATACAATTCTTCAAACATAGTTTATAATTAAATATGCCGTGAAGCCTGTCACTGACATAATATACATGTACAAGAAAGTCTTTCAAATATATGTCAATTCCTTGATTGTTTACTTTGCATATTCCAGAGGAAAAAATGGCTGTCCCGGGTAAAAAAGCACTGAAAGGATTTTCTTCTACACTGTCTCGTGGGTCTGGTGAAGACTTTGATCTTATTTGTCAACCTTGTGACACAGATGACCTTCTAGTTGCTGCTTTCGGTTTCTGCCGGGACTGCCAGGAACATCTGTGCGAGTCCTGTTTCAATCATCATAAAAGAGCTAAACCCTCAAGACACCACATTCTGCTAGATAAACAAAATATGCCACAAACACAACAACTGCCAACATCTGCCCATTCTGGTCAATCTGACGACCTCACAAAACCTTGTCCTAAACACACGAAAGAAGTGATCAAGTTCTACTGCCATGACCACCAAGCACTTCTATGCAGCATTTGTGTGACCCTGGAACATACAACTACAGGTTGTCGTATCAACTATATACCAGACATATCTCAACAGAGCATAAACAGTAAGGAATACAGTGGCATCCTTGGAAGTATGGATGCCTTAACTAAGAAATGTCAACAATTACCACAAGACCTGAAACAAATGACAGCGAAGTATAACACTACCTTAACGGATGTTCTGGAAGATAGTAGTTTACACGGGTCACGAAGACAAATTTATATGTCTCTAATAGTGTAAAGATTACACATGCATGGAACAGTGAAGCTTCTTCATTCATTCATACAGTTTCATGTAAGCAATTCAAGGAGTGCTGCCAGGACTACAAACAATCTATTGATGATATAAACACTTCAATAAAATGGAAGAACTCTGTTCATTGATTCCTTAAGTCTAACAACATAACAATTCTGTAACCAGAATTTCTTGTAATAGTTTGTGTTTCTTTGTTGGATGTAGACAGTAAATACAGTCATAAAATATTTCTTCTGTTTCATTTCTTTTTTTAATTTTGAATATATTGAAACAGGAACTACACGTCCTAAAGTATAACCTGTTCTTTAAATACAATTAAATATCAATCAAGTGTTTCAAATGCGTAATATATACCGTATGTAACACAACAACGGGAAGCTGCCCTACATGTTTTCTGTATTCATTTCATTCATATAATTAACAAGAGACCATGATGGCCCGATATCGCTCACCTGGTGAACAGAAAACATCTGCAATACATGATCTGATCTAAATAATTCCTGACAATAAAGATATAATTGTGCATTTGAGAAGAGCCCTGTGAGAAATTTGTTAAAGGACCATCCAAGGCATCGTAAGCAGCATGGACTGTTGAACATAATGAAACGTCTTTTAAAAGATAAATTGATAACAGTGATCTTGTAAAGCATATCAAATTATCTCGCAAGTAACACTCACAAAAATCACGCTTTGGCATTTATGTGGTCTTTGACACTAAAAGTCAATATTCATCGAGTCAATGCACGTTGGTGAGGGTTGACAACATATTCAATGAAAGCTTTAGTTGTAGTCTCATTTGTCTAAGCTGTCATTGAAGTCATATCAACAGTTGTCTTGTTAGTACTAGTAGTGACATGTTAAGTATTGGTAATACTAACTTCGGAAATACCCACAACCACTGTTAACAAGAGCCATGTTAGACATTGCCATCCCCCCGCCAAGTGCTCTTTCTATGACAAAGAAATTTGAGGTGAGAGGAATGGATATGGTATAGTTTCTAATTTAATAGAATATTAGTATTTGGCGGGGTATAATTAGGCAAGGTAAAGGTATGGTTTTTGGGCATGTACTTCCCATCATTGTGTTCTATCACTGTATGATGTTTCAAGTAATTCCCTTCAGTACTTTTGAAGTTATGCTACAGAGAATATTTTGCTCTGTCCAAGATAAATCAATAAAGGGAGACAATTTTAAAAAGCACACAGAGGTTATTGTCCTTGGACACTGCACTTCCCCTGTGTCTCCTCTCTCATTCTTTGCCATTTGAAGGAATTTCCTTCAGTACTTTTCGAAAAGAAAATGTAATAAAGGGGGATAATACAACAATTAGGCAAGGAACAGTTAAGATTCTTGGGTACTGCACTTCCTCTCATTGTGCTCTATCACTGTATTAAGTTTCAAGTTATACCCTTCAGTACTTTAAGAGTTATGCTCCGGAAAAGATAAATCAAGAAAATGTAACAAAGGGAAGTAATTCAACAGTTACACAAGATAGAGTTATGGTTCTTAGACACTACACTTTCCCTCATTGTACTCTATCACTGTATTAAGTTTCAAGTAATTCCCTTTAGTACTTTTGGAGTTATGCTTCGGACAAGGAAAATCAAGTTCAAGTAACAAAGGAAAGTAATTCAAAACTTAGGCAAGGTAGAGTTATGGTTCTTGGGCACTGCACTTTCCCCTCATTGTACTCTATCACTGTGTTAAGTTTCAAGTAATTCTCTTGAGCACTTTTAGAGTTATGCTCCTGACAAGAAAAATCAAGAAAATGTAACAAAGGGGAATAATTCAAAAATTAGGCAAGGTTGAGTTATGCTTTCTGGGCACTGTACTACCTCTCAATGTCCTCTATCTGTGTGTAAAGTTTTAAGTATTTCTCTTCAGTACTTTTGGAGTTATGCTCCGGACAAAAGTGTGATGGACGGACGCACGCACAGACGGAGCCCGTAACCATATCCCCTCCACTAAGGCGGTGGGATAAAAATTCTACTGAGACCACCTCTGCTCACTGTAGTAGTTATCACAGTAGTCACAACTACAGACCAAACACCACAGCAGCCTCTACTTCTTGTCATTGTTTACTTTTACTTAGAGTAACTTTTGCTCAGTGTTGTTGTAATCACAGCTGCCTCTACTTCTTGTCATTGTTTACTTTTACTGAGAGTAACTTTTGCTCAGTGTTGTTGTAATCACAGCTGCCTCTACTTCTTGTCATTGTTTACTTTTACTGAGAGTAACTTCTGCTCAGTGTTGTTGTAATCACAGCTGCCTCTACTTCTTGTCATTGTTTACTTTTACTGAGAGTAACTTTTGCTCAGTGTTGTTGTAATCACAGCAGCCTCTACTTCTTGTCATTGTTTACTTTTACTGAGAGTAACTTCTGCTCAGTGTTGTTGTAATCACAGCTGCCTCTACTTCTTGTCATTGTTTACTTTTACTGAGAGTAACTTCTGCTCAGTGTTGTTGTAATCACAGCTGCCTCTACTTCTTGTCATTGTTTACTTTTACTGAGAGTAACTTCTGCTCAGTGTTGTTGTAATCACAGCTGCCTCTACTTCTTGTCATTGTTTACTTTTACTGAGAGTAACTTCTGCTCAGTGTTGTTGTAATCACAGCTGCCTCTACGTCTTGTCATTGTTTACTTTTACTGAGAGTAACTTCTGCTCAGTGTTGTTGTAATCACAGCTGCCTCTACTTCTTGTCATTGTTTACTTTTACTGAGAATAACTTCTGCTCAGTGTTGTTGTAATCACAGCAGCCTCTACTTCTTGTCATTGTTTACTTTTACTGAGAGTAACTTCTGCTCAGTGTTGTTGTAATCACAGCTGCCTCTACTTCTTGTCATTGTTTACTTTTACTTAGAGTAACTTCTGCTCAGTGTTGTTGTAATCACAGCAGCCTCTACTTCTTGTCAATGTTTACTTTTACTGAGAGTAACTTCTGCTCAGTGTTGTTGTAATCACAGCTGCCTCTACTTCTTGTCATTGTTTACTTTTACTTAGAGTAACTTCTGCTCAGTGTTGTTGTAATCACAGCAGCCCCTACTACTATTTTCTGGCATGGCTACTACTGCCATGAGTATTTTTGACACAATACTACTATAGCGACAACTATAACCATGACCACAATTTCTATCCCGCCTCATCACAAAAATTCTACAACAATTACTCGGGACAACTAATTGTATTACTACTACCACTAGAACTACTTTCACTACACTTATTAGACTAATTGTAGTTGTCGTAATGACAGTATAAGTTGTCATAGCAATAGAAATAGTTGTGGTAGCTGTATCGTAACGTTATTAGGGCTTTGTTGTTGGTACTGGTTTCCCATATGACCAACGCCCCCAGAAGTGGTTAGTTATTTTAGGTTTCGAAGGATAGTGCAAGATACAGAAAGCGTCCCAAGACACCTCTGGTTCTTAAACATGTCAGGTGTATAGCACCCATACATGGGACCTTGGTTTTTAAGTCTCGTCCGAAAATCTGTTAGTAATATAAGTTGGTCAGCCCCGGGAATTGAACCCACTACCCCGAGATTACAAGTCCGGTGCTCTAACGATTAAGCAAACCGGGATGACATGGTAGCTGTAGTATTTGTTTTTATTAACCAGTAGTATTCAACCAAAGACCATTATCATAGAGCCTATGGCAATATGGTAAACAATCCCTGCGATGGGAGAGTCAATATTTATACCCCCAAAACGAAGTTTAGGGGGGTATATAGGAGTCACCCGGTGGTTGGTCGGTCGGTCGGTCGGTCGGTCGGGCGGTCTGTTGCATTTTCCTTGTCCGGAGCATAACTTGAAAACTACTAGTTGGAATTCAATACAACTTCATACAATGGTCAAGCACATTGAGAGGAAGTGCAGTGCACAAGAACTATAACTCCATCTTGACTAATTACAGAGTTATTGCCCTTTGTTACTTTTCCTTGTCCGGAGCATAACTTGAAAACTACTAGTTAGAATTCAATACAACTTCATACAATGGTCAAGCACATTGGGAGGAAGTGCAGTGCACAAGAACTATAACTCCATCTTGACTAATTACAGAGTTATTGCCCTTTGTTACTTTTCCTTGTCCGGAGCATAACTTGAAAACTACTGGTTGGAATTCAATACAACTTCATACAATGATCAAGCACACTCAGAGGAAGTGCAGTGCACAAGAACTATAACTATATCTTGAGTATTTACTGAGTTATTGCCCTTTGTTAGTTTTCCTTGTCCAGAGCATAACTTGAAAACTACTGGTTGGAATTCAATACAACTTCATACAATGGTCAAGCACATTGAGAGGAAGTGCAGTGCACAAGAACTATAACTCCATCTTGACTTATTACAGAGTTATTGCCCTTTGTTACTTTTCCTTGTCCGGAGCATAACTTGAAAACTACTAGTTGGAATTCAATACAACTTCATACAATGGTCAAGCACATTGGGAGGAAGTGCAGTGCACAAGAACTATAACTCCATCTTGACTAATTACAGAGTTATTGCCCAATGTTACTTTTCCTTGTCCGGAGCATAACTTGAAAACTACTGGTTGGAATTCAATACAACTTCATACAATGATCAAGCACACTCAAAGAAAGTGCAGTGCATAGGAACCATAACCCCATCTTGACTCATTACATAGTTATTACCCTTTGTTACTTTTCCTTGTCCGGAGCATAACTTGAAAACTTCTGGTTGGAATTCAATACAACTTCATACAATGGTCAAGCACAGTGAGAGGGAGTGCAGTGCACAGTAACCATAACTCCATCTTGACTAATTACAGGGTTATTGCCCTTTGTTACTTTTCCCTGTCTGGAGCATTTTTCGAAAACTACAAGTTGGAATTCAATACAACTTCATACAATGGTCAAGCACAATGAGAGGAACTGCTAAGAACAATATCTCTCTTTAGTTTGTTTGCAAGGTATTATGTTACTACGAACTTCTTCAGTTTATAAAGCAATCCTTTTGGGGGTATTAATCACATTTAGTGATAGCTCTAGTTGAACATTTGCACAAGCGGACGGTTTACCTCATCAATTCTTCCCGGGATGGGTAAGTACTAGACTTTCAATCTCCTATAGAAAATGTCACCTTTCTCACATAAAAGGATCAGCTTAAAAGAAAAGAAAGGCTCAATGATTTCAAGCCTTTACCACTACTCCACGGAGACATGTGGTCGAACTTTGAAGACAGATGATGTAAACCTCAATTCCTGGTTTCTGTACATTTGAGTTCTTTTATGCATATGTATTAACAGTATAAACTATGCAACTAGTGCATATATCAGTTTTATTATTTTTATCGCTTATCTTTACAAAAAGTGCCGTTTACACCACATACTTATACATCATTGAATATACATCTCTATACTATGGTGACCTGTGTATTTTTAGAAGCTCTGTTTACATGTTCAATGGTAAGGCACAATATGAAAACAAAATAATTTACACACATTACACATATTACTGTCATATTTTCTTGAAAATGCAACAAAGTGGAAGAAAAAATAGCTTCTATCTATATACAACATTTGATTCAAAAGATAAACATATATAAATCAAGAACAAAGCTGCCATTAAAAAAACAATGAGCAAAATTCCTTACATGTTGAAAACTTTTACTTCAGACAAACATATTAGTTCTGTATTTGCTGTAGGGTGCAAAATATAGATAGATCTTTACGACCCATATGGAACCAAATAAGCCTCTGCATATTTGAAGTCCTATCAGAGTTTACATGTATACTGTAGGCGACTCCTTCACAGGCAATAACAAGAAGTAACAATATAGCACTTATAATTAAAGTGGAATTCCACAATGCTGTCACCTTTTTTCCTTTTCGTTTAACAATGAATGTTTATGTTATAACATTGGATTGTGCACAGAACGACTTATATATTTCAAAAGCTTGATAATATAGTATGCAGTAATAAATTCTCATTTGGTCACAACAGTTTCAACCTACAGATCATGTAGATATAACCTTTGAAATATTTAACCATTACATCAGTATTCAAGTATATATGATGTACATGATGTGTCAGTTATCATATCAATCAAGCAGCCACTTGTTTATGCATGTTTTTTTTTCAAATTGGTCATTGAAGAAAAAAGAAGCTTTTCAATTTCACCTAAAAAGCACAGAAATTAACTATGCCCCTTATTTTAATCTATTCTGACACTGAAGTAAAATTTCACAATTTCCAAAGATATAAAATTTCGAACAGCATAGATATAGCGCAACAATTACATTATGCTCCTATTTCATATTACACTCTGGTGTGATATAATTTCAGAAGATACAAAACCTCTTCAGTGAAAGCATATAGAACAAACAATAGCAAAATAATCAAATTATGACCTTTTTATATTACTAGTTAGTTTGAAATGACATTGACGCATTTTCAAATGTAACAAAGACAGCTCTTGACAGAATTTTCACACACAAAAACAAAAACGACTAGTACAGCAGTGACGTCAGTACTATCTCTTACACCCGTAAATTGTAATGCCATAAATATGAAAACATTTCGTTAAAATAAAATATGAATTTCTCTCCTTTGTTTGTTGTACAATCTCAAATTAGAAAAAAAAGTTAGTGGATTAGTTTATATACTGAAAATACTTTTAAAGACATATTTCTACAGTATCATGTGTGCAAAAACATACATCTTGCTTATCATCATTGTATGGCTATTCCTTGTGCAAAATTGTTTGTTAAAAACTGAGAAAGTATTTTCCATGTCCCAAGGTATCTCTACCACAGAATACTTTCAGTTCAAGGACACATTACTCTCTGTTAAGTCAAAAAATATTCACCGAAACTCTCTCTTGTACACCTATCATCTTAAAACTGTGTCTGTCAAATTTCATTGCAATCTACGTTGTTATTGTTGTACAACTCTAATGCATGTTTCAACAGTATTTCGTTTATTTTTACAGGTGGGCAATTAACGTAACCATCATTTAAAATAACTGTAGAAGCACTAAGAAAAAGAGAAAGCTGTCCCTGACTATCTAATACCTTTAAAAGTAAATATCTTGGCAATTCTATTAACAGAGTATAATTTGTTAAAATACAATACATAAATACCGCGTTTATTCATGTCAGATTTCTTCAAGAATTATCCATCTCATATGCTTGCGTAAATGTTCATTTAAACATCTGCATTAGTGTATGGCGATAGCAACTTTCTCAATTTTAACAGGGAGAGCTTTAGGATTTGATATTTACTGACACAAACATGTGTAATTGAATAATCTTAATTTATTTTAGAAATAAGCAATTTATGAACAAAGCTCCTAGTGTACTTAATCTTCTCACCCATCATTGTTCATTCATTCATCACCATTCCTTATCGTTCATTCCTCATCATTCATCATCGTTCACCCATCATCTTTTACTCATCATCGTTCATTCATCATCATTCATTCCTTACCAGTCATCATCGTTCACCCATCATCGTTCATTCATCATTGTTCACCTATCATTAGTAATTCATCATCATTCATTCATCATCAAGTGTCTAAACAGATATGTTTGATAATGAAAGACTTCCGAAATTTATCTTTCAAAGCAATTAAATATACCGAAGGCAAGATAACAATCTAAATTAATATTTTACTAGGCATATACACACTATTGACAGTACACTTATGGAATGTTAAATGATGAAAAACATTCAGTATAAATAGAGAAAATAATTGGCAGCTAAAACCTTTCATATCTCCATAAAAATGTGTGTATGTCCAAATTGTGGTCCAAGAAACTAAGATTGAAACTGCTCATTAAAATTTTATCAATTCTTTTTATAAAACTATTTTAAAAGAAAACTTTTACCATAAAATTCAAGGTGAATTTGTATTCAGTTTTTTTTTGTGCTTTCCAAAAGATTTTACTTTAAAGTAGACTGTAATTTCACACCGTTTTAAAGTCACCTTAATTTTACTTTCAAGTCAAGTATGACTGAATGTTCGCTGTTCACTTTATAGTAGTTGTTATAGTAGAATCTAAATATAGATTTAGGTCAAAGTTACTGTAAATCTTACTTTATCATGAAATTCAGGAAATATAGAAATATACATTTTGAACAATAAAAAGAATAGCATGGAAACATATGCAAAAATAGTAAAGTATTATGCATGAACTAGTATATATTTTGATGATATTAAACAATGAAAATGGTTCAAAATAATTTAAATAGATGCAATTTGCATCCATGAAGTAAAATCTTATCTATTTTATACAATGAAATGTGTGCAACTAGCAAAACATCGAAATAACACATACATTTCTATATGCAGCAAATATGATTTTAGGAATTAACACTGAACAGCCCACAATAAAAAGATTTACTGAGCTCAGAGCTGAAATATAATCATTTCTAAAGCCAACATAGATTTAAATAAGTTATTTCCTAAGTCTTTATCAATTACCATGTCTGTTCAAGTGAAATAACGAATTCTATTATGGCTAGAGAGAAAATACAGTACTGTAAGTGTTTGCATACACATAGATAGAAAAACATATCTATCTTATCACAACACAATATTGCCTTTATATTAATATATCCTACAAAAAAAATTTAGACAAAAATGCTATATTTGACATATATGTTTTGATAATTATATTTAGGATATAAACAAAATGCAATACACATTTTCTGTAGAGTTAAAATATAATGAACAGTAACTCTAACGGTGAAACAGATCTGATTAATAATGTTTCTAACTACCATCGGGTACTATGGACACCTGTTTTGTCAATCTAATCTCCAGTAAGATTAATTTTTGAAGGGGTCGCAACCGTCACACAATTAGGGAGTAAATACTATTTGTCCTCAAGCTATTTTTAGAAATTGAATATCTCGCAACCACTTTCTGCACTTCCAGAAATTATCTACATAACTGTTAGAAAAATTTACCTTAAACATTTAAAATAAAAATATGCAAAAATTACAAGACTGTGTATGTAGGAAAAATGTAAACATAGCTTTGTAAAAATTTAATACAATCACACTTTATAATTTTAAATGTTTCAGTTGCTCTTTACATATTTATAAATTATCAGCAGTTAAGTTCATGATATAATCAGATATTGTATGAAATATCATGATCAAAAACAGTTTAACATGTCATATACTAAAAGATAGTTTTGTTCAACACTTTGCTCTAGTGTCAAATTCCAAATGGAACTATTTCAAATGGACACCTGCATTTAGAAGCCACTACACAAAGCAGCCAAAATATTTATTCCAAAGATATAGTCATTTGACAAGAAATCTCACATTAATATATTATTCAACCGTGTGCTAAAACAGTTTCCTCTGTACAATGCTAACTACTTCTAGGCTTTTAAAGAATTAGGTGGAGGCTTAAATATTGCTATGCGACAAGGTACATTTAGGTACTACAATTCAATTTAACTGCAATAATCCAGATTTCTTCATGCCGTTATTAATAAAAGGATCCGCGCTCAACTCTCAAATGATTTGAAATGAACCATCTTTTTATAAATATGGCTATAAAATGAGGTATGTAATGGAATGTATCAGTTAAGTTAATGTATCATGATAAACATTTCAACATGTAACAAGCAGACCCATTTATTGCTGAGATCATTCTTTGGGTTTGAGATTATATCTCATGTGCAGATATTAATTTATATAAAAGCACCGTATCAATTAGAACAAAGGATTACATAATAAATCTAACTCTGTGTCTGACCGAGGCTCAAAGGAATTCTATAAATTAAAGCTCTATGCAAGCTGTGCTATGGTTGAAAACAGGTACAGAAAAATGTTAAGATAAACACGTCTTATTTTGAATTGGGCAAAAGACACAAGATAATGACAAATCTGTCATAGAGTTGTGATACGCCTTTTCAATATAAAGATTAATATTTAAATTTTTCATAAAGTAACAAAAGTGCAAAAGGCAGACAAGCTTGCAACCGTAATTTGCAAATTTCTGAGGAAGGGGTGTAATTCATACAAAATCATCATTTACAATCTTCTCTATAAATAATAGACGATCACAAAACAGCAATTACATATATAATAATACACTAATGTAAGTACCAGTAATTAACTTAACTTTCCTCTGTACTAAGACAATTTGTGAATAAGATTTCTTATACGTTCTTTAAATGTGAAATTTAATTTGCAGAATAATTAATTCCTTGTACAATTTACAATATGATCTCTATTTAATGACATCATTATCTTGCATCCATAACAGGACCAGATACATTTCCTTGTCAAGAAAACTTTACAACTCCATATGAAAACCATGTTATTCCATGTAAAATGCTTCTATAGTCTTTTCATATTTTTTCACAACAATTGGTCGCCGTAACTTCAGTGTTGGCCCTGAAGGAGAAATATGGAATTTAACATTATCAGTTGTAAAATGAAGTATCCTGTACATGTATCTTCAAATATTTTGGACTTTTTGCCAAACTGTTGACATATTATGACAATGAAACAATACTTAAGATAAGTCCATGACACTAGTAATCATTTTATAAATGACATACGAAATGAACTATATAAACGGTAATCATTGGATTTACAGTTGTCACTTACACTAACTTATTACATCGGAATACTAAGTAGGTAATAAACAAAACTACCGGTAACTCTTGTCAAATCTTGACTAATGCGCAAAAATAATGCAGTAACATCTACAGTTTATGGCGCTAATAACTGCCAAATATAATAGCAGTCCTTCAAAAACTGAGAAAGTCATTTTGTGCATCAATTTTATTACAGTAGACAACTGTTGGAGAGGCTGTAAGATGGCATCTATATACTTGTACCTCTTCAACTGATGTTTGCATGTAGTATATGGAAATATAAGCTATGTGAATTGAGTGTAGTATACAGTTAGAAAAAATAATCAAAATTCAAACATAGTAAAAGTTAATCTACTTAAAAACACCACTCAATATGATTTTATATAAACAAAAAAATAATATATGATAAATGATTTACCAAGTTCTCCTCCAGGTATTGAGAAGTCTGCAGGAAGGATTGACCATTTTTGTACCCGGGCAGCTCTTGATACTGATTTGTCATTGGCCTTGTCTATACCAGTTTGGATTGCCTACAAAAGATATAACTATAATGAATGAATTGACAGTTTGTACAAAATGTATGACCACCAGACACACTCTCCATCCACTCGGCTAAAAATAAAGTGGGGATAAAATGGCCATCTATCCAGTCTGTGGATCATTATGTTTCATTTACTTCTGTTATGGATCAGAAACAAGTCTCAATTCTAGGACCACTGTAACACTGAACTTGTGACATAACAACTTCAAACCCAAACAAGTTCTACAAAGTCATCCCACATTTTATGGAGGTGAAGTTTCCAAAGATATCTTTATACGAGTTATCAAGGCATCACCTTTCAAACAGCAACATACATTGTTAAAGTAAAACCAGGGTAAGCTGTTTTAAGTTATACAGCATAATATCATAGTCTCTAAGTTTTATTATCAACCTTCATCCGTGGGCTAATTGAGGCATGTACTGAGACAAATAAACGCTACTGACTCAGTGAGAAAACCTCACAAATGGGCAAAATGATAAAATATATGCACCTCACAGGTGGGAAAAACTGCTAACACAAAATAGAATTTAACAAAACTGCAATTCAGATTACCTACAGCTGCAGCCATTCTTGTGTTTCATAGAATATGTTTGACAATACAGACAGCTCACCTTTAAGACTGCTTGGTCAGCTATTGCCTCGATCACTGTAGTTGCGGAACTTCCGATGGATTTACACCAAGTCTGACACTCCCGAGATAAAGTACTTAGTGGTTCATTTGTATCTAGATTCATTTCACTCTGAAATATATAAACACAAAAACAGTTAAGAAAGAAATTACAGTTACTAAGCTTTAAACTTACTTTTGGTATATGACAGTAACTAACCAGAGGAAAAATTAATTTAACTGTACCATATTTAATTCAATAAATAACTGAGGAAAAAGGAAATTTTCGTAAAAACTTTAAAAGATTGTTTTATTTCACAAGTTGCTACACTATATCTCCTATCATGATTTGATGCTTTATTGCTTATATGCCTTAATGCCTTGCTTGCATGCCTTGATGCCCTATTACCTGTATGCCTTGATGCATTATTCCTTACATGCCTTGATTCCTGTATTGCTTGCATGCCTTATGGCTTGCATGACACCTGCCTTTATCCTTGCATGCATTGATACCATATTGCTTTAATGTCTTGGTGCCTTAATGCTTGTTTGCCCCCTGCCTTATCTCATGCATGCCTTTAAGGATTATTGCTTGCATGCCTTGATAATTCATAACTTGCATGCTTTGATACCTTATTATCGTCGGGTGCCCTGAAATGACGATGCCCTATTTCGACGCCATTTTTGTTTTGCTCTATATTAAGACCCAGCGACTTCTGATGACGTCATTTACTATTACACGCTATAGTAAACACAAAATACTTTCGCTTGACATAAAAATGTGAAAAGTACGAAGTGCAAAGGTAAGTTTTTATAAAAATGACCCTTTTCAATATATTTTCATGTGATTTTACTAATGCCAAAAAATATGACATTGAATAAGCAATTTTCTTTGGAAAAATGAGCGTGGGAAAAATCACCGGCCATGTTTGCTACGGCCAATCATTTCTATTTCTCAGATCACGTGTCAGTCATGTGACCATTATTTCATTATGTTATTTTTTCACCCTAGAGTAGGAAGTACGCGTTATATATTATGCAATAAGAATAAATGTTGTTGTTAATTGAAATTTAATTGGATACTTAATCCGTGGAGTTGTCTTAAAGGTGTGGAATGTATACTGAATAATTTGTAATGTTATTCGTTTATTTTAGGTTCCATAGGAGAAGCGTAGGTGCCACGCACTTAGTTACTTCTCAGAATATTGAAATGGAGAAGATCGAACAGACAGGGGCTCCCATCATTGAGTAAAAAATATTGCAAAACATAGAGGTCTATGACATTTTTGTTACATATAGAAATAAAAAGGGAGGTTGACAAATCACGGATTTCACGGAAATCACGGATTACGGAAATCTATAAATAAACTGAACAAAACACGGATTATTTACGGAAAATATTACAAATCACGGAGCATTTTCATCAAATCACGGAAATCAAATCAAAGGTAAGTACGGAATTACCTAAATTATTTTGAAAAAAATATTCAACCAAAATTAGACCGATTTGCAACCTGTTACATTTCTAACTATACAAAAGTTGACAGCTTTTCTGGCGTCACTACAAATCAAAGCGAAGGATTCAACTGGCTTATAAAAGACCTTAATAACTGGAAAGAGGGTCCCATTGATTCAGTTGTGTTGTCATTCAGATTTTTACAACAGTACTACCTATCCGAAATACGGAGGGGTCGGGCTGGAGTAGGAAACTACACACTGAAGGAGGGTTTCATTGGACTGCAAATACCCCTGGAAAGCATTAATATTACGGACAGGTATGTACCTAATTTCAAGAACATAGTGTCCGCCCTTAAAACAGGGGATTTCATCGCTGGTAATTCTGATCTGATAAAAGTATCTGGCGAAAAGACAGATCATACAAACATTGCCAAGGCAAATGAAATCATTGAATCTGAACGAATTGTCTTTGTAGCAAAACTTGGCTGTTTTGTTCTGATGGGTGCATCCGGAAGAGTTTATACTGTTGAACTATTCCCGACAGAGAAATGTTCATGTCCCATTCCAAATAGTGCATGCTGCCACATACTGGCTGTGAAGCTAGCACTAAGAATGAAGACTGATAACCAAGTGAAAGACATCAATTTAACATTACTGAGAAAAACAGCTAGAGGGAAGAAAAAACCTGGACGGAAACAACCACGAAAAGGTGATATCGAAATTGACTACGAAATCACGGAACAGCAAAAAGTCTCGGAAATCACGGATGACTCCGAAATCACGGAAAATATTAAAGTCTCGGAAAATACCAATGATGACACTTTAGATCAGAGTTCACACATAACAGCTAAACAAATCAGAAAAAGCATTGAATCAACAGGAACAAACCTTTCAGAAGAAGCGTTTAACAGAATAAAAGGTACATTTGAAAATGGTTGGCTCGATGATTCGGTTATAGACTGTGCCCAATTACTTTTACACAAGCAATTTCCGTTAATAGAAGGATTTCAATCTTGTTGTTATGCACAAAAACCTTGCTTTAGACCAGTTTCGGACTTTTTTATCCAAATTTTGAATACGCATCCAAATGACGGTGGGCTACATTGGATATTGGCAACAGCCCCAAAGGATTCGTCAACGAGCGCTATAAGAATATATGACAGTGGATTTACTCATCGGGTTTCCACGAGTGTTGAACGTAGTATTGCAAATCTACTTCGCACTCCAGATGATTCAGTACATCTACGTTTAATGAATAATGATGTGCAACCAAACGGAAATGACTGTGGGCTGTATGCAATTGCTTTTGCTGTATCTTTAGCAAATGGAAAAGACCCGGTCAACATCCAATACAGTAATAACAAGATGCGGGCACATTTGTTAAAGTGCATCCAGGAAGGGTACCTGACCGAGTTTCCTCATTGTGCAGCGCAAAGAAGCGCAGAATATACACAAGCACACAGTATACAAGAATATTGCACATGTAGAATGCCAGAAGACGGTTTTATGTTTTTGTGTACGGAATGCCAGCAATGGTTCCATCCAAAATGCCAAGAAATAAGACTCTCAGAAAGACAAATTAAAAAATCTAAGACAATAAAATGTATTCAATGTAGAAGTTAATTAATAAATACTTATTTTAATTTTTACCTGTGTTGTTTTTTATCACGGAAGAGTTCAATGAATCAAAGAAAAAAATCACGGAGGAATTACGGAAATCACGGAACTGACTCGGAAAAATCACGGATCTTAGTCGGATAAATCACGGAAGAATTACGGAAATCACGGAACTGACTCGGAAAAATCACGGAATCAAGTTGGCACATGTTACGGACAAAAGCTGTTAAAGATATGTATAATTATTGATTTTGTGTAGATATTTCATAAATTTATTATAAAATCTTGATAAAATGGTGATTTAATTATGTTTTCCGACAAAATTATTGGAAAAGTATCATAAAAAATATAATTCCGTCATTTCCGTGAAAATCCGTGATTTGTCAACAGCGAATAAAAAGTTTAAAAACACTTTTCATGTGTTGATTTGTTGTAGATCCAGGTTACTGATACTGGTGGACAGCGTAAGTACAAAATTAGCAGTGTGCAAGCTCCAATAGAGTGATAATTAAACTTTCATAAAGCATCCAATCAGAGGCGTCGTTTTAGGTCACTCACAACAAAAATGGCTGCCCCCATATAGAATTAGGTCATGGCAATTTTGTAGACAATCATACGGGATAATCGGTTAAAATTTGGTACTTTTATTCAGATATAAAATATCTATTCAGTGAAACAATCTTTTCATTGAAACTACTTGTAACTATTTAACACAGGCAAAATATTGCTTATGGGCGTCGAAACTGGTCACTCTAGGATACTTGCATACCTTGATGTCTTATTGCTTGCATGACCCATGCATGCCTGGGATTATTGCTTGCATGCCTTGATGCTTTACAGCTTGCATGACCCCTGCCTTATTTCTTGCATGCCTTGATACCATATTGCTTGCATGCCTTAATGCCTTATTGCTTGTTTGCCTTGATGACTTATTTTCATGCCTTGATAATTTACTACTTGCATGCGTTGATGCCTTATTGCTTGCATGCCTTGAGACCTTATAACTTGTATAAATTGATGCCTACTACTTGCGTACCTAGATGGCTTATAACTTGTATGCCTTTATGCCTTATTGCTTACATATTTGGATGCCTTACTGCCTGAATGTCTATTAGCGTTTTAGAACAGGACATGTCATGGATAAACAATATAGCAACACCTGTCTGTTAACAGTTGCAGTCTTTAAATCACAATCATTGTTTATAGCTACAAGAACTTTCAATAGTAATCAATCAGTAAACATTCTTATAAATGACTACAAACCTTCAATGTTACTAGCATAGACAGGAATTTTCTCTTGTCTCCAATAAGCATGGCATTACTTATACATGGTAACACTTCTTTAACGTT
Organism: Saxidomus purpurata; assembly: GCA_022818135.1. NCBI lineage: Eukaryota > Metazoa > Mollusca > Bivalvia > Venerida > Veneridae > Saxidomus > Saxidomus purpurata. The sequence goes on along the minus strand of JAFMSR010000018.1, from coordinate 1,281,939 downwards.
ATCTTCTATAGGAACTGGTGCAATATTCTCACCTCCAGCGGTTATAATCAACTCTTAAACAAAAAACATCAATGAAATATTTAATTGTCTGGATGTTCCAATTAAGTGTATTTAGAATGTCAGAAAGTGCAACTACTAAGTAATATAGCATCCATATTCTGTGCTATCAAAATCTCTTAATTTCTAATACATATATCGCTTACTATCTTACAAGACAGTATATGCTAACTGACTGGGGATTCACTGAGTCTATACCAGGTGCAAAGTTCAAACACTGGTTTTCTCACAACACAGCTTTGTGTTTTATACCTTTGATTCTGCCTGTTATATACATGAAACCATCTTTATCTTTCTTGCCGAGATCACCCGAGTGTAGCCAACCTTGTTCATCAATGGCTTCTTTTGTCTTCTCAACTTGATTCAGGTATCCCATAAACACATGTCGTCCATAAAAACAGATCTACAATATAAAAAAATACATGCTCCATGAGTATATATGCCACAGGTAAATATCTATCATAGTAAACAAAACAGCTGTTAAAGGAGATTTTAAAGAACTAACACTGGAATTGATAGAACTATCACTTGCCTTCCAATGTTCTGCTAGATATTCAAATGTTTATTTCTGGCTCTGGTACCACACTAGGTCAAGCAAGATCTATAACATATCAGATACTTGTTCACCTATCACAACGAATTTCATTTGTCTTGGTCAGGTTATAACTACACAAGATATACTAGAAATACAAATAAATTACCTCTCCATTCCCGTCCTCGTCTGGGTTTTCTAATTTGGTCTGGACACCTGATAATTCTTTACCAACACTGGTAATTCTACATGCATTATCTGTGCAAAATGTGTGGGGTCCTTGAAAAGAAGAGTAAGATCTTTAATTTACATCTACATTCATATTCTGTTCAGGATATTCTTAGTTCCAGTCTTTAACATTCATTTTGTAGGTCTATTCAACCAATCATTTCAGAGCAACCACATATCTTTTCAATATACAATGTTCAATTATACATATATCTCAATTGATGTACCTAGGTCTGGACATGTGAAACTGTTCATTTATATGGCAGGTTCTTATACTCCTGTTACTGTATAATCAAAATCCCTCCATGCATGAAGAAGAAATTCTCCGGCCAAAGATATTCTTGAATTTGACCTTTAACCTCTAAGTGTGACCTTGACCTTAGACCTAGTGACCTGCTTCTTGCACATGACACTCTGTCTCATGGTGGTGAACATTTGTGCCAAGTAACATTAAAATTCCTTCATGCATGAAGAGGATATGCTCCAGACAAAGTCATTCTTGAATTTGACCTTTAACCTCTGTGACCTTGACCTTAGACCTAGGGACCTGGTTCTTGCGGGTTTAGTACCAGAACGGCCCACAACCAGAACGGACCGGTCCAGAACGGACCAGTCCAGAACGGCCCACTTTTTTAGTAATAATAAATTTAGAAATATAAGATATATAAATATTATGTAAAATTTGTACAATCAGGTTTTGTGTACAGTAAGATAATATTTAAAAAAAAGTCGTTAACGGGATTTGTCACTGAATAATGTTTTCAAAGTTTTAGATTATTTAGTTTTGATAAGTGTGATTACTTCGTCGGTAATTTATCAGACAAAAAAAAAACAGAAAACTTATAAGTATTTCTTTGAAATACAAATAATACCAAATTAAATCATTGAATGTGTCGTTATTAATACAATCAGTTTGAACTGCCAATTCACAATTCTCAATTAAAAAATTATTAAAATTAGTCGGGGTACCATCAAACATTTGGAATTAAAAAAATTCATAATTAACTGTTTTGTAATTCACCACTTTAGCTGTTTTGAAATAAAAGTATTAACAGCTTTAATATCTAATGAGAGTAGTATGATTGCAAAATAAAAGTATGTAAATAAGTCTATGTGTAATGATTTTTAATTTTATTTTAATACAGTGATACTTAAAAAGTGGGCCGTTCTGGACTGGTCCGTTCTGGTACTGGGCCGTTCTGGTACTGGTCCGTTCTGGAAGTGGGCTGTTTTGGACCTACACCGTTCTTGCGCATGACACTCCGTCTCATGATGGTAAACATTTGTGCCATGTTATTTAAGAATCCCTAGATCCATGGATAAGTTACAGCCAGGACAAGCTAAACCCGGACGGACACACGACTGCACACACATACACCGAACCGCCATTTGGACAGCTATATCGAGCTTTCGCAAGCGGCTCGACAAAAAACAATGTAATGGAGAATTAATCTCAAAAGATTGTAATGGGGAAATAGTCAATGAAGACAATAGAATGGACAATTTTGCCTCTGATGACATGTTAATGGGAGTTGACTCTATATGCAAAAGCCAAAAAGTAGAAAAATTAGGTTTTGTCATGCCAGAAACGTTTAACTGCATTGGCCAATGTATGACGTCATTTATGACATCATTTTGTGCAAAATGAGGTTAAGTTATTGTTTAATATACAACTCTTTGTCATTCTCACTACTGACAGTAAAAGTAAAGATACTTTATTGAATGGAAAATTCAGCACTACAAATAATTCTTAAACTTAAAATCAACATTATGTTTTATACAATTAAGATCACATTTGCTCAAATGTTTACCTGTACTTTCACTCATCCCATAAACCTCATCAATACGAATGTTAAGGCAGGCAAAATATTCTAACGTCTCCCTCATGATGGGTGCTGCCGCAGACCCAACCAATCTGCATCTATCAAGACCCAAGTTCACTCGGATTTTCTTAAAAAGGAGCATGTTTGCTATGCTCCAACCCCATGGAAGTCTTCCACTGTCAATATAAGACATTTCCAAAATGTTAATGGATGTAAGTAACTTTAGAAGAAACTAAAACACAGCATGCATAGACAAAAAATAAAAGTATAAATATAAACTACACGACTGTAGTACTTAAAACCAGCATAGCCAAACAAATACGAAGACCATCAGATACATATAACAAGAACTGTCATAGAAATTCTATTTCTAGTAATGTGACCTTTACAAAAGTGGGATTTTCTGATTCTTGTACAATAAAAATTGTTGCTGATCACTTCCGCAAAGTTTCATTAAAATATTTATGAGAAAACACTCCAATTTTTAGACTTCTACAAAACTACCTAAAAGGGGGTAAAGGATAAATATTCTGTCTAAGTACCATTAATTAGGATGAAGCTGTAACAAAGTTAAATTATTAGAAAGGGGCATAACTCCAGCTATACTCATCTGATCTATCCCATGCAATAGTTGAATGAGATCTTGTACCTATGTACAGTCTGAAAAAGTTTTCAAATGATCAATTATAAAATAAAACTTCAAATGGTAAATGTATGACAGGCAAGATCCTTCAGTTTCTTTCCAAGTTAATGGTACAGGTGAGTTATAATATGGAAATCCGTATTTTATCATGATAGAGTAATCTCTTACCCTGTCACCTGTGCTTCCATGCCTTTTCTTCCCTTTTCTTTCGCCCATATTGCTATTTTTCGCTTGACACCTGTTGTTTGAGCACCCACTGCCTGGAGTTTTTCCATAATCTTCTCCCATACTCTTGGCACTGCCAGTAACCCTGTAGGCCTCACTTCTTTCAAGGTTTCCACAAGTGAGCCCTGGAAATAATCATTTAGTGATGATATCATGTAACTAGAAAATAATTCATAATTTAGAGATGTTGCCATGTACCCTGAAAACAGTTCATGATTTAGAGATGTTACCATGTATCCAGAAAATATTTATTACTTTGAAAATGTTACCATGCATCCTGAAAACAGTTCATGATTTTAGATATATGACCATGTTTCCTGAAAATAGTTCATGATTTTAGATGTGTGACCCAAGTATCTGAAAATAGTGCATGATTTTAGATATATGGCCATGTATCCTAAAAATAGTTCATGATTTTATATATGTGACCATGTGTCCTAAAAATAGTTCATGATTTTAGATATGTGACCATGTATAATGAAAACAGTGCATGATTTTAGATATATGACCATGTATCCGGAAATAGTTCATGATCTTAAATATGTGACCATATATCCTGAAAATAGTGCATGATTTTAGACATGTGACCATGTGTCCTGAAAATAGTTCATGATTTTAGATATGTGACCATGTTTCTTGAAATAGTTCATGATTTTACATGATAAACCTTCATCACTCACCAACAGTACAAATAGTTGTCTTAATGATAAGATTCTAATTTAAATATTATATTTTCATAAATCAAGTTCATCTTGTTCTGGATGTACTGGGTTGGTTTGTTCCAAAGTCAAACTTGCATAAGACATTACAGGTATACACATTCTCAAAAAGGGAGATAACTACATACAGTTCAATATACAAATTAAATGAGTTACCCTAAACTACCTTATCAGATTACATATAAACTGTGTGACAAAGTGCAAAGTACACCTTCACATAAATCATTGCAACAAAATGTTTTTAGTGAACACGTATCTTTTCAACATTTGATGGAGCTGTAAAGGATCACCTTACAGGTAAATCAGATTAACAACATCTTTTTTTCTTTTATTTTATTGATGAACAAAAAATACAGGTAAATGACAGGTAAATGACAGAACTGATCAATTCTTTTATCTGACCTAGTTTCAAAACTGATAATCATGTATGCAATATAGTTATTATTTCATGCAGTCATATTTTAAAAACCTTGTGTTTTTTTCAACAAATTCAGACAACATTTAAATAGCATTATAATTTATTGCTGCTACTGAAAATGAAACTGAATTAAAATCTCACCCCACCTGTCCTGCAATAGTAAATATACCACGTAAACAAAACATGTCTGGGCAAGCAGTCAGAAATATGATTAGCATTTCATATCAAATGGTAGCACAAATACTACTAAAACTTTGTATTTTTATGAGAATCTGCAACCACCCATTAAAATCACTTTATCATTTCACCAAAAATGGGGCCATGTAAACAATGTTATTTATTGTCTTAATTTCATATCATATTTTGTGATGTAGAATTTACAAAATAATCATAATGTAATGCAACTTGACATAAATGTCATTTATCAATGATCGTGGAATATGACAAACAAACATTAGTTCATGAGTCATTTTGCATACAATTACAATTTTCGCTAATTAACAGCTGATTAGCTTGGTTTAGAGGTGATGGAACACATTTGTAAACAAAAAAGAAATCCAGTTTTTGGTGTCAAACAAATGGTAGATGTTTAACTATGACATAAATAAACCCAAATCTGCAAAACAAAAACAGATTTTAGGTACCAGTTTAAAGCTTTCTTTGCAATCGATACAGCATTAATAGCAATATCGCACTCATCCACGTTCCTAGCCACTGACATGACATATTTTCAGTAGAGGCATATCATTTTATTACATGGTACAGAGTCATTCAAGCAAATATGGGTACTGATAAAAGAGGATATAAATTAAATAAATTAAGCTTTCTTCACATACATACAGGCTTTCAAGAAAAAGATCAGAGAAAAATAGGAAAATGTAGAAAAAAAGTAGGAGAAAATAAGAGAAAAGTAAGAATCTGATGAAGAAAATAATAAAAGTATGAGGTCCTGAAACCAAATTTTACTCAAATCTCTTACATTTATTCTCAACAACACTACAGAAATGAAGTCACAACATATAAGGTCTTACATATAATATGATTCCTTTTACCTTTTGAGTATTTGTCATTTAAGAATTATAATAATATTCTTTAAGCATAGTTTATAATTCAATATGCCATGAAGCCTGTCATTGACATAATATATGTACAAGAAATTCTTTCAAACATATATCAATTCCATGATTATTTTCTTTGCATATTCCAGAAGAAAATATGGCTGTCTCAGGTAAAAAAGCACAGAAAGGATTTTCTTCTACACTGTCTTGTGGGTCCGGCGAAGACTTTGATCTTATATGTCAACCATGTGACAGAGATGACCTTCGACTTCCTGTCTTCGGTTTCTGCCAGGATTGCCAGGAACATTTATGTGAGTCCTGCTTCAATCATCATAAAAGAGCTAAACCCTCAAGACACCACATATTGCTTGATAAACTAAACATGCCACAAACACAACAAGATTCTACACCTGCTCATTCTGGTCAATGTGATGACCTCACAAAGCCTTGTCCTAAACACACAAAAGAAATGATCAAGTTCTACTGTCATGACCACCAAGCACTTCTATGCAGCGTTTGTGTGACACTGGAACATACAACTACAGGCTGTCGTATCAACTATATACCAGATATATCTCAACAGAGCATAAACAGCAAGGAATACAGTGACATCCTGAAAAGTATGGACGCCTTAACTAAGAAATGTCAACAATTACCACAAGACCTGAAACAAATGACAGCAAAGTCTAACACTTCCTTGACCGATGTTCTAGCAGAAATCAACAAGTTCAGGCATGAGATGAACCAAAGGTTAGATGTACTGCAGCAAGCAGCTGAAGGTGCAGCAAAGACCGTTCAAAAGGAGAATGACACAAGACTACAAACAGCCGAAACAACGTGTAATGATGCTATAAAATCACTAAAAGCATCATCTGAAGCTATCAAACAACTCAACACAACAAAACAAGCAGACAGACTCTTCATGGAAATGAAATTAGCTGAGCAAATGGTTCAAAATAATGAGCAAAAAATCTCAATGCTACCATCACCAGATGATATCAAAGAATATCAATTTCAACAAAATTCAACAATATCAACTTGTCTTAGAAATGAAACATCCATTGGAACACTGATACAAAAAACAACAAAATCCTTGGGATCCCCTCCTGCTTCTTCTTTGAAATCCATCCAATTTTCTCATCACAGAGAAATGAATGTGAAGACATCAGATGATAGCTCAAGCTGCGGTATAACTGGAATGGTATTTCTCCTGCCTTCTAAACTGATTCTCACAGATTGCAGCAACAATTCAATCAAAACGTTTGATATCAACAGAAGTTCCATCACTCATCAACTAAAACTAGACACAAGTCCCTATGAGATTACTCCAGTTACCAGAGATCAACTTGCTGTCACACTACCTGTCACAAATACAATTCAGTTTATATCTGCCTCTTCAAACAAACTTTCTCTCAAGCACACACTGAAAGTAGATGGATATTGTCAGGGTATTACCTGTTACCAGGACAAACTTGCACTGACATTTACTGACCCTCCCAAACTTCAGATTGTTGATCTGAAAGGTAGAGTACTTACAACAGTCACAACAGACTCCAGGGGTGAAGATATTTTCAGTGGGCCATTTCATGTCACATCCAACAGCAGCGCTATCTATGTAGTTGATGAGTATAAGGGTAAAGTGTTTATGTTAAACTGGCGCGGTGAACTGACAGGTAGTTATGGAGATATGGGAGACCCAAGAGGCATTACTGTGTTAGAGGATGGATCCATTTTTGTTAATGATTACAACAATGACAACATGCATCATGTGTCTGGTGACTTAACCAAAGGCAAGGTTGTGCTGAAGGATCTGAAGGGACCCGAAGCTGTCTGTTGGTGTGGTACAAACAGTCTACTATACATCAGTTCTTACACAAGGAATGACAAAGTTGACAGTTGTATTCAAGTATTCAGGATGATTTAATGAAAATAATATGCATATACTAGTGTTTGAACATTTTACTTTTAGGTGTTCATTTCATATTGAAAATTAGAAATTTGGTGTAAAAAGTTTATGTAAAACTGGCATGGATAATTGACAGGTAGTTATGATGATATGATGCAAGCCCTGAATATGTTAGAGGATGGATCCATTACTTGTTAGTAAAAGAACAGCATACATGTCAATTACTTGTTTGCAATGTGCATCAATAATACTAACCTTCATTCTCTTGCAACAGTTTTCATTATATTAGGGTCAATATAAGACAATCATCAAATGACCCTTTTGTCATAACCAATGCAATTTGAAAGTTTGATGAAGAAATCTTAAGAAATGGCAAAGTTAATCAAAGCTGTGAAGACGCTGGATTTGTTTGTGTATTCAAAATATTTGTCCTTTGTTTTGTTGTGACGGCTATTTTCAGTCTGTAATCTTCTTTAGTGAAGGCTATACCACTTGGTAATAAAATATGAACAGAATGTAACAGTTATAAATCGTATTTTAGATCGAATTGTCTGTTTCTATTCCCGGTACACATAGACAGCAGGGATTTTTTCTGTACTCAACAAAATTTTTTCACCTACAGTTCTACTGTCTAAAATCAGACACTGATCGAGCAGCTAGCTAGTAGTTACGGCGTTTCGATAACACAAACAAGCAGGCAATAGCACCGATCAATAAGGGGATCAAATTATTGTGCGGACCGACAAAGTAAAAATGCGTATCTATAATGCTCCAATATACATTTATAGAACGAATATGGTTGAGACCAGGAAGTAACGATGTTCAAATGTTTTTCTGCAGTCATTGATATGTATTTTAACAAAATAGCTCATTCGATGCGTTTCAAGATAACGAGGCCTACAGTCGAAATATAACAAATCGTTTAAACATCAACATTAATGTATCCTAACACTTGTTTTCTGCTTAAGGTGCTCACGCGTATTTCTAATACATGAAGGAACGCAGACTAGCTCACGCCAGGTTCGCAGAATAAACATATCAGCAATACGGAAAGTTATAATTACGTCCCTTGTTGCGCATTGAATAAAATTTATGAATGGATGGATATAATCGTAAAAAGAGAATGTGTAAACATGCGCGTAAATATTCCTGGCTGTTCAAAATATTTCATTCTTTAAAATGATGATCAGGGTTAGACATTTTGTTGTCACAGAAACTCCAAAACATATGTTTTCTTTCCGCACAAGGTTTAAGAAATGGCCGGCGGGTTAAGAAATCGGAACTATTTCTATAGGGTGTATATATATAGTTAATCGTCTCATCTTTTTACTCATCATTGTAAAATACATCCGCAGTTCTTATTCGAAAATAGTTTACTTTAGTTATATTTACAAAATTTAGCTGATGCTGCATGTGTTTATACATTATATATTTAAACAATACAACTTTCATGTCTGCAATGGCCATATGGTTTCAAATGAAGACTCATAATTTGGGATTATATGCTGACTGACGTGCCAGAGCTACTTTCAGATTTGGTACTTAAGGAATAGGCATTGGAAAACGGTAAGTAAATTTGTTTGTTACACAAACAAATAAAAGGGGCATAACTCTGTCAAATATGACCTTGACCTACAGAGTTTGGCGGCATCTTGACCCTTTTGTTTTAAACAGTGCAATTTGAAAGTTTGATGAAGAAATCTTAAGAAATGGCAAAGCTATAGCCAATGTTTAGCTTTCGTGACAAAAACTAAGTACAACAAGAGCTGTCCCTCCCAAGTGACGAATGCCCCCGAAAGAGGTGCCTCACAGTCTGTGTCCTCTCCATGTGCTCAATAAATGTGCTATGTAATTTTAAAATCCTTCTCATGCATGACAGAGTAATCATGCATACAGTATTCCATTACTTTAAACACTAAATGTGACCTTGACCTTTGAGGTAGGGACTTGGGTCTGCACGCGACACATCCGCTTGATGTGCCAGACATTTGTGCACAGTTATTTTAAAAATCCTTCAAAGCATAATAAAAGTTATAGTCCGGACACAAATGTATGCATATTACAGGATTCCATTACCTATAAACTCTAAGTGTGACCTTGACCTTGTGGTAGGGATGTGGGTCATGCACGCGACACGTCGTCTTGATGTGCAGACATTTGTGCCAAATTATTTTAAAATCCTTCAAGGCATGACAAAGTTACAGTCCGGACACGAATGTGTGCATATATGCTTATATAGAGGAATCCATTACCTTCAAACTCTAAGTATGACCTTGACCTTTGAGCTAGGGACGGTGGGTCTCGCACGCGACACGTCGTCTTGATGTGCTAGACATTTGTGCCAAGTTATTTTAAAATCCTTCAATGCATGACAAAGTTACAGACCGACACGAATGTGTGCATATATGCTTATATGGAGGAATCCATTACCTTCAAACTCTAAGTATGACCTTGACCTTTGAGCTAGGGACGTGGGTCTGCACGCGACACGTCGTCTTGATGTGCTGGACATGTGTGCCTAGTTATTTTAAAATCCTTCAATGCATGACAAAGTTACAGTCCGGACACGAATGTGTGCATATATAGGGGATTCCATAACCTTCATACTCCAAGTGTGACCTTCACCTTTGAGGAAGGGATGGGGGTCTTGCCGCGACACGTCGTCTTGATGTGCTAGACATGTGCGCCAAGTTATTTTAAAATCCTTCAATGCATGACAAAGTTACAGTCCGGACACGAATTGTAAGTGGGGACGCACGGACGGACGGACAGACGGACGGACGGACAGACGGTCAGACGGACAGACGGTGCGATTTTAATATGCCACCCTTCGGGGGCATAAAAAGGGACATAACTCTGTCAAATATGACCCTGACCTACAAAATTTAGCAACATCACAACTGTTTTGTCATGAGCAAAACAATTGTAAAGTTTGATGAAGACATCTTAAGAAATAGAAAAGTTATAGCCAACTTTAAGTTTTTATGACTGACGGACAGACGGATGGACTGACCAACGTCGCCTTTTCTCTGAAAGGGCATCACAAAAAGGCCGTATTAAATTATTGTCCAAAAATACTAAAAACCTTGTAATGCTTTGAAATTAAGCAAGAAATAGGTCACACCATGCCATTGCCCTTATTGGCTGATGAAAAAGAATGATACCTGACAAAAGGTAGAACCTTCCTTTTTTGACTAGGATAGTCTAATAAGATTTTGTTTTTTTGCAGATTTTTTACTATATTCAACTGGAATTGAAAATTTTATACAGGCATCATTTTGAATATTTTGTTATAACTTTAGTAAGATTCATTTTTCAAGATGTAAACACCAGTGCTAAATTATGATAGTCACTTTCACAGGTACTATCATTTCAAAGGGGATATAAAAGCAAGACTACGCTACCTTTAAGGCATCTGGCTGGGCAAAGTAAATTGCAGCTCCAAATCGAAGGGGCATTATTACATCCAACATCTGGGCGGCAATGTGACTCAATGGTAGGAATGTTACTCCGATTTCCTGACCATCTCTGTATTGTAACTGAAGTCCAGTCCGGTCAGCCGTCCATGTACACTGAAGTAGAAAACAAAATGCATTGGTGGAGACATCTTTACTAATTCTGTATATAGTAGGGATGTAAACGATTAATCGGTTAACCTGTTAACTGACCAAACTAACGATAAACTGGTTACGAAATGGGTAACAGATTATTAAAAAAATTATATGTATATGCAAAAAAAAGGAGAAGAAAATACAATAAATGTATTTAAAAATCATGTTTGTTGATCTCTGTCATGGACCTTAACACCAGGCAACACAGTGATTGAAGACTGAAAGGTGTGAAGTGTCAACTTGTTAATTGGACACGACCCGTGACAACAGTTTGATTCTTACATTGACATACCTTTATTCTAATTAATATATATTCTATTTAAATAGCTGTTAATCTTTGATACGAAAGGAAAATGTTTAAGGTCCATTACTAACACCAAATTGAATTTTGTGGAATTGTAACAGGGAAATAGTTTGAAAATGGCTTCTTAAACTTTACAATAGCCATGGAATATTTCCTGTTAGAAATACTGCCAGAAAAACGAGTGAGAATGGTTTTGTATTTCCTTAGATTGATCTGGGTGGTCTTTTTGTCCTACTTTCGCTTTATTGCATGTTGTCAACAGTCAGAAATATACGTTGCAGATTATTGGAAGCGAAATTCTTTCAACTTTATTGTACTTATCACTTCTGTGAAGTATCATTAAATTTTGACCAGGGCTTTTGGAGATTTAGCGTACACACGATTTTACCATCTCGAGCCCCTGTGACCTTGACCTTTGACCTATAGACCCGAAACATGGACCATGCACAAGATTTTACCATCCGGAGCCCCTGTGACCTTGACCTTTGACCTAGAGACCCAAACCATGGACCATGCACAACAAGGCACTGCACTTATCACTTCTGTGAAGTATCATTAAATTCTGACCTGGGGTTTTGGAGATTTAGCGTCCACAAGATTTTACCATCTCGAGCCTCTGTGACCTTGACCTTTGACCTAGAGACCCTAAACATGGACCATGCACAACTAGGCACTGTACTTATCACTTCTGTGAAGTATTATTAAGTTCTGACCAAGGCTTTTGGAGATTTAGCGTCCACAAGATTTTACCATCCGGAGCCCCTGTGACCTTGACCTTTGACCTAGAGCCCGGAAACATGGACCAAGCACAACTAGGCACTGTACTTATCACTTCTGTGAAGTATCATTTAATTCTGACCAAGGGTTTTGGAGATTTAGCGTCCACATGATTTTACCATCTCACGCCCCTGTGACCTTGACCTTTGACCTAGAGACCGGAAACATGGATTATGCACAACAAGGCACTGTACTCATCACTCATGTGAAGTATCATTAAATTCTGACCAGGGGTTTTGGAGATTTAGCGTCCACAAGATTTTACTATCCCGAGCCCATTGTGACCTTGACCTTTGACCTAGAGACCCGAAACATGGACCATGCACAACTATGCATTGTACTTATCACTTCTGTGAAGTATCATTACATTCTGACCAGGGCTTTTGGAGATTTAACATCTACGAGATTTAACAATCTCGAGCCCCTGTGACCTTGACCTTTGACCTAGAGCCAGGAAACATGGACCATGCACAACTAGGCATTGTACTTATCACTTGTGTGAAGTATCATTAAATTCTGACAAGGGGTATTGAAGATTTAGTGTCCACAAGATTCCGTTCACAGACGGACAGACAAGCTGAATCTAGTATACCCCCCCCCCTCCCACTTACACTTTGTGTTCGGGGGTATAATAATGATATACATACACTATCATGACTGATCATCACTGCTTTAGGATTCCCAGTTGTTCCAGACTGAAAATAGACAAAAGATAACAAGTAAAATTTACAGCAAAGTCTATGTTCCCGTAATTCCCTCTCCAGTCATTCTGTTTTAATCCTCGTTAACTTTCTAAATTTCACCAATGAACTTGTCCATTTTAGAATTGTATTATAACCATTACCCTTTGAAAGGATGTGAAATGGAAATTTAGTAACTAAGGATACATCTATGAGGACCATGATAAAACCTTGGAGATGAACTAGCTGCTGATAGTTTAAAAGGGTCACAAAGACAAAAATAGTCTAAGAAGAATTTATTTTAATCAATAATCAAGTTTTAGAAATGGCTGTTTTCAGTGTACAAGGCAGTTTTAATGTACTTACATTTCATTGTTACCCACAAGAATTACAACTATAAACTGAAGTCTGTGTAAATAACCTACCGTGTATATAAGAGAGCAGCATGTGTTGGGGGCTTGCATCATAAATCGTTTCTCCAGTTCAGTATCTGGCACATCTTTAGACAATGCTAAAAACTCATTCCACTGTAAGAAAAATCCACACCCGGCTGTAAGAACATGTCACTTTACAGTTTTAAAAACAAATTAGGTGAAACAAGGACAATACCCTGGTAGCATTCCCTGTCAATATGTGACATATCAATGCAATCCCTTCAATACTTTGCAAGTTATTCTGTGGACAAGAAGTTTGTAGAATGGACAGACAGACAACATAAATTAATGCACAGCGAGAGTTCCCCAGAGCTTTCTAACACTACAAGCAAGCAATAATGATAATATCCTGTATAGAACTACTGACTTACCGAATATATTCCCTCCCGCCTCTCAGCAACCTCACCCATGTACTGTATTATAGCCTTCAACTGTGGGAGTTGGTCCCATACTTTTATAATTTTCTGTAACTGCATATGATTTTCTACGACAATTACGTTGGCTTGGCAGTCGCTCAACACATATTCACAAGCCTCTGCTGTGTTTGTAGTGTAGATACCCGTAGCTTTACCTCTGAAAAAGAAATAAATGAAAAACCCTCATGTGTGTACATTTTCACATTTTAAAGGTACAACACATGCAGTCATATGTACTTTGTTTCATGAATTTAGTAGCATGATACATCCATATTGTGATTGTCTATTCTATTATCATAGATCTAAAAATTTTCACAGTCTTCCAGTTGATGAAAGTATGAGCCTCTGATCCTACAGGTGGCAGGTTTGAACCCTGTTCTGGTCATGACTGCTTTAAAAAGCCCCAGTACCAGTTACCCTCAGTAGGAGGCATAAGCTTTCTGTGCATTCCAGGTTATCAATAACTAACTACTGTAACTAAACTTAGAAACAGAATGTTTACTAGAGCTTTTAGCCACAAAAACCGTAAGCAGCACTGACAGTTGAACTTTATGACATGCATTTATAATATAATATCAGTGATCTTGCAACACAGCTCAACTAACACACATAAAATTATGATTTAACAAGCAAATATACATTTCATGATTTTGTGGTTAATATATACAATGTACTCAAAATGCTGACAGTTTTTGTATTGTAGCAAGCAAGACTTGTCAATGGTCAAAGAAACAGGAGAAAAAGTATATGTATACAGAAAAGTAAGAACTTTAGTGCATAAATTTGATGTTTTTATAGCAATATTCCCAAAATGATGAAAGTAAAGTTGTCTGCAAGTTTGAAACTTAACTTGTATAGGTCCAAAGAAATGAGATAAAAAGTACACATTCACAGAAACAAATCATTCCTTCGAATGCCTATCACTGTAGGACAATTTTCGTACTTACGCAGCAAATATGGCTCCGATATATGCAATGTACCACTCTGGCGCATTAAATCCTAGTATACCCATACCATGGTATGGCTCCAAACCAAGCTGAAAGCATTTGAAAGAGTAAGTTATTTATATAACATCTATGTCACATCAAATTACAGTTCAATTCAGATTTTCTCAAATTCTGACTCGAACAATATTTTCTATATTCCCGACCATGCTCAATGCTGTCACCTCATCGGATACTGTACAGAAGGATTTTTTCAGTCAAATTAACTTGTAAGTTGCTATAAATTTTGTTTATGTTTTATAACTAGAGTACCAGCTTAAATGTTTTAAATTACTCCTGAAAACAATCTTGATATGTGACTTATCTGGTTTGAATCCCACCACGCCCATAATCCAACCCTGGCTGTACTTCGCACAGTCCTAGATCATACTTGACATTAACAGTACACTGTATCCCATCTGAACAATGTGGGACACAGATGAATATAGATTTATTTGGTTAGAAAGTGGGCTCTATTGCTTACATATGTAAACGGAGCTGTTTCCATTCCATTACTACATGTACACTTTTTTAAATCTTACCATCCTTGAAAACGATCAAGACACTGAGAGATAGTTAATTGCTTATTTTACATCATTTGGAGTTCAAACTACATCTACATTAAATTTTATTTTGATCTAGCATGAAAAATATGCATTCTATATTGAAATATTCATCTTATTCTTGGTAGAGTTCTGCAGTATTGGTAACTGAACGAAACCTTAAAGGACTGAGTGTTGTTTTTTCTTTCATTTGTTCTTGAATTAAGAAATAAAAAGTCTCCCTGTTTTATCGTTGAATAAAAATAGTCAGGGGTGTGAATGCGTAGTATAAAACCATGAGGGTGAGTGATTTAATTTTCGCATTCAAACGACTGACTTTTATTCAACGATAAAATAAAGGGAACAATTTATTATTTCGATTCTAAACGTTATTTTCTTTGAATATTACCCCGAACTTTATTTAACGCGTAGGAGTACATCATGGTACCTAAAACGCGAAATACGATTGGGGGCTTGTTTACATACGTCACGTTGTTACGTCATTTACGACACGTCGTCCTTGGTAAAACGTACTGTATTTTATCGTAAAATAAAATACAGGCTTTTCCTATATGTTTATATAGGAAATGCAGCCCCTGTGTTAGAATTAGTGTTCAATGGTTGCAAAGTTTCCCTTAAAATATTCAAAGTAAGACAAATGTGTGAACGGATCTGTTTGGCTTCTTAGTGTTCATGTTAAAAACATGTACAACATTCTGTAAACATCACAGCCCAAGTAAGAACTAGCAAATAGAAAAAATGGTAACAGATGTAACACCCTGTGCCCACAGCCAAATGTTCAAGAAGCAGACTTCACTGTAGTTGGCAATTTTCACCTATATAATAAAAGTCTTCACATACCTTGATAAAACTCTTTGCAGCTTGGACTGACTCATCATAATACTGTTTATAACTCCATTTCTTCCACACACCATCTCTTTTAACAGCTGATATATATAATGAAAATAATAAACAATACAGAAACAGTGAGACACAACTCTTGGCTACATAATGTACACACATACATCTTTGTTAAAGGTCTGATACTGTTCATGACTGAGCTTTCTGACACAAATTCAATGGTAATATTTAATTTCAGCTCTACTCAGCCAGCCTGGTCTGTGATTCGAGCCCCACTTTGGTTCAAGAACAAATGTTATAAGAAAGCCGCAATGGTAAAAGCAGACCTAGAGAATGACTTTACATTTCATACATTTTTCACAGTTAGGTAAAGATCATTAATTTTTCAATACCTGCACAAATGTCCAATCAAATACATATAATAAGCCATCAAATTTTTGTTTTAGGCATTCAAACATGACATCAGATTTGTCTTAAATAAAGTAACTTGTGGACACCTAGACTGATAGTCAAATCTTTTCTGTCCCCAAACAGAGGCCCCATCTTGATAGAGCCAAGTACAACCATGAACATCAAAGGGGGGGGGGGGGGGGGGGTTTTTTTTTTTTTTTTTTTTTTTTTTTTTTTTTTTTTTTTTTTTTTTTTTTTTTTTTTTTTTTTTTTTTTTTTTTTTTTTTTTTTTTTTTTTTTTTTTTTTTTTTTTTTTTTTTTTTTTTTTTTTTTTTTTTTTTTTTTTTTTTTTTTTTTTTTTTTTTTTTTTTTTTTTTTTTTTTTTTTTTTTTTTTTTTTTTTTTTTTTTTTTTTTTTTTTTTTTTTTTTTTTTTTTTTTTTTTTTTTTTTTTTTTTTTTTTTTTTTTTTTTTAAATTTTTTTTAAAAAAAAATTTTTGTTTTTGGAAATTTTATTTAAATGGAAATATCTATCACCAAAGGTAACTGTTTTGGGGGGAATGAGGCTCTGACAAATTCCCCCCAAAACAGTTACCCTTGGTGACCAATATTTCAATCTGAACTCTGTGCTCATGACAGAAACTATTAATATATCTCAATGAATTAACTATGTTTTGGTACCCAAATACCCATTGATATCTGAGGACCAAGTCCGCTGTCTTAGGTCAAAATCCTATACCCATCCATGATCTACTTTCATAGTCTAAGTATGAAAGTTTTATAAACACCACCAAAAGATGAATATATCTTATGAAATGTTGATCAATAAATTGTGTTTACTTTATGACATTGCCTATTTCCATTATTATTATCAAAACAATTCTGCAGAAGAGTGAGTCATTTTACAAGTGAATGAAATTCCTAAGCCAATTTAATAATACACGCCGTCTTGATGTGCTGAACATTTGTGCCAAGTAATTTTAAAATCCACAAATGTGTGCATATATACAGGATTCCATTACCTTTAAACTCTAAATGTGACCTTGACCTTTAAGACAGGGACGTGGGTCTTGCACTTGACACATTGTCTTGATGTGCTGAACATTTGTGCCAAGTTATTTTAAAATCCTTCAATGCATAACAAAGTTACAATCCTTGAAACGAATGTGTGCATATATACAGGATTCCATTACATTTAAACTCTAAATGTGACCTTGACCTTCAAGACAGGGATTTGACCTTGACCTTTGAGGTAGGGTCATGAGTGTTGTACGCGACAGGTTATCTTGATGTGCTGAACATTTGTGCCAAGTTATTTTAAAATATGTCAATGCATGACAAAGTTACAGTCTGGACACGAATGTGTGCATATATACAGGATTCCATTACCTTTAAACTAAAAATGTGACCTTGACCTTTAAGGCAGGGACGTGGGTCATGCATGTGGCAAGTCGTCTTGATCTGCTGAACATTTGTGCCAAGTTATTTTAAAATTCTTCAATGCATGACACAGGTACAGCCCGGACACGAAAAAAAGTAAGGAGGGACGGACGGTGCAATTTTAATATTCCCACCTTTAGGGGCATAAAAAAGCATGTCTGTAAATAAAAAAAGTTCAGAAATACTAGTGCATAAGAAGTTGAAGATTTGTATTGAAATATATAATTAAAAGAACCAGTCTAACCGAACCCAAGTATATAATTAAATCTTAGTATTGTTAAAGTGACTTGGACACACAGAACGTATACATGTAAGTGAGTGCATTTTGACAAACGTGCTTACTAACAATTAATGTACAGACACTTTGCATGTGATATTGTTTTGTCACTATAGATTTATATTCATTGATGCTGTACTTATTGTAAATTCATGATTTTCACACAGAGGTTGTGAAAAAAGTTTTATTGTTGATGGTGCAACTAGCACGACTGTTTGATTTGAATATTCAAAGAAGAATCTATCAAGTACTTATAAACTCTTGAAGCGAGTGTTTTTTTTTTCGGAACTCAGACCTAGACATTAATTTTGTATTTTCAAAATTCTAAAATTTCTATTAAAACAAATATACATGTGAATATGTAGAGAACAGAGTTGATGGATTTTTTATGTGTTTGAACTAACTACATGTACTTGTTATAATTTCAATACCAAATGAATGTCATAAGGAAAAAGATGGTATATATTTGAATAGGGTTAACTTGTTGATTGCTTTTCTATACTTGTTTTGAATGCAGCATGCAGTACTACTGATTTACTGATTTGTTCTATCAGTTTCCTAAACTGTAAAAGACCTACAACTTCCTATATTAAATTATGGTACATTGTATTTCAGAACTGTAATACTAAATGTAACACAATGGTTTTGTAATTATATTTGTAAATCAGTTATTTTCCTCAATAAATTTATTTCAAACGTATTTCACAGCATCAACTCTATTTTCATTCCTTAGGCAGCATACTAATGTTTAGGTGAATTCACACTGACCACTGCTAAATGGCCATATTGTTTCTGACATTTACTTAGAGTTGTATCCGTAACACACCATGGACAGTTTATAGTTCACACAAGGGTTAGAATTAGATATCCTGTAGAGCAGTCATTTGGATTAACAGTAACCTTCTACTAGGGAATTCCTGGCAAATGTGGGTCTAAATTACCGAGTCCTGACAGTGTACGAAACTACAAGAAAGACATAGAAGGGCTTATAAAAGTAATGAAATACATACACTATCATGACTGATCATCACTGATTTAGGGTTTATAAACAGTCTAATGATGAAAGAAAGCCTCTGCAAATTGATTTTTTAAGTCTTAAAACATAACAATTCATTTAAACAGACATCTTTGTAATATTTTGTTTTTCACCATTGGATTAAGACAATAAATAAAGGCATTACGTATTTCTTCTTTTTCTTCGTTTAATTTTGAATATATTGAACAGGAACTACACGTCCTAAAGTATAACTTGTTCTTGAAATACAATGGCTGTTCTTTAAACCCTAATCAATCAAGTGTATCAACGGCACGTAATATATACTGTAGGTAATACAACAATGGCAAGTATTCACATAAGTAACAAGAGACCATGATGACCCTATATCGCTCACCTGGTGAACAGAAAACATCTGCAATACATGATCTGATCTTAACAATTCCCGACAATAATTGTGCATTGGAGAAGAGCCCTGTGAGAAATTTTGTCGGAGGACCATCCAAGGCAATGTAAGTTTAAGACTGTAAGCAGCATGGATTGTTGAACTTTATGAAATGTCTTTACAAAGATAATAACAGTGATCTTGTAAAGCATATCAAAATTAACTATTCAGCATTAATGTGCCCTTTTATACTAAAAGTCAATATTCATTGCGTCAATGCACATTAGTGAGGGATGACAACACATTCAATGAAAGCTTTAGTTGTGGTCTCAGTTGTTGTAGCTGTCATCGTAGCCATAGCAACAGTTGTCATGGTAGTAGTAGTAATGACAGGTGTAGTTCTGGTAATACTGAACTCCATAACTACCCACAGCCACTGTTTATAAATCTTCTTAGACAACTTCTGCACACTGTAGTAGTTATCACAGTAGTAATAACTACAAGCCAAACACCACAGCAGCCCCTACTACTTGTCATTGTTTACTTCTACTGAGAGTAACTTCTGCTCAGAATATCTGTAATCACAGCAGCCCCTACTACTATTTTCTACCATGGCTACTACTGCCATGAGTATTTTTGACACAATACTACCATAGCGACAACTACTACTTTGGCCACAATAGCAATTTCTACCACGCCTCTACACAACTTCTTCAACGATTACTCGGGACAACTAATTGTATTACTACTCCAACTAGAACTACTTTCACTACACTTATTAGACTAATTGTAGTTGTCGTAATGACAGTATAAGTTGCCATAGCAATAGAAGTAGTTGTGGCCGCTGTATCGTATCGTATATTAGGGCTTTATCGTTGGTACTGGTTTCCCATATAACCAACGCCCCAAGAATAGGTTAGTTATTTTAGGTTTCGGAGGATAGTGCAAGATACAGAAAGCTTACCAATTCCAGAGACACCCCTGGTTCTTTAACATGTCAGGTGTAAAGCACCCATACATGGGACCTCGGTTTTTAAGTTGTTCAGCCCCGGGAATCGAACCCGCTACCCCGAGATTACAAGTCTTGTGCTCTACTGATTGAGCTAACCGGGATGACATGGTAGCTGTAGTACTTTATTTTGTTTTTATTAAGCAGAAGTATTCAACCAAAGACCATTATCACAGTGCCTCTGGCAACATTGTAATCGATCCCTGCGATGGGGGAGTCAACATCTGAACATTTGCACAAGCGGACGGTTTACCTCGTCAATTCTTTCCGGGATGGGTAAGTACCAGACTCTCGATCTCCGAAAAAAAAATGTCACCTTTCTCACATAAAAGGATCAGCTTAAAAGAAAAGAAAGGCTCAATGATTTCAAGCCTTTACCACTACTCCACGGAGACATGTGGTCAAACTTCGAAGACAGATGATGTAAACCTCAATTCCTGGTTTCTGTACATTTGAGTTCTTTTATGCATATGTATTAACGGTATAAACTAATCAACTAATGCATATATCAGTATTATTATTTTTACCGCTTATCTTTACAAAAAGTGCCGTTTACACAACATACTTATACATCACTGAATATACATCTCTATACTATGGTGAACTGTATATTTTTAGAAGCTCTGTTTACATGTTCAATGGTAAGGCACAATATGAAAACAAAACAATTTACACACATTACACATACATTTTGTATTACTGTCATATTTTCTTGAAAATGCAACAAAGTGGAAGAAAAAATAGCTCCTATCTATATACAACATTTGATTCAAAAGATAAACATAAATAAATCAAGAACAAAGCTGCCATTAAGAAAACAATGAGCAAAATTCCTAACATGTTGAAAACTTTTACTTCAGACAAACATATTAGTTCTGTATTTGCTGTAGGGTGCAAAATATAGATAGATCTTTACGACCTATATGGGACCAAATAAGCCTCTGTATATTTGAAGTCCTATCCGAGTGTACATGTATACTGTAGGTGACTCCTTCACAGGCAATAACAAGAAGTAACAATATAGCACTTATAATTAAAGTGGAATTCCACAATGCTGCCACTTTTTTTCCTTTTCGTTTAACAATGAATGTTTATGTAATAACATTGGATTGTGCACAGAACGACTTATATATTTCAAAAGCTTGATAATATAATATGCAGTAATAAATTCTCATGTGGTCACAACAGGTTCAACCTACAGATCATGTAGATATAACACTTGACATATTTAACCATTACATCAGTATTCAAGTACATATTATGTACATGAGGTGCCAGTTATCATATCAATTAAGCAGCCACTTGTTATAAGCTGTTTATGCATGTTTTATTATTTTCAAATTGGTCATTGAAGAAGAAATAAGTGTTTCAATTTCACCTAAAATAGCACAGAAATTAACTATGCCCCTTATTTTATTCTATTCTGACACTGAAGTGAAATTTCACAATTTACAAAGATATAAAATTTCAAATTCAACAAAAAGAATTAAACAATGACAAACAGCAAAGATATAGCACAACATTTACATTATGCTCCTATTTCATATTACACTCTGGTCTGACATAATTTCAGAAGATACAAAACTTCTTCAGTGAAAGCATATAGAACAAAGAATAGCACAAAAATTAAATTATAACCTTATTTATATTACTAATTGGTTTGAAATGATATTGTCGCATTTTCAAATGACAGCTCTTGACAGAATTTTCACACACAAAAACAAAAACGACTAGCACAGCAGTGACGTAAGTACTATCTCTTAAACCCGTAAATTGTAATGCCATAAATATGAAACATTTCGTTAAAATAAAATATGAATTTCTCTCCTTTTTTGCTGTACAATCTCAAATTAGAAATAAAGTTAGTGGATAAGTTTATATACTGAAAACACTTTTAAAGACATATTTCTACAGTATCATGTGTGCAAAAACATGCATCTTGCTTATCATCAGTGTATGGCTATTCCTTGTACAAAATTGTTTTGTTAACTGTTAAAAACTGTCTATGTACCAAGATATCTCTACAACAGAATACTTTCAATTCAAGGACATATTACTCTCTGTTGCGTCGACAAATGTTCACCAAAACTCTCTTGTACACCTATAATCTAAAAACTGTTGCAAATTCCATTGCAATCTACGTTGTTGTTGTTGTATGAGTTAAACGCTCATTTCAACAGTATTTCGTTCATTTTTACAGGTGGGCAGTTTACTGAACCATAATTTAAAATTACTGCAGAAGCACAAAGAAAAAGAGAAAGCTGTCCACACAACAGTTACTCTGACTATCTAACACCTTTAAAAGTAAATATCTTGGCAATTCTATTAACAGAGTATAATTTGTTAAAATACAATACATAAATACCGCATTTACTCATGTCAGCTTTCTTCAAGAATTATCTATCTCGTACGCTTGTGTAAATTTTCAGCCAAACATCTGTATTAGTGTTTGGCGATAGCAACTTTCTCAACTTTAACAGGGAGAGCTTTAGGATTTGATATTATTTATTTACCCCAAACATGTGTAATCGAATAATCTTAATTTCTTTTAGAAATAAGCAATTAATGAACAAAACTTTTTCTAAGGCGTGACACACAACACAAGACAATGCTTAGTCAAGTTGTATAGCTGGCCTAAATTATCTTCCAAAATAACAATATATAGCACTTGTATATGACCAGGCTGCAAGGTATTCACTGTTCATTCACAAATATCTTCCTGAAAATACATATATCTCTCCTTATGTACTAAATCATCGTTCATCCATCATCATTCATTCATCATCGTTCACCTATCATCAGTCATTCATCATCGTTCATTCATCATCATTCATTCATCATCAAGTGTCTAAACAGATATGTTTGATAATGAAAGACTTCCGAAATCTAACTTTCAAAGCAATTAAATATACCGAAGGCAAGATAACAATCTACATCAAGCTTTTAATAGGCAGATATACACTATTTACAGTACACTTTTGGAATGTTAAATGATGAAAAACATTCAGTATAAATAGAGAAAATAATTGGCAGCTAAAACCTTTCATATCTCCATAAAAATGTGTGCAAGTATATTAAATTGTGGTCAAAAAAATTAAGATTGAAACTGCTCATAAAAATTTTATCATTACTTTTTTATAATACTATTCTAAAAGATTTTTAGCATAAAATTCAAGGAAAATTGTAGTTAGTTTTTATGTGCTTTCCAAAAGAGGTTTTACTTTAAAGAAGATTGAGATTTCACACCGTTTTCAAGTTACGTTCATTTTACTTTCAAGTCAAGTATGACTTAAATGTTCACTATTCACTTTATAGTAGTTGTTATAGTAGAATCTAAATATAGATTAAGGTCAAAGTTACTGTAAATCTTACTTTGTCAGGAAATCTTACTTTTGCACGAAATAATTCATGGAATATAGAAATATACATTTTGAACAATAAAAAAATAGCATGGAAACATATGCAAAAATAGTAAAGTATTATGCATGACCTAGTATATATTTTGATGATATTAAACAATGACAATGGTTCAAAATAATTTAAATAGATGCAATTTGCATCCATTAAGTAAAATCTGATCTATTTTATACAATGAAATGTGTGCAACTAGCAAAACATCGAAATAGCACATACATTTCTATCTGAAGCAAATATGATCTTAGGAATTAACACTGAACAACCCACAATAAAAAGACTTACTGAGCTCAGAGCTGAAATATAATAATTTCTAAACTGTCAACATGGATTTAAATGAATTGTTTACTAAGTCTTTATCAATTGGCATGTCTGTAAAAGTGAAATTACGAATAATTTTCTTTCACCCAGTAGCGGTTAGAGAGAAACTACAGTACTGTAAGTGTTTGCATATACATAGATAGAAATACATAACATCTATCTTATCACAACACAATATTGCCTTGATATTTAGTTACATGTTTTTATAACTACATAAAAATTTAGACAAAACTGCTATATTTCACATAATTATATGTTTTGATAATTATATTTAGGATATAAACAAAACACATTACTCATTATATTATGTAGAGGTAAAATACAATGAACACTAACTCTAACGGTGAAACAGATCTGATTAATAATGTTTCTAACTACCATCGGGTACTATGGAAACCCGTTTTGTCAATCTAAACTCCAGTAAGATTAGTTTTTGAAGGGGTCGCAACCGTCGCACAATTTGGAGTAAACACTATTTGTCCTAAAGCTATTTTTAGAAATTGAATATCTTGCAAAGATATTCTGCACTTCCAGATATTATCTACATAACTGTTGAAAAATTTACCTTTACATTTAAATAAAAATATGCAAAAATTACAAGACTGTGTATGAAGGAAAAATGTAGACATAGCTTTGTAAAAAAATAAAATACAATCACACTTTTTAATTTTAAATGTTTCAGTTGTTCTTTACATATTTATAAATTATCAGCAGTTAAGTTCATGATATAATCAGATATTGTATGAAATATCATGATCAAAAACAGTTTAATATGTCATATACTAAAAGATAGTTTTGTTCAACACTTTGCTCTAGTGTCAAATTCCAAATGGAACTATTTCAAATGGACACCTGCATTTAGAAGTCACTACACAAAGAAACCAAAATATTTTTTATTCCAAAGATATAGTCATTTGACAAGAACTCACACATTAATATATTAATCAACCGTGTGCTAAAACAGTTTCCTCTGTACAATGCTAACTGCTTCTATGCTTTTATAGAATTAAGTGCAGGCTTTAAAAAATATTGCTATTAGACAAGGTACATTTAGATACTACAATTCAATTTACCTGCAGTAATACAGATTTCTTCATGCCGTTAATAATTAAAGTATCCGCGCTTAACTCTCAAATGATTTGAAATGAACCATCTTTTTTATAAATATGGCTATAAAATGAGGTATGTAATGGAATGTATCAGTTAGGTTAATGTATCATGATAAACATTTCAACATGTAACAAGCAGACCCATTTATTGCTGAGATCATTCTTTGGGTTTGAGATTATATCTCATGTGCAGATATTAATTTATATAAAAGCACCGTATCAATTAGAACAAAGGATTACATAATAAATCTTACTCTGTGTCTGACCGAGGCTCAAAGGAATTCTATAAATTAAAGCTCTATGCAAGCTGTGCTATGGTTGAAAACAGGTACTGAAAAATGTTAAGATAAACACGTCGTATTTTGAATTGGGCAAAAGACACAAGATAATGACAAATCTGTCATAGAGTTGTGATACCCCTTTTGAATATAAAGATTAATATTTAAATTTTTCATAAAGTAACAAAAGTGCAAACGGCAGACAGGCTTGCAACTGTAATTTGCAAATTTCTGAGGAAGGGGTGTAATTCATACAAAATCATCATTTACAATCTTCTCTATAAATAATAAACGATCACAAAACAGCAATTACATATATAATAATACACTAATGTAAGTACCAGTAATTAACTTAACTTTCCTCTGTACTAAGACAATTTGTGAAGATGATTTCTTATACCTTCTTTAAATGTGAAATTTAATTTGCAGAATAATTAATTCCTTGTACAATTTACAATATGATCTCTATTTAATGACATCATTATCTTGCATCCATAACAGAACCAGATACATTTCCTTGTCAAGAAAACTTTACAACTCCATATGAAAACCATGTTATTCCATGTAAAATGCTTCTATAGTCTTTTCATATTTTTTCACAACAATTGGTCGCCGTAACTTCAGTGTTGGCCCTGAAGGAAAAATTATGGAATTTTACATTATCAGTTGTAAAATGAAGTATCCTGTACATGTATCTTCAAATATTTGGACTTTTTGGCAAACTGTTGACATATTATGACAATGAAACAATACTTAAGATAAGTCCATGACACTAGTAATCATTTTATAAATGACATACAAAATGAACTATATAAACGGTAACCATTGGATTTACAGTTGTCACTTACACTAACTTATTCCATCGGAATACTTATTAGGTAGTAAACAAAACTACCGGTAACTCTTGTCAAATCTTGACTAATGCGCAAAAATAATGCAGTAACATCTACAGTTTATGGCGCTAATAATTGCCAAGTATAATAGCAGTCCTTCAAAAACTGAGAAAGTCATTTTGTGCATCAATTTTATTACAGTAGACAACTGTTGGAGAGGCTGTAAGATGGCATCTATATACTTGTACCTCTTCAACTGATGTTTGCATGTAGCATATGGAAATATAAGCTATGTGAATTGAGTGTAGTATACAGTTAGAAAAATTAATCAAAATTCAAACATAGTAAAAGTTAATCTACTTAAAAACACCACTCAATATATATAAACAAAAAAATAATATATGATAAATGATTTACCAAGTTCTCCTCCAGGTATTGAGAAGTCTGCAGGAAGGATTGACCATTTTTGTACCCGGGCAGCTCTTGATACTGATTTGTCATTGGCCTTGTCTATACCAGTTTGGATTGCCTACAAAAGATATAACTATAATGAATGAATTGACAGTTTGTACAAAATGTATGACCACCAGACACACTCTCCATCCACTCGGCTAAAAATAAAGTGGGGATAAAATGGCCATCTATCCAGTCTGTGGATCATTACTTTCATTTACTTCTGTTATGGATCAGAAACAAGTCTCAATTCTAGGACCACTGTAACACTGAACTTGTGACATAACAACTTCAAACCCAAACAAGTTCTACAAAGTCATCCCACATTTTATGGAGGTGAAGTTTCCAAAGATATCTTTATACGAGTTATCAAGGCATCACCTTTCAAACAGCAACATACCGGTACATTGTTAAAGTAAAACCAGGGTAAGCTGTTTTAAGTTATACAGCATAATATCATAGTCTCAAGAGTTTTATTATCAACCTTCAGCCGTGGGCTAATATAGGCGTGTACTGAGACAAATAAACGCTACTGACTCAGTGAGAAAACCTCACAAATGGGCAAAATGATAAAATATATACACCTCACAGGTGGGAAAAACTGCTAACACAAAATAGAATTTAACAAAACTGCAATTCATATTACCTACAGCTGCAGCCATTCTTGTGTTTCATAGAATATGTTTGACAATACAGACAGCTCACCTTTAAGACTGCTTGGTCAGCTATTGCCTCGATCACTGTAGTTGCGGAACTTCCGATGGATTTACACCAAGTCTGACACTCCCGAGATAAAGTACTTAGTGGTTCATTTGTATCTAGATTCATTTCACTCTGAAATATATAAACACAAAAACAGTAAAGAAAGAAATTACAGTTACTAAGCTTTAAACTTACTTTTGGTATATGACAGTAACTAATCAGAGGAAAAATTAATTTAACTGTACCATATTTATTTCAATAAATAACTGAGGAAAAAGGAAATTTTCCTAAAAACTTTAAGATTGTTTTATTTCACAAGTTGCTAAACTATATCTCCTATCATGATTTGATGCTTTATTGCTTATATGCCTTAATGCCTTGCTTGCATGCCTTGATGCCCTATTACTTGTATGCCTTGATGCATTATTCCTTACATGCCTTGATTCCTGTATTGCTTGCATGCCTTATTGCTTGCATGGCACCTGCCTTTATCCTTACATGCCTTGATTCCTGTATTGCTTGCATGCCTTATTGCTTGCATGACACCTGCTTTTATCCCTGCATGCATTGATACCATATTGCTTTAATGTCTTGATGCCTTAATGCTTGTTTGCCCTCTGCCTTATCATGTGCATGCCTTTAAGGATTATTGCTTGCATGCCTTGATAATTCATAACTTGCATTCTTTGATACCTTATTACTTGCATACCTTGATTGCTTGCATGACCCATGCATACCTGGGATTATTGCTTGCATGCCTTGATGCTTTACAGCTTGCATGACCCCTTCCTTATTTCTTGCATGCCTTGATACCATATTGCTTGAATGTATTGATGCCTTATTACTTGTTTGCCTTGATGACTTATTTTCATGCCTTGATAATTTACTACTTGCATGCGTTGATGCCTTATTGCTTGCATGCCTTGAGACCTTATAACTTGTATAAATTGATGCCTACTACTTGCATACCTAGATGGCTTATAACTTGTATGCCTTGATGCCTTATTGCTTACATATTTGGATGCCTTACTGCCTGAATGTCTATTAGCGTTTTAGAACAGGACATGTCATGGATAAACAATATAGCAACACCTGTCTGTTTACAGTGGCAGTATTTAAATCACAATCATTGTTTATAGCTACAAGAACATTAAATAGTAATCAATCAGTAAACATTCTTATAAATGAATACAAACCTTCAATGTTACTAGCATAGACAGGAATTTCCTCTTGTCTCCAATAAGCATGGCATTACTGATACATGGCAACACCTCTTTAACGTTATCTTCTATAGGAACTGGTGCAATATTCTCGCCTCCAGCGGTAATAATCAACTCTTAAACAAAAAGCATCAATGAAATATTTAATTGTCTGGATGTTCCAATTAAGTGTATTTAGAATGTCAGAAAGTGCAACTACTAAGTAATATAGCATCCATATTCTGTGCTATCAAAATCTCTTAATTTCTAATACATATATCGCTTACTATCTTACAAGACAGTATATGCTAACTGACTGGGGATTCACCGAGTCTATACCAGGTGCAAAGTTCAAACACTGGTTTTCTCACAACACAGCTTTGTGTTTTATACCTTTGATTCTGCCTGTTATATACATGAAACCATCTTTATCTTTCTTGCCGAGATCACCCGAGTGTAGCCAACCTTGTTCATCAATGGTTTCTTTTGTCTTCTCAACTTGATTCAGGTATCCCATAAACACATGTCGTCCATAAAAACAGATCTACAATATAAAAAATACATGCTCCATGAGTATATATGCCACAGGTAAATATCTATCATAGTAAACAAAACAGCTGTTAAAGGAGATTTTAAAGAACTAACACTGGAATTGATAGAACTATCACTTGCCTTCCAATGTTCTGCTAGATATTCAAATGTTTATTTCTGGCTCTGGTACCGCACTAGGTCAAGCAAGATCTATAACATATCAGATACTTGTTCACCTATCACAATGAATTTCATTTGTCTTGGTCAGGTTATAACTACACAAATATACTAGAAATACAAATAAATTACCTCTCCATTCCCGTCCTCGTCTGGGTTTTCTAATTTGGTCTGGACACCTGATAATTCTTTACCAACACTGGTAATTCTACATGCATTATCTGTGCAAAATGTGTGGGGTCCTTGAAAAGAAGAGTTAGATCTTTAATTTACATCTACATTCATATTCTGTTCAGGATATTCTTAGTTCCAGTCTTTAACATTCATTTTGTAGGTCTATTCAACCAATCATTTCAGAGCAACCACATATCTTTTCAATATACAATGTTCAATTATACATATATCTCAATTGATGTACCTAGGTCTGGACATGTGAAACTGTTCATTTATATGGCAGTTTCTTATACTCCTGTTACTGTATAATCAAAATCCCTCCATGCATGAAGAAGAAATTCTCCGGCCAAAGATATTCTTGAATTTGACCTTTAACCTCTTAGTGTGACCTTGACCTTAGACCTAGTGACCTGCTTCTTGCACATGACACTCTGTCTCATGGTGGTGAACATTTGTGCCAAGTAACATTAAAATTCCTTCATGCATGAAGAGGATATGCTCCAGACAAAGTCATCCTTGAATTTGACCTTTAACCTCTGTGACCTTGACCTTAGACCTAGGGACCTGGTTCTTGCGCATGACACTCCGTCTCATGATGGTAAACATTTGTGCCATATTATTTAAGAATCCCTCGATCCATGGATAAGTTACAGCCAGGACAAGCTAAACCCGGACGGACACACGACTGCACACACATACACCGAATCGCCATTTGGACAGCTATATCGAGCTTTCGCAAGCGGCTCGACAAAAAACAATGTAATGGAGAATTAATCTCAAAAGATTGTAATGGGGAAATAGTCAATGAAGACAATAGAATGGACAATTTTGCCTCTGATGACATGTTAATGGGAGTTGACTCTATATGCAAAAGCCAAAAAGTAGAAAAATTAGGTTTTGTCATGCCAGAAATGTTTAACTGCATTGGCCAATGTATGACGTCATTTATGACATCATTTTGTGCCAAATATGGTTAAGTTATTGTTTAATATACAACTCTTTGTCATTCTCACTACTGACAGTAAAAGTAAAGATACTTTATTGAATGGAAAATTCAGCACTACAAATAATTCTTAAACTTAAAATCAACATTATGTTTTATACAATTAAGATCACATTTGCTCAAATGTTTACCTGTACTTTCACTCATCCCATAAACCTCATCAATACGAATGTTAAGGCAGGCAAAATATTCTAGCGTCTCCCTCATGATGGGTGCTGCCGCAGACCCAACCAATCTGCATCTATCAAGACCCAAGTTCACTCGGATTTTCTTAAAAAGGAGCATGTTTGCTATGCTCCAACCCCATGGAAGTCTTCCACTGTCAATATAAGACATTTCCAAAATGTTAATGGATGTAAGTAACTTTAGAAGAAACTAAAACACAGCATGCATAGACAAAAAATAAAAGTATAAATATAAACTACACGACTGTAGTACTTAAAACCAGCATAGCCAAACAAATACGAAGACCATCAGATACATATAACAAGAACTGTCATAGAAATTCTATTTCTAGTAATGTGACCTTTACAAAAGTGGGATTTTCTGATTCTTGTACAATAAAACTTGTTGCTGATCACTTCCGCAAAGTTTCATTAAAATATTTATGAGAAAACACTCCAATTTTTAGACTTCTACAAAACTACCTAAAAGGGGGTAAAGGATAAATATTCTGTCTAAGTACCATTAATTAGGATGAAGCTGTAACAAAGTTAAATTATTAGAAAGGGGCATAACTCCAGCTATACTCATCTGATCTATCCCATGCGATAGTTGAATGAGATCTTGTACCTATGTACAGTCTGAAAAAGTTTTCAAATGATCAATTATAAAATAAAACTTCAAATGGTAAATGTATGACAGGCAAGATCCTTCAGTTTCTTTCCAAGTTAATGGTACAGGTGAGTTATAATATGGAAATCCGTATTTTATCATGATAGAGTAATCTCTTACCCTGTCACCTGTGCTTCCATGCCTTTTCTTCCCTTTTCTTTCGCCCATATTGCTATTTTTCGCTTGACACCTGTTGTTTGAGCACCCACTGCCTGGAGCTTTTCCATAATCTTCTCCCATACTCTTGGCACTGCCAGTAACCCTGTAGGCCTCACTTCTTTCAAGGTTTCCACAAGTGAGCCCTGGAAATAATCATTTAGTGATGTTACCATGTAACTAGAAAATAATTCATAATTTAGAGATGTTGCCATGTACCCTGAAAACAGTTCATGATTTAGAGATGTTACCATGTATCCAGAAAATATTTATTACTTTGAAAATGTTACCATGCATCCTGAAAACAGTTCATGATTTTAGATATATGACCATGTTTCCTGAAAATAGTTCATGATTTTAGATGTGTGACCCAAGTATCTGAAAATAGTGCATGATTTTAGATATATGGCCATGTATCCTAAAAATAGTTCATGATTTTATATATGTGACCATGTGTCCTAAAAATAGTTCATGATTTTACATATGTGACCATGTATAATGAAAACAGTGCATGATTTTAGATATATGACCATGTATCCGGAAATAGTTCACGATCTTAAATATGTGACCATATATCCTGAAAATAGTGCATGATTTTAGACATGTGACCATGTGTCCTGAAAATAGTTCATGATTTTAGATATGAGACCATGTTTCTTGAAATAGTTCATGATTTTACATGATAAACCTTCATCACTCACCAACAGTACAAATAGTTGTCTTAATGATAAGATTCTAATTTAAATATTATATTTTCATAAATCAAGTTCATTTTGTTCTGGATGTACTGGGTTGGTTTGTTCCAAAGTCAAACTACAGGTATACACATTCTCAAAAAGGGAGATAACTACATACAGTTCAATATACAAATTAAATGAGTTACCATAAACTACCTTATCAGATTACATATAAACTGTGTGACAAAGTGCAAAGTACACAGATAAAGACATTCCTTCACATAAATCATTGCAACAAAATGTTTTTAGTGAACACGTATCTTTTCAACATTTGATGGAGCTGTAAAGGATCACCTTACAGGTAAATCAGATTAACAACATCTTTTTTTCTTTTATTTTATTGATGAACAAAAAATACAGGTAAATTACAGGTAAATGACAGAACTGATCAATTCTTTTATCTGACCTAGTTTCAAAACTGATAATCATGTATGCAATATAGTTATTATTTCATGCAGTCATATTTTAAAAACCTTGTGTTTTTTTCAACAAATTCAGACAACATTTAAATAGCGTTATAATTTATTGCTGCTACTGAAAATGAAACTGAATTAAAATCTCACCCCACCTGTCTTGCAATAGTAACTATACCACGTAAACAAAACATGTCTGGGCAAGCAGTCAGAAATATGATTAGCATTTCATATCAAATGGTAGCACAAATACTACTAAAACTTTGTATTTTTATGAGAATCTGCAATCACCCATTAAAATCACTTTATCATTTCACCAAAAATGGGGCCATGTAAACAATGTTATTTATTGTCTTAATTTCATATCATATTTTGTGATGTAGAATTTACAAAATAATCATAATGTAATGCAACTTGACATAAATGTCATTTATCAACGATCGTGGGATATGACAAACAAACATTAGTTCATGAGTCATTTTGCATACAATTACAATTTTCGCTAATTAACAGCTGATTAGCTTGGTTTAGAGGTGATGGAACACATTTGTAAACAAAAAAGAAATCCAGTTTTTGGTGTCAAACAAATGGTAGATGTTTAACTATGACATAAATAAACCCAAATCTGCAAAACAAAAACAGATTTTAGGTACCAGTTTAAAGCTTTCTTTGCAATCGATACAGCATTAATAGCAATATCGCACTCATCCACGTTCCTAGCCACTGACATGACATATTTTCAGTAGAGGCATATCATTTTATTACATGGTACAGAGTCATTCAAGCAAATATGGGTACTGATAAAAGAGGATATAAATTAAGCTTTCTTCACATACATACAGGCTTTCAAGAAAAAGATCAGAGAAAAATAGGAAAATGTAGAAAAAAGTAGGAGAAAATAAGAGAAAAGTAAGAATCTGATGAAGAAAATAATAAAAGTATGAGGTCCTGAAACCAAATTTTACTCAAATCTCTTACATTTATTCTCAACAACACTACAGAAATGAAGTCACAACATATAAGGTCTTACATATAATATGATTCCTTTTACCTTTTGAGTATTTGTCATTTAAGAATTATAATAATATTCTTTAAGCATAGTTTATAATTCAATATGCCATGAAGCCTGTCATTGACATAATATATGTACAAGAAATTCTTTCAAACATATATCAATTCCATGATTATTTTCTTTGCATATTCCAGAAGAAAATATGGCTGTCTCAGGTAAAAAAGCACAGAAAGGATTTTCTTCTACACTGTCTTGTGGGTCCGGCGAAGACTTTGATCTTATATGTCAACCATGTGACAGAGATGACCTTCGACTTCCTGTCTTCGGTTTCTGCCAGGATTGCCAGGAACATTTATGTGAGTCCTGCTTCAATCATCATAAAAGAGCTAAACCCTCAAGACACCACATATTGCTTGATAAACTAAACATGCCACAAACACAACAAGATTCTACACCTGCTCATTCTGGTCAATGTGATGACCTCACAAAGCCTTGTCCTAAACACACAAAAGAAATGATCAAGTTCTACTGTCATGACCACCAAGCACTTCTATGCAGCGTTTGTGTGACACTGGAACATACAACTACAGGCTGTCGTATCAACTATATACCAGATATATCTCAACAGAGCGTAAACAGTAAGGAATACAGTGACATCCTGAAAAGTATGGACGCCTTAACTAAGAAATGTCAACAATTACCACAAGACCTGAAACAAATGACAGCAAAGTCTAACACTTCCTTGACCGATGTTCTAGCAGAAATCAACAAGTTCCGGCATGAGATGAACCAAAGGTTAGATGTACTGCAGCAAGCAGCTGAAGGTGCAGCAAAGACCGTTCAAAAGGAGAATGACACAAGACTACAAACAGCCGAAACAACGTGTAATGATGCCATAAAATCATTGAAAGTATCATCAGACACCATCAAACAACTCAACACAACAAAACAAGCAGACAGACTCTTTATGGAAATGAAATTAGCTGAACAAATGGTTAAAGATAATGAGAATCAGATCTTAATGCTTCCATCACCAGATGATATCACAGAATATCACTTTCAGCAAAATTCTACAATATCAACTTTTCTTAGAAACGAGAAATCCATTGGAACAATGATAAAGAAAACAAGAAAATCCTCAGGATCCCCACCTACTTCTTCTTTGAAATCTGTCCAGTTTTCACATCAGGGAGAAATTAATGTGAAGACATCAGATGATAACTCACGCTGCTTGATAACTGGAATAGTATTTCTCCTACCATCTAAACTGATTCTCACAGATTGCAGCAACAATTCAATCAAAATGGTTGATATTAACAGTAACTCCATCACTGATCAACTAAAACCAGACACAAATCCCTATGAGATTACCACAGTTACCAAAGACCAACTTGCTGTCACACTACCTAACACAAAAACAGTTCAGTTTATATCTGCCTCTTCAAACAAACTTTCTTTTAAGCACAAACTGCAAGTAGATGGAGATTGTTATGGTATTACCTGTTACCAGAAGAAACTTGCACTGACATTTGATTACCCTCTCAAACTTCAGATTGTTGATCTGAAAGGTAGAGTACTAACAACAGTAACAACAGACTCCAGAGGTGAAGATATTTTCAGTAGGCCATTTCATGTCACATCCAACAGCAGCGCTATCTTTGTAGCTGATGCAAATAAGGGTAAAGTGTTTATGTTAAACTGGCGCGGTGAACTGACAGGTAGTTATGAAGGTATAGGAGTACCAAGAGGCATTACTGTGTTAGAGGATGGATCCATTTTTGTGAATGATTACAGCAGTGACAACATGCATCATGTATCTGGTGACTTAACCAAAGGCAGCGTTGTGCTGAAGGATCTGAAGAGACCCGAAGCTCTCTGTTGGTGTGGTACAAACAGTCTACTATACATCAGTTCTTGGTCACTGAATGACAAAGATAACAATTGTATTCAAGTATTCAGGATGATTTAATGAAAATAATATGCATATACTAGTGTTTGAACATTTTACTTTTAGCTGTTCATTTCATATTGAAAATTATATATCAT
Source organism: Saxidomus purpurata (assembly GCA_022818135.1). NCBI lineage: Eukaryota > Metazoa > Mollusca > Bivalvia > Venerida > Veneridae > Saxidomus > Saxidomus purpurata. The sequence goes on along the minus strand of JAFMSR010000018.1, from coordinate 1,245,837 downwards.
AAATCATATTGACAATTTGGTGTAAAAAGTTTATGTAAAACTGGCATGGATAATTGACAGGTAGTTATGATGATATGATGCAAGCCCTGAATATGTTAGAGGACGGATCCATTATTCGTTAGTAAAAGAACAACATACAAGTCATGTCAATTACTTGTTTGCAGTGTGCATCAATGATACTAACCTTCATTCTCTTGCAACAGTTTTCATTATACAAGGGTCAATATAAGACAATGATCAAATGACCCTTTTGTCATAACCAATGCAATTTGAAAGTTTGATGAAGAAATCTTAAGAAATGGCGAAGTTATAGTCAAAATAAAAGTACAATCAAAGCGCTGAAGACGCTCGATTTGTTTGTGTATTCAAAATATTTGTCCTTTGTTTTGTTGTGACGACTATTTCAGTCTGTAATCTTCTTTAGTGAAGGCTATACCAGTTGGTAATAAGATATGAACAGAATGCAACAGTTATAAATCGTATTTTAGATCGAATTGTCTCTGTTTCTATTCCCGGTACACATAGACAGCAGGGATTTTTTCTGTACTCAACAAAATTTTTCACCTACAGTTCTAGTGTCTAAAATCAGACACTGATCGAGCAGCTAGCTAGAAGTTACGGTGTTTCGATAACACAAACAAGAAGGCAATAGCACCGATCAATAAGGGGATCAATTAATTGTGCAGACCGACAAAGTAAAAATGCCTATCTATAATGCTCCAATATACATTTATAGAACGAATATGGTTGAGACTAGGAAGTAACGATGTTCAAATGTTTTTCTGCAGTCACTGATAAGTATTTTTAACAAAATAGCTCATTCAATGCGTTTCAAGATAACGAGGCCTACAGTCGAATATAGGGTAAATTGCCTTCTACTTAAAACAATCACCACCTATGATATATAACAAATCGTTTAAACATTAACGTATCCTAACACTTGTTTTCTGCTAAAGGTGCTCACGCATATTTCTAATACATGTAGGAACGCAGACTAGCTGGCGCCAGGTCCGCAGAATAAACATATCAGTGTCGAGAACTTGACATTTTGTGTTTTGTACATATGATGATGTAACAATGTTTTTGGTGCATAAAGTACCATTTGTAGATGCGTAATTTTGTTATCTCACTTTTCTGAAAGTTTCATGATTAGAAAGGGAATAGTTTTGAGGCAATTCTGTAGATTGAGATTGCAAGTCGGAACTCAATATTGCCAAACTTGAAAATCCTTTCTTAATCGCTATTTTGGTTCATTATTCAGCAAATCATGACTGTAGTTTATGTATATATTGATCTCATTCACTCATAAAGAGTCTTAGTGTTTAATTATGTTGATTTATTGAGAGTTTTGTAAAACTGCATTCTAAGTGATGCTGGTCGGATGCTAAAAATAGACCAAATATAAGAATGCTTCAAAGCCATCATTTTGAGTCAGTCAGCATAATTTTAAGGCTGACATATTATTATAGATTTTAAAACCTTTGTTTGTGAGGAATTTCACAACATGACATGCAGGAGTTTGTCTGCAAACTAAGTTTATCTTCTTTCTTTTCATTCTGCTAGGCTGTATCTTTATGTAACAGGTGCTTGGAAAATGAATATCAGCTAGTTTAATATGTTAACAAGAAGTTAGTGGCAAATGAGCTAGGTTTTTGAATAGTAAGGCTTTGTTTTAAGTATATTTTTGTATTTTTTGAGACCTTTAATTTGTTGTAATTGGCAAAATCAGCTCTTAGAAGTGACCACTCATTTTGGTCATCCATTTAGGTTTTTCCCCATTTTTGGAGGGAGAGAAATAGTTGCTATTTTAATTGCTTTAAAAGAATTATCTGGTGGTTAAGACATATGTGTTAGGGTGCATAATTTTATATAGATTACATTGAAATATTTTGTTTTTGATGACAATTTTTGGTTTTGTTGCTTTTGTTGGAAAATGTAATTTATGGGAGGAGTTAGAGTTTAAATGCCAATCATGTGAAAAATTAGATTGGTCTTTTAGCCAATCAGAAGACAGCATTTCTTCCCCTCTATATAAGGCCTGGATCCCTAGGCTTATGAGCTTTGGGGTCTCATCCCAATACTAAGCTAACATACATGCTCTTTGGGACGGACCTTGATAAAATTCTCATCAAATCAAAGCTTATGAGCTTTTTACTTTTGGACTTTTTGGCACTATGGACTAAAACTAGTAAATTCTATTCAAAATTAATACAGAAATTAATTTCATTAGAGTGACAACAATTTGTTAATATTTTTGATGAGTAAACTCTGAGAATAAAAGCAATGAAAATATGGAATTTTATCATGGAACTTTATTGGTCATGAAGATTTCTCTGGGAATAATTTCAACTAAATATCTTATGTTGTGCTTGAATATTCTCAACATCCTAAACAGGCACTTTTGGGATACAGTTTAAGATTGGTGTGTAAACTATGAAAACAAGACATAACATTTGAAGCACACTGAATAACTCTTAGACTTTTTGTAAATATATGTAGAACTTGTTGCTGAGGTAAAATAAATGTATGAAAACAAATGGTGTTGGCTTTTTCAACGGAATAGTTAAGGAATGAAAGGGAGATAACAAATAAGAAAACTTGATCCCAGAACTTAAGCCATTTACCCTGGCAACACAGAACAATTTGAACAATGGAACATTTAATGCACTCGGCTCTTGAACCCTGAGTGTAAAAGACTTCTGACCGGTCTTATAAATGGTCAGTGGTGTCGGTCATCCTGATTAATAAATTGAAAGCCCACGAACTAAGTCTATTTCAAGGATCATTTGAAACCGAGCTTGCCCCCGAAGGGCAGGTTTACCACATCAGCAATACGGAAAGTTATAATTACGTCCCTTGCCGCGCATTGAATAAAATTTATGAATGGATGGATATAATCGTAAAAAGAGAATGTGTAAACATGCGCGTAAATATTCCTGGCTGTTCAAAATATTTCATTCTTTAAAATGACGATCAGGGTTAGACATTTTGTTGTCACAGAAACTCCAAAACATATGTTTTCTTTCCTCACAAGGTTTAAGAAATGGCCGGCCGGTTAAGATTTCGGAACTATTTCTATAGGGTGTATATATATAGTAAATTGTCCCGACTTTTTACGCATCATTGTAAAATGAAATACATTCGCAGTTCTTATTCGAAAATAGTTTACTTTAGTTATATTTACAAAATTTAGCTGATGCTGCATGAGTTTATAACATTATATATTTAAACAATACAACTTTCATGTCTGCAATGGCCATATGGTTTCAAATGAAGACTCATAATTTGGGATTATATGCTGACTGAAGTGCCTGAGCTACTTTCAGATTTGGTACTTAAGGAATAGGCATCGGAAAATGGTAAGTAAATTTGTTTGTTACACAAACAAATAACAAGAGCTGTCTCATGACAGCACGCTCGACTATTCGAAAGCTTGTTGGTAAAATGTTTTTTTTTGTCTAAGAACAGGTGTATTGTGTAATTGTCTATAAAAATTAAGGTAAGAGATATGAAACTTGTTCAAAGACCTATGTAAATGTACATTACATGCAAAGCCTTACTCTGGATTCTGTAAGCCAACTGGGGGTAGAAGGGGGGGGAATAACTTTGTAACGTTTCAAAATTGATATGTTAAAAAGGGGCATAAATATGTCAAAAATCAAAAACATTGGTGAAGATGTTGATAGTAAACATTCATTTTAAGTTTCAAGTCAATACGTTCGATAGTATTCAATATATTTGACTTCATAAAAATCTTTAACTAAAATTCTAAGTTAACAAGAGGGCCATGATGGCCCTTTATCACTCACCCGAGTACAACTGCTTTTAACATAGTTGCTAGAAATCATCAAAACAACCTTTCTGACAAATTTCCAGGATATTTGGGCTGAAAATGTTACCTCTAGAGTGTTAACAAGGTTTTTCCATATTTGGGCTGTGTGACCTAGTATTTGACCCAAGATGATCCATATTCGAACTTGAGCTAGAAATCATAGAAACAACCTGTCTGACAAATTTCCAGGATATTTGGGCTGAAAATGTTACCTCTAGAGTATTAACAAGGCTTTTCCATATTTGGGCTCTGTGACCTAGTTTTTGACCCCAGATGACCCATATTGAAACTTGAGCTAGAAATCATCGTAACAACCTTTCTGACAAATTTCCAGGATATTTGGGCTGAAAATGTAACCTCTAGAGTGTTAACAAGGTTTTTCCACATTTGGGCTCTGTGACCTAGTTTTTGACCCCAGATGACCCATATTCAAACTAGAGCTAGAAATCATCAAAACAACCTTTCTGACAAATTGCCAGGATATTTGGACTGAAACAGTAGCCTCTAGAGCCTTAACAAGATTTTTCTATTTTTGGGTCATGTGACCTAGTTTTTCATCCGAGATGACCCATATTCGAACTTGTCCGAGTAATTACTGGGACAAACATCCTGACCATGTTTCCTGACAATTGAGGCAAAAATGTGACCACTAGAGTGTTAACGAACTAAATGTGGACGGACGATGGAAAATCATCGATCCTAATAGCTCACCCTGAGCCAGCTCAGGTGAGCTAAAAAGGGGCATAAATCTGACAAAAATTAAGAAGAGTTATGGGGATTGTTTCTTCAGGTGAAGATGTTGATGGTGGACACATAATTTGAGTTTCAAGTCAATACCTTTGAAAGTATTCAAAATATTTGCCTTCATAAAATCTTTTACCAAAAATTCTAAGTTAAAAAGGGGCATAAATCTGTAAAAAATCAAAACAGAGTTATGGGGATTGTTTCCTCTGGTGTAAATGTTGATGGTAAACATACAGTTTGAGTTTCAAGTCAATACCTTTGATAGTATTCAAGATATTTGACTTTATGAAAAAAATAACCAAAAATCTAAGCTAAAAAGGGGCATAAATCTGTCAAAAATCAAAACAGAGTTATGGGGATTGTTTCCTCAGGTGAAGATGTTGATGGTAGACACATACTTGGAGTTTCAAGTCAATACCTTTGATAGTATTCAAGATATTTGAATTTATAAAAAACTTTAACCAAAAATTCTAAGTTAAAAAGGGGCATAAATCTGTTGAAAATCAAAACAGAGTTATGGGGATTGTTTCCTCAGGTGAAGATGTTGATGGTAGACACATACTTTGAGTTTCAAGTCAATACCTTTGATAGTATTCGAATTTATAAAAAACTTTAACCAAAAATTCTAAGTTAATCAACGCAGACGCCGACGCCGGGGCGAGTGCAATAGCCTCCTTATTCTTTGAATAGTCGAGCTAAAAATGGGCATAACTCTGTCAAATATGACCATGACCTACAGAGTTTGGCGGCATCTTGACCCTTTTGTTTTAACAGTGCAATCTGAAAGTTTGATGAAGAAATCTTGAGAAATGGCAAAGCTATAGCCAACGTTTAATTTTCGTGACAAAAACTAAGTACAATAAGAGCTGTCACATGACAGCACGCCCGACTATTCGAAAGGTTGTTGGTAAAATGGGTTTTTTGTCAAAGAACAGGAGTATTGTGTAATTGTCTGTAAGAATTAAGGTCAAAGATATGAAACTTGTTCAAAGACCTTTGTAAATGTACATTACATTCAAAGCCTTACTCTGGATTCTGTAAGCCAAGTGGAGGGAGGAGGGGATAATTTCAAAGAAATACATAACCTTGTAAATTTGATCATGAATAACTTTGTAACTTTTCAAAATTGAAATGTATAGAATTAAAAAAGCATGACCGCTGCATGCTGCATAATTATTCTATGATATTTCAAAAGAAAGCCATTTCGAGTATTTCCATGTTAGTCTGGTAAAAACTGTGACAAAATTCTAAGTTAAAAGGGGCATAAATGTCAAAAATCAAAAATATTGGTGAAGATGTTGACAGTAAACATACATTTTAAGTCCATAAAAAAAATCAAAGTTAAAAAGGGGCATAAATCTGTCAAAAATAAAAACAGAGTTATGGGGATTGTTTCCTCAAATGTAGATGTTGATGGTAGACACATACTTTGAGTTTCAAGTCAATACCTTTGATAGTATTCAAAACATTTGACTTTATAAAATCTTTTACCAAATATTCTAAGTTAAAAAGGGGCATAAATCTGTCAAAAATCAAAACAGAGTTATGGGGATTGTTTCCTCAGGTGTAGATGTTGATTGTAGACACATACTTTGAGTTTCAAGTCATTACCTTTGATAGTATTCAAGATATTTGAATTTATAAAAATCTTTAACAAAAAAATCTACGTTAAAAAGGGGCATAAATCTGTCAAAAATCAAAACGGAGTTATGAGGATTGTTTCCTCAAGTGTAGATGCTGATGGTAAACATACAGTTTGAGTTTCAAGTCAATACCTTTGATAATTTGCAAGATATTTGAATTTATAAAAAACTTTAACCAAAAATTCTAAGTTAAAAAGGGGCATAAATCTGTCAAAAATCAAAACAGAGTTATGGGGATTGTTTCCTCAGGTGTAGATGTTGATGGTAAACATACAGTTTGAGTTTCAAGTCAATACCTTTGATAGTATTCAGGATATTTGACTTTATTAAAAACTTTAACAAAAAATTTCTAAGTTAAAAATGGGCATAAATCTGTCAAAAATCAAAACAGAGTTATGAGGATTGTTTCTTCAGGTGTAGATATTAATGGGAAAGATATATTTTGAGTTTCAAGCCAATACCTTTGAAAATATGCAAGATATTTGAATTTATAAAAAACTTTAACCAAAAATTCTAAGTTAAAAAGGGGCATAAATCTGTCAAAAATCAAAACAGAGTTATGGGGATTGTTTCCTCAGGTGTAGATGTTGATGGTAAAGATATATTTTGAGTTTCAAGTCAATACCTTTGATAGTATTCAAGACATTTGACTTTATTAAAAACTTTAACCAACGCCGACGCCGGGGCGAGTGCAATAGTCTCCTTATTCTTCGAATAGTCGAGCTAAAAAGGGACATAATTCTGTCAAATATGACCTTGACCTACAAAATTTAGCAACATCACAACTGTTTTGTCATGAGCAAAACAATTGTAAAGTTTGATGAAGACATCTTAAGAAATAGCAAAGTTATAGCCAACTTTAAGGTTTTATGACTGACGGACAGACGGATGGACACTACTGACCAACGTGGACTTTTCTCTGAAAGGGCATCACAAAAAGGCCGAATTGAATTATTGTCCAAAAATACTAAAAACCTTGTAATGCTTTGAAATTAAGCAAGAAATAGGTCACACCATGCCATTTCCCCTATTGGCTGATGAAAAAGAATGATACCTGACAAAAGGTAGAACCTTCCTTTTTTGACTAGGATAGTCTAATAAGATTTTGATTTTTTGCAGATTTTTTACTATATTCAACTGGAATTGAAAATTTTATACAGGCATCATTTTGAATATTTTGTTATAACTTTAGTAAGATTCATTTTTCAAGATGTAAACACCAGTGCTAAATTATGATAGTCACTTTCACAGGTACTATCATTTCAAAGGGGATATAAAAGAAAGCTACCTTTAAGGCATCTGGCTGGGCAAAGTAAATTGCAGCTCCAAATCGAAGGGGCATTATTACATCCAACATCTGGGCGGCAATGTGACTCAATGGTAGGAATGTTACTCCGATTTCCTGACCGTCTCTGTATTGTAACTGAAGTCCAGTCCGGTCAGCCGTCCATGTACACTGAAGTAGAAAACAAAATGCATTGGTGGAGACATCTTTACTAATTCTGTATATAGTAGGGATGTAAACGATTAATCGGTTAACCTGTTAACTGACCAAACTAACAATTAACTGGTTACGAAATGGGTAACAGATTATTAAAAAAATTATATGTATATGCAAAAAAAAAGGAGAAGAAAATACAATAAATGTATTTAAAAATCATGTTTGTTGATCTCTGTCATGGACCTTAACACCAGGCAACACAGTGATTGAAGACTGAAAGGTGTGAAGTGTCAACTTGTTAATTGGACACGACCGTGACAACAGTTTGATTCTTACATTGACATACCTTTATTCTAATTAATATATATTCTATTTAAATAGCTGTTAATCTTTGATACGAAAGGAAAATGTTTAAGGTCCATTACTAACACCAAATTGAATTTTGTGGAATTGTAACAGGGAAATAGTTTGAAACTGGCTTCTTAAACTTTACAATAGCCATGGAATATTTTCCTGTTAGAAATACTGCTGCAGAAAAATGAGTGAATGTTTTTGTATTTCCTTAGATTGACTTGGGTGGTCTTTTTGTCCTACTTTCGCTTTATTGCATGTTGTCAACAGTCAGAAATATACGTTGCAGATTATTGGAAGCGAAATTCTTTCAACTTTATTGTACTTATCACTTCTGTGAAGTATCATTAAATTTTGACCAGGGCTTTTGGAGATTTAGCGTCCACAAGATTTTACCATCTCGAGCCCCTGTGACTTTGACCTTTGACCTATAGACCCGAAACATGGACCATGCACAACTAGGCACTGTACTTATCACTTCTGTGAAGTATCATTAAGTTCTGACCAAGGGTTTTGGAGATTTAGCGTCCACAAGATTTTACCATCAGAAGCCCCTGTGATCTTGACCTTTGACCTAGAGCCCGGAAACATGGACCATGCACAACCAGGCACTGTACTTATCACTTCTGTGAAGTATCATTAAATTCTGACCAGGGCTTTTGGAGATTTAGCGTACACAAGATTTTACCATCTCGAGCCCCTGCGACCTTGACCTTTGACCTTGAGACCCGAAACATGGACCATGCACAACTAGGCACTGTACTTATCACTTCTGTGAAGTATCATTAAGTTCTGACCAAGGGTTTTGGAGATTTAGCCTCCACAAGATTTTACCATCCGGAGCCCCTGTGACCTTGACCTTTGACCTAGAGCCCGGAAACATGGACCATGCACAACCAGGCACTGTACTTATCACTTCTGTGAAGTATCATTTAATTCTGACCAAGGGTTTTGGAGATTTAGCGTACACATGATTTTACCATCTCACACCTCTGTGACCTTGACCTTTGACCTAGAGACCCAAACCATGGACCATGCACAACAAGGCACTGTACTTATCACTTCTGTGAAGTATCATTAAATTCTGACCTGGGGTTTTGGAGATTTAGCGTCCACAAGATTTTACCATCTCGAGCCTCTGTGACCTTGACCTTTGACCTAGAGACCCTAAACATGGACCATGCACAACTAGGCACTGCACTTATCACTTCTGTGAAGTATTATTAAGTTCTGACCAAGGGTTTTGGAGATTTAGCGTCCACAAGATTTTACCATCCGGAGCCCCTGTGACCTTGACCTTTGACCTAGAGCCCGGAAACATGGACCATGCACAACTAGGCACTGTACTTATCACTTCTGTGAAGTATCATTTAATTCTGACCAAGGGTTTTGGAGATTTAGCGTCCACATGATTTTACCATCTCACGCCCCTGTGACCTTGACCTTTGACCTAGAGACCGGAAACATGGATTATGCACAACAAGGCACTGTACTCATCACTTCTGTGAAGTACCATTAAATTCTGACCAGGGGTTTTGGAGATTTAGCGTCCACAAGATTTTACTATCCTGAGCCCATTGTGACCTTGACCTTTGACCTAGAGACCCGAAACATGGACCATGCACAACTATGCATTGTACTTATCACTTCTGTGAAGTATCATTACATTCTGACCAGGGCTTTTGGAGATTTAACATCTACGAGATTTAACAATCTCGAGCCCCTGTGACCTTGACCTTTGACCTAGAGCCAGGAAACATGGACCATGCACAACTAGGCATTGTACTTATCACTTGTGTGAAGTATCATTAAATTCTGACAAGGGGTATTGAAGATTTAGTGTCCACAAGACTCTGTTCACAGACGGACGGACAAGCTGAATCTAGTATACCCCCCCCCTTACACTTTGTGTTCGGGGGTATAATAATGATATACATACACTATCATGACTGATCATCACTGCTTTAGGATTCCCAGTTGTTCCAGACTGAAAATAGACAAAAGATAACAAGTAAAATTTACAGCAAAGTCTATGTTCCCGTAATTCCCTCTCCAGTCATTCTGTTTTAATCCTCGTTAACTTTCTAAATTCCACCAATGAACTTGTCCATTTTAGAATTGTATTATAACCATTACCCTTTGAAAGGATGTGAAATGGAAATTTAGTAACTAAGGATACATCTACGAGGACCATGATAAAACCTTGGAGATGAACTAGCTGCTGATAGTTTAAAAGGGTCACAAAGACAAAAATAGTCTAAGAAGAATTTATTTTAATCAATAATCAAGTTTTAGAAATGGCTTTTTTTAGTGTACAAGGCAGTTTTAATGTACTTACATTTCATTGTTACCCACAAGAATTACAACTATAAACTGAAGTCTGTGTAAATAACCTACCGTGTATATAAGAGAGCAGCATGTGTTGGGGGCTTGCATCATAAATCTTTTCTCCAGTTCAGTATCTGGCACATCTTTAGACAATGCTAAAAACTCATTCCACTGTAAGGAAAAAACCACACCTGGCTGTAAGAACATGTCACTTTACAGTTTTAAAAACAAATTAGGTGAAACAAGGACAATACCCTGGTAGCATTCCCTGTCAATATGTTACATATCAATGCAATCCCTTCAATACTTTGAAAGTTAGTCTGTGGACAAGAAGTTTGTAGAATGGACAGACGGACGGATGGTCAAAGCTGTTGACATTCAAACAGACAACATAAATTAATGCACAGCGAGAGTTCCCCAGAGCTTTCTATCTCTACAAGCAAGCATTAATGATAATATCCTGTATAAAACTACTGACTTACAGAATATATTCCCTCCCGCCTCTCAGCAACCTCACCCATGTACTGTATTATAGCCTTCAACTGTGGGAGTTGGTCCCACACTTTTATAATTTTCTGTAACTGCATATGATTTTCTACGACAATTACGTTGGCTTGGCAGTCGCTCAACACATATTCACAAGCCTCTGCTGTGTTTGTAGTGTAGATACCTGTAGCTTTACCTCTGAAAAAGAAATAAATGAAAAACCTTCCATGTGTGTATATTTTCACATTCAGGTACAACACATGCAGTCATATGTACTTTGTTTCATGAATTTAGTAGCATGATATATCCATATTGTGATTGTCTATTCTATAGATCTAAAAAATTTCACAGTCTTCCAGTTGATGAAGTATGAGCCTCTGATCCTACAGGTGGCAGGTTTGAACCCTGTTCTGGTCATGACTGCTTTAAAAAGCCCCAGTACCAGTTACCCTCAGTAGGAGGCATAAGCTTTCTGTGCATTCCAGGTTATCAATAACTAACTACTGTAACTAAACTTAGAAACAGAATGTTTACTAGAGCTTTTAGCCACAAAAACCGTAAGCAGCGTGGACTGTTGAACTTTATGACATGCATTTATAATATAACATCAGTGATCTTGCAACACAGCTCAACTAACACACATAAAATCATGATTTAACAAGCAAATATACATTTCATGATTTTGTGGTTAATATATACATGTACTCAAAATGCTGACAGTTTTTGTATTGTAGCAAGCAAGACTTGTCAATGGTCAAAGAAACAGGATAAAAAGTATATGTATACAGAAAAGTAAGAATTCATTTGTCCAATAACTTTAGCACATAAATTTGATGTTTTTATGGCAATATTCCCAAAATAATGATGGTAAAGTTGTCTGCAAGTTTGAAACTCAACTTGTATAGGTCCATAGAAATGAGATAACAAGAGCTGTCAGTAGGACAGCGTGCTCGACTTTTTTAGTGCTTGCCAATAAAACAAAACTTTGACAGTTAAGGGCACACAAGACTTTAACTAGGAATTTCTAAGTACAAATCAAGAAAATTTTTCACAGAGTTATCTTCTTTTGCTTACAGATAGGTCTTACGATGGTACATAAGTACTCCAACTTTCAAAGTAATATCTCAAATGGTTAAGTTAACAAGTGGACAAGAATGAAAATTTTAACTGAGTTTCTAAGTCAAAAAGGGCCATAATTCAAATAAAATCCTTGACAGAATTACCTTCTCCTGCCCATGTTTGGGAATCATGATGGTAAACAAGTATTCCAACTTTCAAATTAATACCTCAAACAGTTCAGTCAAAAAGTGGACTGGTACGAAAAACTTAACCAAGATTCTAAGTCGATAAAAGGCCTTAATTTTTTAAACAAATCCCTGACAGAGTTACCTTCTCTTGCGTACAGATGGGGGGTAATGATGTGAAATAGCATTAAAAGTTTCAAAGCAATATCTCAAAGGGTTAAGGCAATAAGTGGATTTTACCCATATTCAATGTATTTTCTAAGTAAAAAAGGAGCATAATTCTGTCAAAAACCTTGACAGAGTTATGTCCTCTTGTCTGTTGATGAAGGTCATGATGGTAAACAAGTATGGTTAGTTTCAAAGCAATACCTCCAATGGTTTTGAAATAAAGTGAGGTGGTACGAAAAACTTAACCAAGCTCAATACACTTTCTAAGTAAAAAAAGGGCCATAATTCTGTCAAAAACCTTGACAAAGTTATGTACTCTTGTCTGTAGATGGAGGTTATGATGGTAAACAAGTATGGTAAGTTTCAAAGCCATACCTCTAATACTTCTGAAATAAGGTGTGACGCCGACGCCGACGCCGGGGCGAGTAGGATAGCTCCCCTTTTCATAGAAAAATCGAGCTAAAAAGTACACATTCATAGAAACAAAGCATTTGTTCAACAATCACTGGAGGACAATATTTCGTACTTACGCAGCAAATATGGCTCCGATATATGCAATGTACCACTCTGGCGCATTAAATCCTAGTATACCCATACCATGGTATGGCTCCAAACCAAGCTGAAAGCATTTGAAAGAGTAAGTTATGTATACAACATCTATGTCACATCAAATTACAGTTCAATTCAGATTTTCTCAAATTCTGACTCGAACAATATTTTCTATCTTCCTGACCATGCTCAATGCTGTCACCTCATCGGATACTGTACAGAAGGATTTTTTTCAGTCAAATTAACTTGTAATTTGCTATAAACATTGTTTATGTTTTATAACTAGAGTACCAGCTTAAATGTTTTAATTACTCCTGAAAACAATCTTGATATGTGACTTATCTGGTTTGAATCCCACCACGCCCATAATCCAACCCTGGCTGTACTTCGCACAGTCCTAGATCATACTTGACATTAACAGTACGCTGTATCCCATCTGAACAATGTTGGACACAGATTAATATAGATTTATTTGGTTAGAAAGTGGGCTCTATTGCTTACACATGTAAACGGAGCTGTTTCCATTACTACATGTACACTTTTTAAAATCTAATCATATTTAAATTTTATTTTGATCTAGCATGAAAAATATGCATTCTATATTGAAATATTCATCTTATTCTTGGTAGAGTTCTGCAGTATTGGTAACTGAACGAAACCTAAAAGAAATTGGTGTTGTTTTTTCTTTCATTTGTTCTTGAATTAGTGTTCAATGGTTGAAACAAGAGCTGTCAGTAGGACAGCGTGCTCGACTTTTTAGTGCTTGCCAATAAACAAAACTTTGACAGTAAAGGGCACACAAGACTTTAACTAGGAATTTCTAAGCACAAATCAATAAACATTTTCACAGAATTATCTTCTCTTGCTTACAGATAGGTCTCATGATGGTACATAAGTACTCCAACTTTCAAAGTAATATCTCAAATGGTTAAGTCAACAAGTGGACAAGAATGAAAATTTTAACTGAGTTTCTAAGTCAAAAAGGGCCATAATTCAAATAAAATCCTTGACAGAATTACCTTCTCCTGCCCATGTTTGGGGATGGTAAACAAGTATTCTAACTTTCAAATTAATATCTCAAACAGTTTAGTAAAAAAGTGGACTGGTACGAAAAACTTAACCAAGATTCTAAGTCGATAAAGGGCCTTAATTTTTAAAACAAATCCCTGACAGAGTTACCTTCTCTTGCCTACAGATGGGGGTAATGATTTAAGCAAGCATTCAAAGTTTCAAAGCAATATCTCAAAGGGTTAAGACAATAAGTGGATTTTACCCATATTCAATGTATTTTCTAAGTAAAAAAGGGGCATAATTCTGTCAAAAACCTTGACAGAGTTATGTACTCTTGTCTGTTGATGTAGGTCATGATGGTAAACAAGTATGATTAGTTTCAAAGCAATACCACTAATGGTTTTGAAATAAAGTGAGGTGGTACGAAAAACTTAACCAAGCTCAATACACTTTCTAAGTCAAAAAAGGGCCATAATTCTGTCAAAAACCTTGACAGAGTTATGTACTCTTGTCTGTAGATGGAGGTTATGATGGTAAACACGTATGGTAAGTTTCAAAGCCATACCTCTAATAGTTTTGAAATAAAGTGGGGTGGTACGAAAAACTTAACCAAGGTGTGACACCAACGCCGACGCCGGGGCGAGTAGGATAGCTACCCTTTTCTTCCAAAAGTCGAGCTAAAAATTGCTTAAAATATTCGAAGTAAGATAAATGTGTGAACGGATCTGTTTGGCTTCTTAGTGTTCATGTAGACATGTACAAAATTCTGTAAACATCACAGTCCAAGTAAGAACTAGCAATTAGACAAAATGGTAACAGATGTAACACCCTGTGCCCACGGCCAAATGTTCAAGAAGCAGACTTCATTGTAGTCGGCAATTTTCACGTATATAATAAAAGCCTTCACATACCTTGATAAAACTCTTTGCAGCTTGGACTGACTCATCATAATACTGTTTATAACTCCATTTCTTCCACACACCATCTCTTTTAACAGCTGATATATATAATGAAAATAATAAACAATACAGAAACTGTGAGACACAACTCTTGGCTACATAATGTACACACGTACATCTTTGTTAAAGGTCTGATACTATTCATGACTGAGCTTTCTGACACAAATTCAATGGTAATATTTAATTTCAGCTCTACTCAGCCAGCCTGGTCTGTGATTCGAGCCCCACTTTGGTTCAAGAACAAATGTTATAAGAAAGCCGCAATGGTAAAAGCAGACCTAGAGAATGACTACATTTCATACATTCTTCACAGTTAGGTAAAGATCATTAATTTTTCAATACCTGCACAAATGTCCAATCAAATACATATAATAAGCCATCAAATTTTTGTTTTAGGCATTCAAACATGACATCAGATTTGTCTTAAATAAAGTAACTTGTGGACACCTAGACTGACAGTCAAATCTTTTCTGTCCCCAAACAGAGGCCCCATCTTGATAGAGCGAAGTACAACCATGAACATCAAAGGTCTAGGAGACGTGATGCATGACACATATATTTTGTTTTACATGTTTCATCAGCTCATCAGCATACGTTATTCTTGCATTTCGGGGCGGCATTTCCTGTGATTTACCCGGAAAACTCAGTCAAGCACCCCTCCTATGCCAGAGGACTCTTGTGAATTACTTATGATGTAACGTTATAAACAATGTGATGTCACTTTCCTTAAACCCAATGTCTGAATATCATTTGTTCGTAGAGCTCTATATAATAATGCATCATTTTGATGTAGAAATCTACTTTAAAGTTCAAGACGCTATGCAAGAAAAAGTTTCTGTCACAAGACATTTGATTCAGATGGAAATATCTATCACCAAGGGTAACTGTTTTGGGGGAATGAGGCTCTGACAAATTCCCCCCAAAACAGTTACCCTTGGTGACCAATATTTCAATCTGAACTCTGTGCTCATGACAGAAACTATTAATATATCTCAATGAATTAACTATGTTTGGTACCCAAATACCCATTGATATCTGATGACCAAGTCCACAGGTCCAAATCCTATACCCATAGCCTAAGTATGAAAGTTTTATCAACACCACCAAAAGATGAATATATCTTATGAAATTTTGATCAATAAACTGTGTTTACTTTATGACATTGCCTATTTCCATTATTATTATCAAAGCAATTCTGCAGAAGAGTGAGTCATTTTACAAGTGAATGAAATTCCTTAGCCAATTTAATAATATACACATTCACTTCAAAGGAAGTTACATCGATTAAAGTATGTTGTCAAACTTCTTTTAAATGTCTACCACATAGGTTAACATTTCTCATGAATATAAATTACTCATTATCTGAAAAAAGTAGTTCAGACTTATTTTGATTTGACAGATAACAATTTTAAAGTCTGTGTTAACAAATAATATTTTATAATTATGGAAGAAAAGAACAACAAAATCTTACCAAGAGCTACACTATTTGGTAGCCTTTTCACCGTGTTTTGGAACATCGTCGGAATGGTTGTAGGCTTCATAGACGCCGGTCCAGTGTCCGCCATTCGTAACTTCACTGTACCATTAATCTGGGCTGTCCATAAATCACTGGCAGGGAACAGGTCATCTATGTCTGCAGAAATAAATCAACTCTCAATCTACCAGTCACAAGACTTAGTAGCTAATGTGGCTAAGATCATGATCTGCCAGCACATCTGTTCACAACTTTTGTTCCTACCATGCTAACAGCAAAATATCTACCTGTAGTTGTATGGGTTTAACTCCTGTTTCGGTCATTTTTACAGGCTGAGACATGCTGCTTTTGCCATCAGTGCAGATCATGATCAGCTTGACCTTCATTATTTACTATTCAGTATACTGGGTACATTATTGTATTTATATCAATAACTTTATGTCACACACACTGTCAAGGGTGAGAAAAATGTGCATCCTGACAGGGACTGGAACCCCGGACCCTTCGCTTACAGGGCGAATGCTCTCCTGACTGAGCTATCTGGCCGCTTACACATTTTTCCCTCAAGTGTAAGTTCGAGGTTTCGGGGTTGAACAATATGATTTATATAGAGATTTTGCCAGGACCATCGACCGAGTTCGCACGATCGGTTGTATTCAAGCGAATGAAGTTCTAGCGAACAAAGTTTAACTGTATTGTCTTATTGCACCATGAAAGGGTTTACAGTAAAACCAGAGTCAGTGGTCACATATTAAGCAGTCACTTTTCTTAGGCTGTCAATAATATTATACAACTCAACCAGTCAATTGCAAGATTATGTAAAGACACATGCATTGGCTGCCATCTGCTTAAAAATGACCACTTTCTGCAAATGACGTCTGCTTAAAACAAATCTGACTGCATGTAGAAATATTCAGATGCATATTGTCAGACTTAAATTTGAAACATTCCGTAACCTTGTGACCTTCCATTTTGACCCCCAATGATGACTACTTAAAAACTCAAACAACATATCCCAAACCAGACCAAATGGTTTCCATACTGGAGCCTGGATTTAGCAACTATTTGTACACAAAACTTCTACCAGGATAAAGGTGATAAGTTTGCTAACATTGAGTGTGAGAGTTATATGATTTGATGTCACAATCTTAATGTTAATCAACCCTGAATACCTTTATATATTTTCAACCCAATATCTGCACTATTTCTTAATATAGCAAATGGGATTTTTAAAGTCAAACATGGGCCATAACTTGAAATAAATTCAAGCAGGTATTACCAAACTTGTATAATTATGCATTTAATTAGCTGATGAAATAAGGGCTTGCTTGTAAAATCCATGATTATACCCTAAACACAATGTTGTCCAGTCACTGATTTAAATATAATCATAAATTTTTCATGTACACAAATGCACTTTAGGTAAACAAATCTTAAAGTTGTATAAATAAACAGATACCCACATAAAAACTCTAAACAAATAGTGTTTAGGACAGAATATACAGTATATTGAGACATTTGGAACTCTGTAAATTAAAACTAATAAAATGCCTGAAGTTGTGCATGATAATATGTTTAATGTTATATTTATGAATGCCAATTACACTGTTTGAATATCAGTAGGCAAACTGTGACAGAAGTTTAAAAAAAAACAACAGAAAAAGAGTGTTAAAAATTTAGTGTTTAAACCACACTGCAAGCCTTATTGGGAAAAAAAAAACTTATAAATTAAATGATTACGTTTCTTTTCTGGAACTTTATCCCCAAATACTGTAGGCTTGTCCGTATGTCCATTCCCGATTGGGGTGATTGATGTAACTACAACTGGTGACGACGTGTTACTACCCATCTTATCTCCTGTACCGAACGTTACTTCAACGTCTCCCGCTGCCGCAGCATCTGTTGGCGTGACGATCACTTCAGCTGTCTGGTCACCCTGAGATTTCTCATCCTGAGATTTTAAATCACTGAAAAAGCAAGTTTATATTTTCTCATTTCATGTACAAATACCTTGAGTAATGTTTTAAAAATTAAAGACATTCGCAAAATCAATCTTGTAGCTGTAGATGGTTATCAATTTTTCACATGTTCATGTACTTGGTCACCTTGATATCATTTGTCAAAATATAGGATATAATGTACATTGATAAACCACAATAACATAATGGGTTGTAGTACTAAAATCAAACATATAAGAAAGGATTCCCAACTGCATGTCCTTGTAATGCACTAGAACTTGATGTCCGTACAATTACAAATATCACAGCCAGACTACTCCAGTAACTCCAGACTAAAAATCATGAAGTAATTCCAGGGAAAAAAATCATGAAATAATTCCAGACTAAAAATCATGAAGTAATTCCAGACTAAAAATCATGAAGTTATTCCACAGGAGAAAATCATGAAGCAATTCCTGGGAAGAAAGTCATGAAGCAATTCCATGGGAGAAAATCATGAAGTTTAATATTCCACAGGAGAAAATCATGAAGTAATTCCAGGGAAGAAAATCATGAAGCAATTCCACAGTAGAAAATCATGAAGTAATTCCAGACTAGAAAATCATTAATTAATTTCAGTGAAGAAAATCATGAAATTAAGCCAGTGGTTTGAATTAATACTGGAAACACAAAGAAGATGAAAAGAAAATAGCCATACAGTCAGTAATTAAAAGAGCAATTTTTTTTACCTGAATCAAAATAATCACAATCATTTCCAATCTTGTATATTTAGCAAATAATAATTGTTAATCTGTCAATGTCAGAGTATCATAAACCTTCAGTAAGGAGGTCAACAGCTTTACAGCTTTTAAATCAACAAAATAATTCAGGTGAAACTTGTTTTGACAATGCCATGAATTAACTGCACACAAATAAATCAGCAATTGTTTAATTACTGTTATCACCAATTAGGCTAAATGGAAAATGCCTGCATCACTTTCAGTGTTAGATTTCATATTGTCTTAGCATAAAAAAAAATCATAAAAAGAGTTTTAACTGTACAGAGTTCTTGATTCACAAACACATATATAAACACCATAGCATATAAAGAAAATCTATGAGTGTTTAGGGTAAAATACATCCTCATACATCAGCGGTGTGTGGTTTGTCGAGCTTTCAGACAAACATGAAATTTTAAAATGAATGCTCTGGGTAAAATACTATTGCACAATTATTCTTTTATATCTTTTATAGTTCCAGCCTACAGTGATTTCTCCCCAGTGATAAACTTGCCAAGACACCTTGCACAATTTAACTATACTCAAAATGACTTACACAGAATTTTGTTAGTTGGACAAATGTATCAATTATAATCTATAGGAAAAATGATTTATCTACAATAGAGAACCATTGAGTAACAATAGCACAACAGAGCAACTAAAAGTATTGTTGACATGAATGATAAGGTAAATTCATAACATAATTATTCACACAAACAGTTCTCTATCTATTACATAGAGGTTCTTGCAACTAATTCCTGCTAGATATACTGGTATTAATTCCTTGATAAATTAAAGCGAAAGAGGTGGTATGAGATGAGGATCAGTCAAAGGATCATTTAACCGCTGAAACTCATTCGGGAGGTTGCAGGTTCGTCGCCTAACTAGGATCACAGCTGTACCTCCTCATATGACACCAGTACTGGTTTTTCCAAGAAATGGACTCAAAGAGTGACTCGATAAGCAGCAAGCTTTCTTAACAATCAAGCTAAAATAAATTAGTATAAACTAAACTACCGTATTTCCCCGCCTATAAGGCGATCCGCTTATAAGACGAACCCCCTACTTTGCCATGGAAATTGTGTGGTTTTTGAATAGACTCATTTATAAGACGAGGCAATTTTTTTAATGAAACCCAGTTACTTTATTTTCTTCAAGTTCGTATGATTTCTAAGCTAATAAGTTAATTTTTTAATTGCCGATTTTTTTGAGTATTATAAACCAATCTGTGTATTGTCAATTCGGATATTGATTTTTTGTGACACTTTGAAAAGATAATTGCGTAAATATGTGCCATTGGCTGATTAATCAATTATGAAAACATATGACAGCTTGTATATAATTATTAAGAGTGCCGAGGATCCCCCAAAGTAGCGACAATTACGTCGTAGTTTAAAGACAAAAAGGATCGAGAAGGGTATAAAGTCAAATAAAAAATATTTTTTCATTCCCATTGTTACAATTTCTTGGGAGTTATCACAAAATGTTTGCAAAAAATAAGCAAACTTTCGTATTTATAATTAAAAGTTGACAAAACAACCGCGGCGATGAATTTTACAAAAAAAAACTTTCGGCCTTTTGTCCAAGCCTCTCGCTCCTTTTTTCTTTTAACAACAACGTAATTGTCGCTAATTTGGGGTATCCTGGGCACTCTTACTAATTATACACAAGCTGCCAGATGTTTTCATAAATTGATTAATCAGCCGATGACACCTATTTACCGGACGCAATTATCATCTCAAAGTGTCACCAAAAATCAATATCCGAATTAACAATACACAGACTAGACTGATTGTCGGTGTTATATAAAGTTCTATATTGTTTAAGTATACCCCTGTTTATACCATATGATATTGTTGTTTAAATAGTATGTATGAAACAATATATGAGTCAGAGAGTGTTTAGACTTCAATAAAGCTAGTTATACTTTATAGTATTCTTGTGTTCATTCCTTCTTTGGAATAACGTAATCAAACCTCTCCACAACGCCCATAGACCACCCCATAACATGGTGTCAGAATAAAAGGGATTTTTATAGTGACGGAATTATTTTTAAAATGGATTTAGCTGGAGTTCCTACACCCAAAATGGACTGGGGTAGTAACAATTTGTTAGAATCATTCAAAAAATTTCGTCAGCATGTGGAGCTTATTTTTAAGGGAGCGCTAAAGGAAAAAGATGAAGACGTTAAAGTGACATATTTGCTATTATGGATTGGAGAACGTGGCCGAGAAATTTATAATACTTTACAATTGACAAACGACCAAAGGAAATCAACCAAAGATATAGCTGACAAATTCGAAAAACATGTACAGCCAAAATCAAACCCCGTTTTCAGCAGATATAAATTCAAAAATGAAAAGCAAAGGGACCATTCCATTGAACAGTTTATCACAAAATTGAAAACCCTAGCAATTGACTGTGCTTTTGGCGACGATTATAGAGAGGATATGATAAGGGATCAAATAGTTTTTGGAATAACATCGGATAAAATCAGAGAGAAATTAATAACCGAAGGAGACCAGCTTACATTAGATAAGGCAGAAAGAATCTGTCAATCTTACGAATATGCACAAAAACAACTTCAGTCAATGAAACCAGCAAACATTGCTGTGGACATTGTTAAAAATAGACACAGACGAACGAACCAGCAGCGGGAACATGGAGCTGTACCGAAAAAATCAGCATCAGCCACACCGTGGAAAACATTTCCAAAGTCTTCTCCAAAATGTGACAAATGTGGACTAACTCATGCAAGGAAAACATGTCCAGCTAAGGGGAAACGTTGTAACGTTTGCCACAAATACAATCACTTTGAATCAGTATGCAGACAAAAACGTTCAGTACATGATGTTAATACCGATGAATTACAAGGAAATAACAATAGTGACAGTGTTTCAGAAAGTGATTTTGAAATTGACAGCGTCAGAAGATCACCAGGTAATCAGGTTTATGCCGAGATTCAGGTTGGTCCTAAACATTGTCCTTTATCCCTCAAGATTGATACAGGAGCATCTTGCAATATCTTGACTGAGAATGATTTCAAAGCTTGGGTATCATGTTACCACTAAAGAAAGCTTCATGCAATCTGACTGCGTACAACGGTGCTAAGCTTGACGTACTGGGTCAAATAAATGTAAAATGCTTACATAAGGGCACCAAGAGAAATGTTGATTTCTATGTAGTACGTACAAGCAGATGTTCTATCTTAGGCCTTCAGACGTGCCTAGATTTCAATTTGATTAAAATTGTCATGGCCGTAGACAACTTGTCCAAACCCTTGTCAAAGGATACAGTATTATCGGAATACACAGATTTATTTTCTGGTATAGGTCACCTTCCTGGCAAAGTTTCATTAAAACTTGACCCATCCATTTTGCCAGTAGTGCACCCGCCAAGACGAGTACCCGTTTCTCTGACAGAAAAGGTCAACACTGAGCTGAAGAAAATGATCAAAGGTGGTATTATTGCAAAGGTAAACACACCTACCAAATGGGTCAATTCAATGGTTGTAGTAAACAAGCCTAAGTCAAACAAGGTAAGAATTTGCCTAGACCCGAAAGACCTTAATAAGGCACTGTGTCGTCCCCATTATCCAATGAGAACTCTTGACGATATCCTTCCCCAGTTATCATCAGCAACGTATTTCACTAAGCTAGACTGCAAGCAAGGATATTGGTCAATGGAGCTAGACGAAGAGTCGTCATTCCTTACAACATTCAATAGCCCATTAGGTCGTTTCCGTTACACCCGTACACCTTTTGGCCTGGTTACAAGCCAAGATGACTTCCAGCGCCGTATGGATGAATGTCTAGAAGGGTTAAAATGTTGTTCTGTCATAGTAGATGATATATTAGTGTGGGGATCTACTTTAGAAGAGCATGACCAGAGTCTAAAATGCGTGCTTAACAGATGCCGACAGAAAGGCATACGTCTTAATAAAGACAAAGTTGAGGTAGGATTAACAGAAGTTCGATACTTTGGTCACATCCTATCGTCCGAAGGTTTAAAGCCAGACCCAGAGAAAATCTCAGCAATAAGAGATATGGATCCTCCTAAGGATAAATCAGAACTTGAAACAATTATGGGCATGGTAGTATATTTGTCAAGATTTGCGCCAAATCTGTCTGAGGTTACTACTCCTCTCCGCCAGATACTGAAAAAAGATGTTCAATTTCACTGGGATGAAGCCCAGAAACTTGCATTTCAGAAGGTCAAAGACATATTGATTCAAGCGCCCGTTTTAGCCTATTATGACCCAAACAAATCCTTGGTACTACAATGTGATGCATCCAAATATGGCCTTGGGGCTACACTGTTACAAGATGACAAACCAGTAACATATGCTAGCAAATCTCTTACACAGTCAGAGGTGAACTGGGCCCAAATTGAAAAGGAGTTGTTCGCAATTCTTTTTGGTCTTAATCGTTTCAAACACTATGTGTATGGACGCCAAGTGGTTGTTGAAACAGATCACTTACCACTCATTTCTATAATGAGAAAACCTGTCTATGCCGCACCTGCTAGGTTGCAGCGCATGATGCTTCAGCTGCAAGGTTATGACTTTACATTGGTACATAAGCCTGGCAAGCAAATTCCTGTAGCTGATACGCTATCCAGGAAATTTCTACCAAACACATACCCCGAATTGTCAGAGGCTGCTGATTTGCATGTGCATTTTGTACTGAAACATACACCTGTATCTGACCGAAAATTCAATGAGATCAGGTCACACACCCTTAAAGATGAAAACCTAATACTTCTTAAGGATGTCATTTTGTTAGGTTGGCCTGAAAAGCGCAATGATTGCCCTCCAGAGTTACTTGATTACTGGAATTTTCGAGATGAGTTAACAGTCACCGATGATTTGATCATGAAAGGTCAAAAAGTACTCATTCCCGGTGCACTGAGATCAGAAATGTTAAACATTTTGCACAAAGGTCATTGTGGTATCACAAAATGCCTCCGAAGAGCATCGGACACTTTATTTTGGCCTGGCATTACAGCCAACATCACTGACATGGTCAACAAATGTCCTGTTTGTCTCGAACATAGAAGTTCGAATCCCAGAGAACCGCTGATTCCACATGAAG
The DNA here is from genome assembly GCA_022818135.1 of Saxidomus purpurata. NCBI lineage: Eukaryota > Metazoa > Mollusca > Bivalvia > Venerida > Veneridae > Saxidomus > Saxidomus purpurata. The sequence goes on along the minus strand of JAFMSR010000018.1, from coordinate 1,221,798 downwards.
TCCCTGACCGACCTTGGCAGATTGTTGCTACAGATGTCTTTACATTTGATGGTCAAGATTACTTATTGATAGTGGATTATTACAGCAACTATTTTGAGTATGCTAAACTGTCAAACACAACAAGCAGTGTTGTTATTAAGCACATGAAGCAATGGTTTGCACGCCATGGGATTCCTATGAGGTTAGTTTCCGATGGAGCTACCGATTACACATCCCAACAGTTCAAAGAGTTTGCTAAAGCATGGGATTTCGAGCATGTTTTCTCTTCCCCGACTTACAGTCAAAGCAATGGGTTAGCAGAAGCTCATGTCAAAATTTGCAAGACAATTTTGAAAAAGTCCAAGAGTTCTTCTTCCGATCCAGTTATTGCTTTAATGGAATACAGAGCAACACCTTTAAGTTCAGGTTACTCACCTGCCGAATTGTTGTTCGGAAGGAAAATAAGATCATTTCTACCTATTACACCTGAAAAGCTGAATCCCAGAACTCCGGATCCTGCTAAAGTCAGGAAAAAGTTAAATGAACAGAAACAAACCCAAAAGAAGTACTATGATAGACATGCTACACCACTGAAATCGTTAAATGTAGGTGAACCGATTCGCATACAAAAAGGTACATGGCAACCTGCAACTGTCATTGAACAGCATAATGCACGCTCGTACACAGTAAGAACCTCCGATGGTGCACAGTACACTAGGAATAGGCGCCATCTTCTTAAGTCAAATGAACCGCCTCACACACCAAACCTTCCCGATATCACACTCCCAGATCTTTCAATTCCTGATCAAACAGAATCTTCAGAAACTAAAAATGAAAACCCCTGTTCCCCCCAAGCCGAAAATATAGTTTTGCCAGTTTCCCACACAAAACCTGAATCATCAATTTCGGCTAAACCTTATATCACTAGATATGGTCGCACTGTAAAACCAAAGATGATAGAATCCAAGTGAACCGAGATAAATTGGACAGTGGAACAATTATGTTAATTGTTTATCTTAATGACATTGATAACGTTGAAATGTGGCACATTTCACCAGTATAATTGGTAAAGCCACACACAGAGTGACCGACATTCAGTGCAAATAACCTTGACTTGAATTCCATTGAGAAAATAAAAAGTTAAAGTTTTATTTTTTGTATTTTTCAGAAAAAGGGAGATGTTATATAAAGTTCTATATTGTTTAAGTATACCCCTGTTTATACCATATGATATTGTTGTTTAAATAGTATGTATGAAACAATATATGAGTCAGAGAGTGTTTAGACTTCAATAAAGCTAGTTATACTTTATAGTATTCTTGTGTTCATTCCTTCTTTGGAATAACGTAATCAAACCTCTCCACAACGCCCATAGACCACCTCATAACAGTCGGGTTTCTTTACAATAAACGCTGTGTAAACGCTTGATTCAGATATCAATTTTAGGCCGCTTATATCATACCGGAAAAAAACAAATATGACGGAAAAAGTCTGCACCAATTATTTTTTCGCCAAGTTTACCTTCAGATTCTTTAAATAATTGCAAATGGCGACATTTGCTATCGACAGCGGAGGTGAGTTAACACAATAACGTAATTCCCCAATGTACGGTACCGGTAATTGTTCGACTGTCGTCTGCACATAGACACTCGCGGGACGACATTCGATATTGCCGATTTCATCACAAATGTATCTAGGATTGATTTTTATTTTTGGTTGATTCTCTCGGCCTCGCTTATAAGACGAGGACCCCACTTTGAGGCAAAAATCGGGACTTTATTTCCTCGTCTTATAAGCGGGGAAATACGGTAATCATGTTCGAGACTGTTGAAAACAAGAAAACGCGCGTGGTCATCTATCTTACTGAAGTTTAAAATATACTATTCCCTGCTTTACAGTATCTTTTTAAAGCGTAAACAAGCAAATAAAAACATTACTATACCTGTATAAATAAACTGTAAATATGTCAAAACTTCCCCAAAAGCCCTATCAAAATCTAAGTGTACTACTGATCACAACCATCCATTATTACTGAACAAATCCAAAAAACAAACATGAATTTGTAACAAAACAACCTGTATCACTTTGAATAACTAACAGCTGTGTTTTTTGCCATTTAATTAGAGTATGATCAATACCACAATAAACACTGTGTAGAAGATGTGTAGAAGACCGGCTGACAGTATTTATATTATCCTTAAATATACTAACAAAGAAGTGACCTTGGTGCTAAACTGTTGTATGTAATTATTGTTTTATATATAAAGTTACGCTGGTACTGCAACAAGCCCTTCAATGAGAATACAACAGGTACATAGTACATCTTAGTCATTAAAAATTGATAAACTTTTACTCTGGGTTCAGTAATCTTTTATCATAAATAAACCTCCAACGCCTCAAGGGAAATAATGAATTAACCTGTTAAACTGTTTACAATTGGTACAAGCTTTCAGAGTACATCCCCAAAATAAATGTGCTAAAGACACCAAACAGAATTTTTTATGGAAGGAAAGACATAAAGCAAATTGTAACCACTTAATCTATTATTGACACAGACTATAATTTTTTTCTTAAGTCAGTGTAAAGTACAATAGTCAACAACATAAGCAATGTATCTAGCTATTGACCGACATAATAACGGCATACTAGTTATGCCAATTATATAATTAGGTACTGTAAAAACAGTTGTTAAATCCAAAGTTTATGTATTAGGACTGCATTGGCTGACAAACTGTCAGAAAAGACTAACCTGTAAAGTGTGTTATGTCTGCCGGAGGAACTGAGTGCTATTTTTAGACTAGCATGCTGTATTTATATATTGCTTAAAACTCATAAAGATGTCTATTAAAATAATCTATAAACTTCAAATCCAAGCATATGCCACTATACATTCCAATATTAACAGCTTTCAAGTTTTATTAGAACTGTCTGGTATACCTGTGTTTATATTCTTATTCTTCAAAGGTAAGATCAAGCAAGCTACCTGTACATAGCATTTTCTATTTGAATTGTTTTCTTGCAAAATCAATATAACGTACTGGTTAAAAATTGGGTAACAATCATTTATTTTACACTGGCCATACAGAAAAGGTTAACCCCAATGCTTCTTACTGTTTTGTATAATGTATCTATATGTATGTACTCTGTGACATATGCCTCAATCCTGAATTGATTATTTTTCTCCATCAAATGTCCATTTTGCTGCATTTCGCAGAAAAGCTGACATTTTCTCATATAACATAATGAATGTACCATAATACTCTATTCTAACGCATTATAATGTTGTAACATCAATTCTGATTGGTTACGTCATCTCATGACAGTCAAATAATGTATATAACATTGCAAAAACCTTACAATCAGTAATGATAGCGTTTTAGAGCATTGTGCGGTAGAACAGGGTTAATGATTTAAAGTAAATTTTCATCTATTAAACTGTAGAATCTTATATCTTAATGTATTTCTAAACTTTTACAAACTAGTGTATAAAAACAAAGTTGTAAAACAAATTTTTCCCACGTAAAAAAAATGTATCAAAAACCACTAAGTCAGGCTTAAAATCTATTTGATTTTTACCCAAATGATTGCATTTTGATGAATTATAATCATTTATAAGTTTGCACTTTTCTTTGTTTTGCTTTACGAATTTAATGAAGATATTTCCATTTGTACAAACTTTAAACAATTGGCAAAGTCTTTATAAGTGTATCACATTATAACCTCACCTTTAAGCTACAGGATTAGTTATCACAACTTCTTCACAGTCAATGATTTACATAACTTACTTACCTCATTGTGCCTGCATAGATCTTGCAAATATCCAAATTTTATAATGAAAAAAATAAAAACACAAAAACTTTGTTGTAACGCAAGATTAAAGTTGAACAGAGGTCTAAACTGTCATACAATACACCGTTTTTGATGGTCAATGCACCTTTAAAGAATACACAAACAAGTAATTCAATAACTTGTGATCTTTAAGGTGAAATAAGTTACGGTTCAGATATCATTAACGCTCTATAAATTTGATCAATGGATCTTTACATTAACATGACATACTTTAATGGTTACAACAAAATTTGTAGTGAAAAAAATACTTATTCAGTAAACCAGAATCACTGCAACATCAGTTATGCAAAACAAGAGGGCCAATACTGGCCCTATTTTTCTCACCTGAGTCAACAGAACATCCGCACCATATGTACATCTATTATGAGTATTATATTCTAACACTACTGAAAATTTCTCCTATATAGGCAAAGAAGGAATTGAGTGTGATATACCTACTAAGTATATCACTCTAGGCATCTGGAGTTAATTTTGACTACTGAAATTCCCTCCCGCAGAATTTTCTTACAACATCTATGAGTGTGCATGCGCAAATAAGCTTGGATTGGTATTGTTGTGAATGAATTCACATGATGTAAAACAAATCATAGTAAAATTTTCTACACTTCCAGTATCGCCAGCAATATCAGCAACAACAAAAATAAGACGAATAGCCTTTTGGTATGACTTCACTAAATCAGTGGGACTTGGAACCAGCCAATTTGTGTAGGGAACTTGCGGACCTATTAGATATCTGTGGTCTCTGATTGGTTTAAAATGATTAGTAGCACTAAAGTTTTCTAGAATTAAAATCGAAAGTACAATGGTTGAACATAACAAAAAAATAGTTTATTAATTTTCTGATTAATTTTACGGTGTTCTGTGGCTATCTGAAAATATTGTATTTTTTGACAGAATATAAACAAAAATCCTACAGACGAAGGGGTGATGTCCTACTGGTGCAATTTTCGACTATAAAGTATCACATTATGTATATAAAAAAGGGCATTTTTGGGTGTGACTAAGGTGGTTCTACAGATTTATTGGGGTGTAAACACTCAACGAATGTTTTGGTATGCGGACTGTGCTTAAATGCTATACAGTAAGTCTATAAAAAAGATAAAGATTTAGTGTAGTCATACCTTTTATTTGAGGAGTAAAAAAGAACAGCCAAAATTTCATGAAATGCAAGGAATGTATGGAATACTACAAGTTCAAAGCAGCGACTCCATTTAAGCAGGCAAATAGTACCCTTTTGAACATTTTGTTTTGTTTTAATTAACGTGTTAGAATGGAAATATATTTTACTTTTAAGTGATGTATATCACTCAAAAGTGAAATCTTTCCTAGATATATACCAGTATTATGTTATTATATGATGTATCATTATATTATAGGAGGGCCTGGAATGCTTGGTGGTATTTAGAGCGTCATGATGACATGTGGAGTGTTTGAGAGCGATTCAATAAGGTACTGAAGGACAATGTATGATACAAATGTGATTAAAAATACAGCTGATATATTCATCCAGTTATTAAGTAAACCTAAACTTAATGAAGACAAACATTCTTTGCATATTTTTACCATGTATTAAAAGGTAGAAAATGTGGCCTAAACTTTGACCTAGTCTACAGTTACAGTAATCTATTGTCTCCTTTAATAGCTACATAAGTACGGACAGACTTTTCATCCTTCAGCACAGTAGTTTGAAGTGCTCAGGTGAGCTAAAAAACCAGATCTATTTATTTCAAGCACGTTAATTAAACTCCATACAGGTATTCATGTGTGAAGAATGTTTTCATTAAAATTTTATAAATAGAAAAAGCTGTTGGAGGAAAGTGCAAAAAAAAAGCAAGTAATAGATGCAATGTAAAACATATAAACTCAATATCTAGAGTGTAAAGGGAGGTAATGTGGAAGTATTTTGAAATTGGAACAGTGCATCAATATGAACATAGCTATGATGCCACAACATACCTTTTGATACAGGCTAAAGTCATGACTAAATGGGATTAAGATGCCCCCTACAACACTAGTAAAACAAGAGCTGTCCCTCGCAAGTGACGAATGCCCCCGAAAGAGGTGCCTCACAGTCTGTGTCCTCTCCATGTGCTCAATAAATGTGCTATGTAATTTTAAAATCCTTCCATGCATGACAGAGTAATCATGCATACAGTATTCCATTACTTTAAACACTAAGTGTGACCTTGACCTTTGAGGTAGGGACTTGGGTCTTGCACGCGACACATCCGCTTGATGTGCTAGACATTTGTGCACAGTTATTTTAAAATCCTTCAAAAGCATAATAAAAGTTATAGTCCGGACACAAATGTATGCATATATACAGGATTCCATTACCTATAAACTCTAAGTGTGACCTTGACCTTTGTGGTAGGGATGTGGGTCTTGCACGTGACACGTCATCTTGATGTGCTAGACATTTGTGCCAAATTATTTTAAAATCCTTCAAGGCATGACAAAGTTACAGTCCGGACACGAATGTGTGCATATATGCTTATATAGAGGAATCCATTACCTTCAAACTCTAAGTATGACTTTGACCTTTGAGCTAGGGATGTGGGTCTTGCACGCGACATGTCGTCTTGATGTGCTAGACATTTGTGCCAAGTTATTTTAAAATCCTTCAATGCATGACAAAGTTACAGTCCGGACACGAATGTGTGCATATATGCTTATATGGAGGAATCCATTACCTTCAAACTCTAAGTATTACCTTGACCTTTGAGCTAGGGCGTGGGTCTTGCACGCCACACGTCGCTTGATGTGCTAGACATGTGTGCCTAGTTATTTTAAAATCCTTCAATGCATGACAAAGTTACAGTCCGGACACGAATGTGTGCATATATAGAGGATTCCATAACCTTCATACTCCAAGTGTGACCTTCACCTTTGAGGTAGGGATGTGGGTCTTGCATGCGACACGTCGTCTTGATGTGCTAGACATGTGTGCCAAGTTATTTTAAAATCCTTCAATGCATGACAAAGTTACAGTCCGGACACGAATTTGTAAGTGGGGACGCACGGACGGACGGACAGACGGACGGACGGACGGACAGACGGTGCGATTTTAATATGCCACCCTTCGGGGGCATAAAAATGTTGGGATAATGATTTGTACAGAATTACAGATCTATGACCAACTGCCTCCAGGTTCAGTGGTTACAGTGACAGACATGAAATAACTGTAACCGCTCACGGATTAAGGGTCATGGGTGTAAGCCTTGGTACCAACCATGGCTCTTTATTTGAGATATTTAGCAGTTTAGGATATGATTCTAATACTGGTTCTTCCCAGGAATGATGGTTTGGTAAACAGTCTACCCGCCTGGAAATGGACTAATACAACAACAGATCTTTGACCTCAAAGTGAACCTTGACCTTGAACTGAGATTGCTGATGACCTCGTTCTGCCCTTCCTTCTTATATGGTGATCATTTTTATTTTCAAATTCAGCACATCATTTTTAATTACAGAATAATCCCCATGTGTAGTCACATCAACTTTTACCCTATGGAATGACCATGACCTTCAAACCAAGATGACTTTGGACACACTTCTTGATATGGTGAACATTTGTGCCATGTTATTTTGAAAATGCAGACACAAAATAAAGTTTCAAGACCTTTGACAAACAAAATGTAACTTTCACCTATGGAACATGGAATAATTGCATGCCATCATTAGGTGTGAAGAAGTTCTGACCCAAGCTTCATGATATTACTTCAAGAGGCTTAGGAGATACAGCCTCATGACCTATAACCTGCTAGAAGTTACCTTGACCTTTAGCTGGCACAGTTCAAACATGGGTTTTGAATATCATGGAAATCCTTCAAGGGGTTCAGGTGATACAGTCTGATAAGTGTGTCCTTGGCCGTGAGCCAGAAAAGTTGGAACATAGGTTCTGCACATTGTATTAATTAGAAAACATCTGAACCAAAATCTCATGGGACCTTTCCCTTGATCAGTATAAATCAGATGAAAGTTTCAGACAACATGAGCTTTAGCCCTAAAGATGTTAGTCCTTGAGTCAGTATGGTTACCTTGACCTTGAGTCAGTATGGTTACCTTGACTAGTCAATATGGTTACCCTGACCTTGAGTCAGTATGGTTACCTTGACCTTGAGTCAGTATGGTTACCTTACCGCTGAGTCAGTATGGTTACCTTGACCTGTGTGAGTCAATATGGTTACCTTGACCTTAAATCAGTATGGTTACCTTGACCGAGTCAATATGGTTACCTTGACCGGAGTCAATATGGTTACCTTGACCATGAGTCAATATGGTTACCTTGACCTTGAATCAGTATGGTTACCTTGACCGCGAGTCAATATGGTTACCTTGACCGTGAGTCAATATGGTTACCTTGACATTGAATCAGTATGGTGACCTTGACCGTGAGTCAATATGGTTACCTTGACATTGAATCAGTATGGTTACTTTATCTTGAGTCAGCACAGTTACCTTGACCACGAGTCAATATGGTAACCTTGACCTTGAGTCAGTATGGTAACCTTGACCGTGAGTCAATATGGTAACCTTGACCATGAGTCAATATGGTAACCTTGACCGCGAGTCAATATGATTACCTTGACCATGAGTCAATATGGTGACCTTGACCGCGAGTCAATATGGTTACCTTGACCGTTAGTCAATATGGTTACCTTGACCACGAGTCAGTATAGTTGGAACTTGTCTTGTGATGCTAGTTTCAGAAAAATTTCAGTCATTTAGGTGTCAAAACTTTTATTGCAATAAAACACTTTTAAAAGGGAGACAATTACAGAGTTATGGTAAATAGTGATCAAGTCATGACCCAGACAAAACAAAGCCACTAAGGGGTCTGTTTAAAGGTGTTTTCCCAAGACAAGTTTCTTTGTTTCTTTTAAATTCCTTCAGTTTTCCCTCATTTCTCCTTTAAAAATCACTATCATTAAAGTCCCATTATCACTTTCAATTTACTCAAATGTAAAATAATTTTTTTACAAATAGAATGATAGAATTGTCTTCTAAATTTAACTCTGAAACCGATATATTTAAATAAGTGTTGATGGAAATTGTTTTTTATTTCGTGCAATGCTGTACAAGTGGTTATGTTCGCTGGTCAAAAACTTGGTGAATTAAAAATTTAAAGAATCCCAAAATATGAATGTGCGTAATATTTACACGTTGTGAAAATCGCACTAGCGTTGTCATGGAGCTGATCGATAATGGGGCCTGTTTATAATAGGTTTTAACAGTACAAAGATTTGGTCAAATAATGTAAACTGTAATCATGCAGTAATTATGCGATGATTATTTTATTGTATGCTGAACACCTTGTAAAAACAAGCATTAATTGGCCAGGTAAGCAACGGTTAGTGATAAAAAATATGGCACAAAATTGGTTTTGAGCTGCTTTATTCATTTTTGTTGAAAATTCAATCATCTTTTGAAAAATGCGGAATTTAAAATTGGAAAATTTTAACAACCACAGTGGTCAAAACGGTGAATTCATTCAGTGTACAACTTGTATTAAGTTGAAAAGACTTGCCTGTCTGTGACTGTGTGTAAAAGATCTATAATTGGTCAGCGTGGATATTTACGCTGGTGGATATTTGCGAATTTTGCCAATTTGCAAATTCACAAACATTTCCATATCTCGAACTAAACCACTTATACAGTAGCATTCACTATTTTCATAGCATCTACTTTAGATTTAAGAAGCAATGCTAGAATTTCTTTCGGACAAACAATACTTAATTTTGTCAGTAAGACATCTTTCTTGCTAACGTAAGAGCTACAAGTATTTTTTACATCTGCAGTGCTCCTGGGACTTTAACCGTAATACTGCTCAACAACTGCACCTTATTTTTAACACAAAATAAATAAAGGGTCTTCACCCATTTCTCTCTAAGTAGCAAGAAAAATATACAAATAGGAAAAGTGTTCACCTTCAAAAATTATAGCTTTATATTTCAGATCAGAAAAAGTTGTTTAATTTATCTTTCATTACCAGACTGTGTCTGACACAAAAAATACCAGACCTTCATTCAACCTTTAAAATTACTTCTGAATATTATTTTTTTGATAGATGGGAAAAACATTTTAATAGTTTAACCAAATATTGACAATGTAAGGACTGTGTCATAACCAGACAACTGTTGAGTGCAATCACATGGAAAAATCTTATATTTGTGAACACAGTCAAACTTGTGAACAAAGACCACTCTAGAGAAGCAGTTTAAGCTGTATTTCTTGAGATATGGTCTTTAATCTAAAGTGTCTGCACAATATTTGAATAGTGCATCATCAGCATTGTGATTTATGTTGAAAAGGTGGTCTATGCTCAAAGGTGGTCATTGTTCAGATATGGTTTGTTCAAAGGGTATTATGCTTAAAGATGGTCTATACTCAAAGGTGGTTTATGCTCAAAGGTGGTCTATACTCAAAGGTGGTCTATGCTCAAAGGTAGCCCATGTTCAAATGTGGTTTATGCTCAAAGGTGGTTTATGTTCAAAGGTGGTTTATGTTTCAAGGTGTTCTATCCTCAAATGTGGTCTATGCTCAAAGGTGGTCTGTGTTCAAAGGTGGTCTATGGCTTCACAGCTTAACCTGTATTGAGTGGCCACCTGGATTACGCAGTCGCCAGTATTGTAGATTTCAAGGAATAATTTAAATCATTAATTCCCCTTTATACAGCATCAACGTGCTGCATGTGGAAACCTTCATTGTATCCAATGTATGACTGCATTACACAGGTTTGTCTGTATTACAATATGCTTATTATTTTGTCATTTCTTTTGAAATTAGAAATTTGGTAACCTATTAACCATTTTAGAACTGTTAACAAATAATTATCTGAATCCAACCAAAGACCAAACTCAGGTCGGTCTCTTCTTGTTACTATAAATATCTATGGATGGTTGCAATTATCTGCTTTCCTCCAACCTAAGTTGGTGCAGTAAATAAATATGCAGATTTACTGCAAAAAGTATAGTCACTGAATCAAAATACCTGTCCTATTATAAACACATGACAAGGTAGCTTTTAAACAAGAGGGCCAAGATGGCCCTAAATCACTCATCTCAGACCTACTTATGACCATATGTGACCAAACTTCAACTCTAAACTATATATCATAAACACAAACATACTGTTTGACCTTGACTAGACAAATCTTCTGACCATTTTACATGATGATTGGCTATAAAATGTGACTTCTAGAGAACCAACACGATTTTCCTCAGAATTAACCTGGTGACCTAGTTTTTTTATCCCAGGTGATCCACACATTCTGACCAAATTTCATGATGATTGGTTTGTAAATGTCATACATTGTAGGGCATACACAAGATGAAACCTGTACCATTTAAGTACAGATTTGAATTACTATTACTCTGCAAGTAAAGGCTTGAGCAGGGATAAAACTAGTATGAACATCAGTCCTGTCATGTAAGACCAGCTTATACGTTTTCACAAGTGATCTTCAATTGCAGGTTTGCAAATTCAATGTAAAAATCAATTAGAAAAGGAAGATCCCAGACAAGCTGTATCGATAAACTTCATAGGTTTTTTTGTGTGAAAATGTGAGTCAGTACATATCATACAATACTGATGAATCTTTGTAAGCAGCAATCCTAGTATGAGGTTAACATCCATTTCAACCGTGTTTTTGGTCATTTTTACAGGCATGCAGTTTACCTAAAGCATCGTTCCTTGGAAGAATCAGTATTACAGCCCCATTCTCCTAAGAAACTGCCAACTGTCTCACATAGGTAGCAGGGCTCGAACCCGTGACCCTCAATTTATGAGAAGGTACATTGCTATCAAGTCAGTGGCACTAAACACTCGACCACGGAGGTGGACTTCACCAGGATTAAGCTGACACACTCATTCAGGTAATATGCCTAAAACAACCAATATCCGAGTATGTTACCCTGTATTTAGCAGCCAGCTATGGCCACTTACTATATAGCGTGGATGGCACCTAAACACAGGTATGACTGTATTTGAAATCAATCTTAAATACTTACATTATATGTCCTTCGTCTGTTGTAGATTGGTCCTGCTGAGATTCCACTGTAGAAGATTCCATTTTGGCAGATCTAGTTTCCAAACACTTTTTTACACCAGTACTTCAATCAAATGTCTGTTTTCCGCTACATTAACAATTCAACCATGAAGAGTTGAGATCTCATTATCTGAGCTTTACCTGCAGTTACAAAAATATATGCATTAATGGTGTTAGTTTACATTATTTTGACATTAATTTGAAATTTATACACTTATTTAAAACTAACACCCCTGAGAAAAATTGGTACAGTCCATTAATTAAAAGAAGGACAAGGCCCTTATAGAAATTTAGATCGTTATTTGTCTCACGTGCCTGCTGTAGAACATATTCCATGTTGTATTAAGAAGCTGAATTAAAAATACCAAAAATCTGCTATCAAAAAAAACCAACAATATTTCCAAAAGGCTGAACAAAATACCACTACAGTACCCAAGTAGCAATTAATAATTTTGCAGCTTCATTTCTGATCAGTTGTTTCTATATTTACATCATGAAGTTAAAACCCTACAGACGTCACTATGTAGGTAAGATCACATGCAGAAACACCCCCCTTGTGAACTGCATTGTGCCAGGGCAATTATTCCATAGGATTAAAACAAAATACAAGTGGTACAGAGTATTTAAAAAAAAAAAAACTTCTGAAATTACTAAATTAATCTATATTACATAATGACTATGACCACTTTATCATAAAAGTAAAGAGCTATGAAAAAAAAAAAATTTCAATTAATTATATTACAGTTTATATCAAAGATATATCCCTTCCACCTGTGATAACGATATGAAATATCTCCACTATATACATGCATTTCATGTTATCTCTGACACATTCTTCAATTGCCTCCATGTAACCCACGTAACCCACCTGTTTACAAAGCAATTCCTTCTCCTAAAGTCTCTACATAGTTTGAATGTCTCATGTACATCCTAAAAATATTTTAATAAATTAATGAATTTCTGTACTCAGTAAAGTTTGTAAAGTCCACAGAAACACCAAGGAATCATCATTAATTAAAACAATTTAGCATTTTTTGCCTCAAAATTAAGATTGTAAGAGAAAAATTCATCAACCAAAGTCCTTAGTAATTACAATAAATTATCTTCCTCTTTCCTAACAATCAATAGGTTTCAAGAGTGATTTCATAAATATTGTATTGTTTTCAATGTACAAGACTTAGTGTTTTCTCATTCAAAGTCTCTAACCACTTATGATATGTTTTTAGAAACACCCTTTACAACCAGGCTAAAAGTCTTTGTCTGTAAATTACAGTACATACAGGATAATATGACAGTGACAAATTGGAGAGTCAACTATTATCATATAAATACATTGGCTATATAAACAATCAAATCTTATCTTGTACAGTTAATTTAGGACAATGTGACAGTGGACAATGTGACAGTCATGCAACAGACATAATTATAATGTACACAAATGTTTTCAATCATTGCCCAAACGGGTAGAATGTGCATGCAAGAAAATATTTGATCCTTTAATAAAATACTTTAAATAGCTACTGAAATTTACATAATAATGGCAGACTCCTGTAACGCATCACTGTCAAATTGTTCATAATGCACTGTACATATGCTCTGCCTAATTTGATTATGCAATGGTTGTAAAGAAATATGTTTACATATATCTATTAC